>JAOWBW010000272.1:382217-982217 GCA_026119855.1 Campanula takesimana
GTCTCCCTAAAATACCTTTCAAGAAGGACAAGCTTTGCAAATCCTGTCAATGTGGAAAACAAAAGAAGACTCCTTTTCTGCAAAAACAGACTTGACACTTCCAAACCTCTTGATCTCCTTCACATGGTTTATTTGGTCCCATTAGAACCAGTCTCTAGGTGAAAGAGATACTCCCTGTGTAGTTGTTGATGACTACACAGGATTCACTTGGATCATCCTTCTTGAATCCAAAGATGATACTCTCAGAATCTCACTCACTAGCTGTTCAACAAAGTTCAGAACTTTAAAGGCTTGTCTATCAAAAGATAAGATCTGATCATGGAACTAAATTTGAGAACACTGGAGTTGACACTTACTGTAATCAAATGGAATTGATCACAATTTTCAGCACCAAGAACTCCACAACAGGAATGGAGTTGCAGAAAGAAAGAATAGGACAATTGTGAAGCAGCAAGAGCAATGTTGTCTGAACACAATCTTCCTAAATATTTTGGGGTGAAGCTGTTACAACTGTTGTTTATGTACAAAACAAAAATCATTCAACAAGTATCATATGAAGACCCCATATGAGTTGTGGAATGCAAAGGTCCCTACCATATGGGAAAAATGGGAAAAACAACCTGGATAAATTTGATTCCAAGAGTGATGAAGGGATCTTTTTAGGCTACTCCAACAATAGCAAAGCCTACAGAGTATACAATAAGAGAAGACTAGTTGTAGAAGAATCAATTCATATTGACTTTGATGAAAACAATGATCAAAGCAACACTGACTTGTGTGACTTTGATGAAAGTATAGGAAACTCTGACAACCTTCCAGAACCTTCACCCACAATCAATGATTCCTCTCCCTCTAATGAAAATAACATAATTCTTCCTTATGTTTTGCCCAAAGACATTTCCAACAGCTTATCCATGAAGCTCTTCAAGATGCAGACTGAATAGAAGCAATGGAAGAAGAACTGGAACAATTTGAAAGGAATAAAGTATGGAAACTTGTTCCCAAACCAAGAAATCAAACTGTCATAGGTACCAGATGGGTATTTAGAAATAAATGAGTGAAGATGGTACTGTAGTAAGAAACAAAGCCAGACTTATTGCTCAGGGATACAGACAAGAAGAAAGAATAGACTATGATGAAGCTTTTGCCCCTGTAGCAAGACTTGAAGCCATAAGACTATTTCTAGCCTTTGCATATTTCAAGAAGATGAAAGTATTCCAAATGGATGACAAGAGTGCATTCTTGAATGGAGTACTAAATGAAAAAGTGTTTGTTGCTCAACCTCCTGGATTTGAACATCCTAAATTCCCAGATCATGTATACAAGTTGGACAAAGCCTTGTATGGTCTCAAAAAGCCCCTAGATCTTGGTATGACACTCTGTCTAACTTCCTTCTTGATAAAGGATTTACCAAAGGTCATATTGACAACACACTGTTCATTAAAAAATATGGAGATGACACACTACTCATTCAGGTCTATGTTGATGACATTATCTTTGGATCATCAAATGAGGACCTCTGCAAAGAATTTGGAGATCTTATGCAAAAACAATTTGAAATGAGTATGATTGGAGAACTAACCTACTTCTTAGGTCTCTAAGTAAAACAAATGAAGGATGGGATCTTCATTAACGAAGCTAAATACACAAGAGACATGCTTAAAAAGTTTGATATACAGAATGCCTCAACAGCTAAGACACCCTTGTCTACAACAGCCAAAATTCATGCTGACACAGATGGTCAAAGTGTTGATCAAACACTGTACAGAAGCTATATAGGATCCCTCCTATATGTTACTGCCTCAAGACCAGACATCATGTTTAGTGTATGTCTCTGTGCAAGGTTTCAAGCCAAACCTAAAGAATCTCACCTTGCTGCTGTTAAAAGAATTTTGAGATATCTCAAGGGAACTCCTGACTATGGCTTGTGGTATCCTAATGAATCACCATTCTCACTAATAGGTTTTACTTATTCAGATTATGCTGGATGCAATCTGGACAGAAAGTCAACAAGGGTGGATGTCAATTCATTGGATCAAGAATTATGTCTTGGTCAAGCAAAAAGCAAACATCAGTTGCAACCTCAACAGCTGAGGCTGAATATGTTGCAGCGGGTCTCTGCTGTTCCCAAATATTGTACTTAAAAAGTCAACTTCAAGACTTTGGTATGAATGTCACAAATATTCCTATATTTTGTGATAATTCCAGTACAATTGCTATAACTGAGAATCCTGTTTAACACTCTAAAACCAAACACATTGAAGTTAGACACCACTTCATTAGAGATCATGTTGAAAAAAGGAATATTAACTTATCCAAAGTAGGTACTGAAGACAATGTCTCTGACATTTTAACTAAAGCTATGGATGAAAAGAGGTTTGAACTTTTGAGAGCAATGTTAGGAATGATTAGCTTGCCTAAGTAAAAGGGATTAACTGAAAATTCATTTAAAAACTACAATGACATAGTTAGCTGTTTTACAGTTTCCCAACAGCACCTAAAACATATCTCTATTAAAGGACAGTCATATGATGGCCTGTTTACATCATACAACTTAGAACTAGTACTTAACCTCACTACCCCTGTGGACCTTAGTAGCCTTCCAAAAACAAAAATAAAAAGGAGTAATCAAAAACTCTTCCCAACAGCTAACCAACCATCTTAGCTGTTTAACTCATATTCCCCTCTACAAGACTTGTTTCCAACCAACTCTAGATCCCTTGTCCTGTTTGTCCTCCCCTCCATATGTTCCTGCTGGTGTAGATGGACCTCCCTGAAAATACCTTTCCAACCATATTGGATGCCTCTCCATGACTGGGTCAATAGCAGTAACTGAGTACTGCAAGGGTAGACCTATGGTTCTTGGCCACCATTCCTCTACAGCATCATAAGGAGGAAAGTCATCAAGAGGAGACATGAAGCTGAAGGTACCTGAGGTTTGCAAACTCTCAGAAGCTATCATTGCCATATGTGATGAAGGACCACCATCACTCCCCTCATTCACCTAAACTAGACTACAACACCTCAAATACTGTTTAAACAGCTGAGTGTGAGCCCTTGATGGAGACTGGTGGACCCTATGAAAGTTATCTCCCCTTCCCTTTAAAACTGCCATGTTTATGGACAAAGAATCCCTTATGACTGGGGAATAGACCCTTGGCTGTTCAACAACAGGCACTATCTTTGCCTGAACAGCTAAGCTATCCTCTTGTTGCATCAATTCCCTAAGTGCAAAATGCCTCAAATTCTGGGTCTCTCCTTTCACTCTCATATCTTGGTCACCTTCATGATCCTTGAATCCCTCGTTCCTCATTAAATCCCCAAGGGATTGCACCCTTAGGACTTCAGTTTGAGCAACTCTTGCTTTGCTTCTCTCTCCTTCTCCTATCCTCATGTTCTGACCAAACAACTTAATACTTGTTTTCTCATCCACCTGCTTCTCTTTTCCCTTACCATCAACCCTTTTCTGTTGTGCCAACCTATCTCTCTCAAATTTTTCTATAGCTTCCTTTTCACACTCCCAATCTCTTTTTCTCTTCTCTCTCTCTCTCACCTCTCTATACTTTAAAGGGTGATCTAGAGGAAGCTGTTCAACTTTCTCATACATCTGATGATCACTCTGTATAGTATATGACCTATACTCCCTTTCAAATCTTTCCCTCTCAGTTTCTTCTCCAAAAAGAACTGAAAAGATTAACTTCTTAGCACTTTGAGCCATTCTTTTTGGATTAAACTTAGATGAAAGTCTCCCCATTTTCAAGAATTGAACTGAGTATGACTTCAACAGCTAAGACTAAAAAAAATCATTTTGATGTGTATTCATCAGCTAAGTTCATATTCTTTTTATACACAAGGAATTTATGTCAGTCAATAATAGGGTATAGTTATAGACTTAGCTGTTGGATTTAAATTTGTTATCCAAAAATGTCAACTGATTTGACCACCAAATATGTTTTATTGGTACATAAGGGTGGCAATCCTAGGATGTGATGGTCAAAATTCAATTAGAAGTGTGTTGTGTTATATTTAGCCCCTTACTTTCCATAAATAGCCGCCCGCTATTTCTGGAAATAAATTATACACCATTTACTTCCATTCTATTTAGTAAAAGAGGATAACTGTCACTTCTCCTTAACGGCTAGCATTAAACCCCACGTCGCCTCTCTCCTAAAAAAATATAACCGTTGTCCCCACCTTCTCAACCACGATCTCTCCTGTATCCCTATACATTTATAATCAACCAATCTCTAAAACCCTTTGAATTTCTAATCGATCTTGCTTCCTCTGTTTCAAACCCTAATCCTCTGTTTTTCGCTCATCTTGAAAAATCAAATGACTCTCCCTGAAGAATCCCATGGCTACTACATCGAAAGTGACTTCTTCAAAGGAGAAGTAGGAACCTTCGTCAAAGAAATCTTGGAAAACAATGGGCTTCTAAACATGTTAACTGCTCAAAACCCAATCCTTGGAAAGGCATGTATGGAGGTATATCTAGTTGGAACCAGACTCAAAGATAGTACTATTCGATGTGTCTTCCAAAATGTCACAATGCTCATCAAACCTGAAGATGTGCATACAACATATGGCATTTCAAACCATAGAAACTTTTTCACAAATGTTTGGAGCAAAGAATTGGATTCAGAATTCAGTTTCCTCTATAAGCTATTCACTGGTCAAAGAGACATTGCCTATGACTCAGTCAAGATCAAGTCAATACTAAAGAAGAACCTATCCATCAACAATTCATCCCTGAGTGATGTAGTAATCAAAGGGATGCGTGGGAAGCAATCACCTTTGGACCAGCTAAGCTCATCAGAATGGAAAATATCCCTTGGTCTCATTAGGAGAAATGTAAATTGGTGCACTGTAATGCTTGAAAACTTCAACTTAGCCTCCTCTCAATCCCTTCACAAGCCCTATATAAGGTCCACCAAACCAAATTTGTTAAGATTCATGAGTGTAATCCTTGCTAAAAAATTCAAAGACCTCCCAGCCATTCTCAACACAAAATGGCTTGAATTTGTTCCCCTGAGCATCTCTAAGAAGTTTGACAAGAAGACCATCCCTCTCAAAGGCTTTAAAGAGGGAACAGCTAAGTCATCTAAAGATAAGTCTTCAACAGCTAAGGCAACCAAGAAGGTCCCAACAGCTAAGCTTGGACCTGATGAAGCTCAAGCAACCAGAATGACCACTAGAGCAACAGCAAAGTCCTCTGCAAGAAGTAAAGCCATAGCTATTAAGAAGACAGGCAAGAGGAAGATTGATGAAGCACCCTCATCTTCATCTTCAACAACAATCTCCTCTTTTCAATCAACAAAAAGTGACTCAGGCACTCCTCCCACTGTTGGGTTTCCAGGTAACATGCGCAGCGGAATTTAGCAATTAAATTTTAAGAAACCCAAAGCCATGGATACGTTCATATGATTAAATCAAATACAACATAAGAATAAAGGATTAACTAACCCTTGATGGCTATCAAATTCTCTTGGTCTTTGGTGGAGGTTTGAAGACTCGATCACGATCACAAAGCTTGAACACGAACTTTGAAGATGATGATTTTCACCCTCTAGCGGTATCCACACTTCCAACGAATATCAAAGGAGCTTCTTTGATCTTGGTTGCTAGACCAATATTATGAAACACACTTTCACAATATAATAAAGAACTATATGGAATTTGTTTGTGAATTAGTTTGTTCCTCAATCAATGATATCTTAGAACAAAATAAAATCTCTCTCAAACTCTTTGAGACTCACAAAAGCACTTACTTAATTTGGTCTGGCCGAATTGGGGTTTTTATACACAATTAAGACCTATTCCAAATAGGAATCTTGTGCCAAAAACCATTCCTAATCAAATTAGGAAATTTCCAATCGGCAGCACCAGGCGCCCGCCTGGTATCACCCAGGCGCCCGCCTGTTTGGGCAGAAACTCCAGTCCCTTTCCGGCTTGAACAGGCGCCCGCCTGGTGCAACCCAAGCGCCCGCTTGGTTGACCAGGAGGCCCAGATCTTTCCAGAAATTCCTTGGAAGTCCTCCGACCTTAAATGCCAATATAGTCCTTTTTATTTAAGATTCGTTCTATTGTGTGTGACCCTCTAGGATTATACTAAGTTGGCAATAGGGTCAAGCATGATCCCATAAGATATGATTAGGTTCTAGCAAACCGTCATACCTACCCAAATAGTATAACTAGATACAAGTTTTCATTCCTTTAGAATATGTCATAATCCCTTTGTCCACGATGTCATTGAACACAAGTCATGGTCAAACGGTCAACTTGTTTTGTTCAATACTTTCTCGATTCCGAATATGTTGATAATTCAAATGCTATTGATCCAATCAATCCATTTGAGTCCGGCCGAACATTTCATCAACATCATTCCTTCGAGGGGCCCAAGCTTGACATCTCTCCGTGGAGGGACAAATCCATTTAGCTTATTATTCTTCCCTACGGGAATACGATTATGCCAATCATACCCTTTATGACTACCGTGTTAAGGTAGCGTTTGAATATGTCAAACACAATGTTCATCAAGTGGAAGACTATAATAACTTCATGTCTAAGGATTCAAATGACATAACTAATATAAGATATATGTACGACATAGACCATGACATAAATCTCATACAGCGGGTCATGTCCAGTACCTTGTTCCAAACAAGTACCCATAAATCTAACATGATCATCCCATGATCATTTAGCCTTTATACTAGTGCTTAACAAGTACTAGGGACGGAGATTATTATAAGTAAACATGAACAACAATAATAATCAAAACATCTCTTTATTGATATGAAATAAATGATAACAATTACAACGTTTATTAAAACGTGCCTAGGGCACCACTACCAACAATCTCCCACTTGCCCTAGGCCCAATCTCCCATGTATCTAATACCCATGGACCTAACATGACCATCATGTTTAGCTTGTGGAAGTCCCTTTGTTAGCGGGTCCACAACATTGTCATTAGTAGGTACTCTGCATATATTTACGTCTCCCCTATCAACGATCTCTCGAATGATATGAAAACGCCTAAGTATGTGTTTGGATTTTTGATGTGCTCTTGGTTCCTTTGCTTGAGCAATAGCACCATTATTATCGCAATAAAGGTCTATTGGATTAGCAATACTAGGAACCACTTCAAGTTCAGTTATGAACTTCTTAATCCAAACAGCTTCCTTTGCAGCATCCGATGCAGCAATATACTCAGCTTCTGTTGTAGAATCAGCGGTTGTACTTTGCTTGGAACTCTTCCAGCTTACAGCTCCACCATTTAACATAAACACAAAACCCGATTGCGATCGGCTATCATCTTTGTCGGTTTGGAAGCTTGCATCCGTGTAAGCATTTACAACGAGATCATCTTCCATTCCTCCATAGACCAAAAACGAGTCTTTAGTTCTTCTCAAGTACTTAAGAATCGCTTTTACAGCTATCCAGTGATTTTCGCCAGGTCGGATTGGTATCTACTTGTCATGCTCAAAGCATAAGATACATCCGGCCTAGTACAAATCATGGCATACATGATGGACCCAATTGCCGAAGCATATGGAACATCATTCATTTTCTCACGCTCATCTTTTGTCTTAGGACATTGAGTCTTGCTTAGAGAAACTCCATGTAACACGGGCAAGGTGCCTCTCTTAGAATTTTCCATACGGAATCTTCTAATGACCTTGTCAATGTATGTACTTTGGCTTAAACCAAGTAGTCTCCTTGATCTATCTCTATAGATCTTAATTCCAAGTATATATGCGGCTTCACCCATATCTTTCATTGCGAAGCACTTTCTTAACCAAGTCTTCACAGACTGAAGTGTAGGAATGTCGTTTCCAATGAGCAATATGTCATCCACATATAAAATAAGGAATAGCACTATGCTCCCACTAATCTTCTTGTATACACAAGGCTCATCTTCGTTCTTGATGAAACCAAACTCTTTGACTGATTCATCAAAACGGAGATTCCAACTCCTAGAAGCTTGCTTCAATCCATAGATGGATCTCTGCAATTTGAATACCTTAGAATCTTGTTCAAAACCTTCTGGTTGTGTCATATACACATCCTCTTGGAGTTTTCCATTCAGGAAAGCGGTTTTGACGTCCATCTGCCATATTTCATAGTCATGATATGCGGCAATGGCAAGCAAAATTCTTATAGACTTGATCATTGCTACGGGTGAAAAGGTCTCATCATAGTCAATACCATGAACTTGCCTATAACCCTTCGCTACAAGCCTAGCTTTGTAAGTATGCACCTTCCCATCCATGTCAGTCTTCTTCTTGAAGACCCATTTGCATCCTATGGTTTTTACACCTTCGGGCGCATCAATCAAATTCCAAACTTGATTGTCTTGCATGGATTGTAATTCGGATTCCATGGCTCCAAGCCACTTGTCCGAATCAGGAGAAGACATCGCCTCTTGGTAGGTTGACGGTTCATCATTCTCAATGATTTCTACCTCATTATTATCCGTTACGAGAAATCCATATCTCTCGGGCTCGGATCGTAACCTACTAGATCTGCGAGTTGCTTGTGTATTTTGAACAGGTTCCACAACTCCTTGTGGTTCTTGTTCTTGTTCCACTATTGGTTCAATGTTATTTTCTGGGTCTCGAATTTCTTCAAGATTTATTTTACTCCCACTGATTTCTTTAGAGAGAAACTCTTTCTCTAGAAAGATACCAGTTCGGGCAACAAACACTTTGTTGTCCTCTCGGTTGTAAAAGTAATATCCTTTAGTTTCCTTAGGATATCCCACGAAAATACATTTATCAGATTTGTGTGCAAGTTTGTCTGAGACAAGTCTTTTGACAAAAGCTTCACAACCCCAAATCTTCATGAAAGATAGACAAGGCTTCTTTCCGCTCCACATCTCATATGGAGTCTTTTGGACCGATTTAGTTGGAACACGATTTAGTGTGAAAGCAGCGGTTTCTAGAGCGTAACCCCAAAAGGATATTGGAAGATCAATTTGACTCATCATTGATCGAACCATGTCTAACAAAGTCCGATTCCTCCTCTCGGACACACCATTCCATTGTGGTGTTCCGGGTGGAGTCAATTGTGAAACTATTCCACAATTCTCTAGATGATCATCAAATTCTTGACTTAAGTATTCACCACCTCGATCTGATCGAAGTGCCTTTATACTTTTGCCAAGTTGTTTTTCTACTTCATTTTGAAATATTCTAAATATCTCAAATGCTTCACTTTTATGTTTCATTAGGTAAACATACCCAAATCTACTATAATCATCAGTGAAGGTTATGAAGTATTGAAATCCTCCCCTAGCATTGCTACTTAATGGTCCGCATACATCGGAATGTATCAACCCCAATAAGTCGCTTGCCCTTTCACCCAACTTGGTAAAAGGTCTCTTAGTCATTTTTCCAAGAAGACACGACTCACAAGTATCATATGACTCTAAGTCACATGAACCCAAAAGTCCGTCCCCATGGAGTTTTGAGATACGCTTCTCATTAATATGACCAAGACGGCAATGCCACAAATAAGTATGATTTACATCATTAGGTTTAGATTTCTTATTTACATGATAGACATTATTTTCATTCTTGACATCCAAGATATAAAGGCCATTAAATGAATTAGCAATACCATAAAGCACATCATTTAAATAAATAGAAAATTTCTTATTCTCAATAAGAAACTTGAAACCTTCATTATCCAAACAAGAAATTGAAATAATATTTCTGCTTAAATCCGGAACATAATAACAATTGTTCAAAACAAGAATTAATCCGGAAGGTAAAGTGACTTCATAAGTCCCTACGGCTAATGCAGCAACTCTTGCTCCATTTCCCACGCGTAGATCTACTTCACCTTCTTTAAGCAGTCTCCTATTCTTTAGTCCTTGCACATTTAGACAAATGTGAGAACCACATCCGGTATCCAATACCCAAGAATCAGTGGTAGAAAGGAGAATATCTATCATATAGATACCTAAAGTCGACGCAGCCTTGCTGCTCTTCTTCTTCTTTTGCTCTTCCAAGAAAGCCTTGCAATTTCGTTTCCAATGACCAATTTCTTGACAATGGAAACAAATTGCATCCTTTTGTGTATCGGGTTTTGCCTCAGAAGCCTTGGCAACCTTTGCCTTGCTTATCTTGGGTTTGACAACTTTTGTCTTACCCTTTCCTTTGGCACTAGGCTTCTTCCCATCATGAACCATGAGCACGGGAGAACCTTTCTCCACAATTTTCATCTCTGCAGTTTTGAGCATCCCATGCAACTCAGAGAGATTCTTATCCATTCCATGCATGTTATAATTCATTACAAACTGATTATAACTTTTAGGCAATGAATTAAGAATGAGATCCGTGGCTAGCTCCAATGGGATTGGATAGCCAAGTTTCTCAAGGTGCTCTACATAACCTTTCATTTTAAGAAAGTGAGGACTCACTTGTTGCCCTTCATTCATTTTACTAGTAGTGAATGCAACAATGGTCTTGTACCTCTCTTGCCTAGCTTGCTCTTGAAACATGGTTCTCAACTCCACGCCTATCTCATAGGCTTCCAAATGTTCCAAACTTTGTTGGAGTTTTGAACACATAGCGGCAAGCATGAGACAACTTACATCTCTAGAATCATTACGATGTTTCTTGTAATTGTCTCTTTCTACCCTAGGGGCAGTAGGCGGTGGTTCAGCAGGGAGAGGCCCATCGAGATGTACAACTTATCTTCTTGCCTAAGAACAATTCTTATGCTTCGGATCCAATCCATAAAGTTTGTACCATTCTCTTCGAGCTTATCCTTCTCGAGGATCGATCGCAACGACATTGATTGAGTGTTATTAGTCATTATCTACAAATATGCAAAATTTCCAAAATTTAATAAGTACCGGTTTTCATTAAAGAGATAAACAATGTATTTTAAAACAAAATACTCCCACTAAACTATACAACCTTCTTTATACATCCAATGTATAGTATAATTTAAATGGGTTGAGATCCCGCTTTAATCTAATTTTGAGTACGCTTTGGCGCACCGCTCAAAATTAAATCAATTAGGTAGACAACTCTTGTCAATCATATCTCATATGACTCTCAGTTCTTTTCATGAGATTCTTTAAGAAATCCAATTTCAAAAAGCATGTTAAATCTCATCTTTGCCTTAAGCCCAAAACTGTTTTGACGCTTAATTAAGTCCAACCATTTTAAACGCATAGGAAACTCTTATTCACTCATCTTGCTCAAACATGAATAAAATCAATGCACCTCGCTTTGGCGAGCCCACATAAAATTACTCATGCATAAACAAGTGTTTTAATCATGGCATGGCAAAAAGACTTAAAACTTTATTTGAAGGTTCATCACATATAGCATATAACACATTTATGAGCACATAATATAAACATGTTATACATCAAGTTTAGGCACTAAATTAATCTCCATTAATTTAAGCATGGTATTTATGTGTCATTAGTTTCTCTATAATTATGAGGATGAGACTTATTTCAACTTTGGTTATTATTTCCAAATCAAGACAACAAGAAGTGCGGTCGAACTAAGCCATTAGGCAACCACAATCCCGAACTAATTCAAGAAACCAAGAAAGTAGTCCATGTGGCCGAAACTAAGCAATAGATGGTCTCGATGAACGTAGGCCAATTGCATTCACAATTCCACATGGATCTCCAAACTTTGAATCAAGAACTTTGTTTCTCAATTTTAGCAATTATGAACTCTTCATAATTCTAACTTCGTTTTATCTTTGAAACTTTGATTGCGATCAATTTTGGGAAACACAATCTCGATGAACGCAGATTAGCCATCCAAAACTTGAACCAATCTAGGAATCACAAGACTAAAACAAATAGGAAAATCAAACCCCAAAATCCACACACAAACCAACTACCCAAAACCCATTCCAGATCAACAAGTCTGGGCTGGTTCTGTTACTGGTTTTGTCGAATTTATCGAAAATTCCATATTCAGATTTTAACCAAAATCAGAACAAATTTTGGCCACCGAGCGCCCGCCTGCAAAGGACCAGGCGCCCGCTTGAATGGCCAGAATAGTATAGAATTTTAAAGTTCGAAAAATTGTCTCAAAATTATTTTTCCTCGATTATTAAAACTTTGATCCAATCAAAAATCAATAATCGAAATAATTCAGAATCCACCATAATTTTTATTGCGATTGAATCGTGCGATTAAAGTTGGAAAAACAATAAACCACATAAAATCACAAAACACATAAACATCATTTAATCCAATATTCATATCATGCTTGGCACATAAACAATTTATATACACACAACATGATCCAAGTATTGAATTAATCAACATGAACGGGGCTCTGATACCACTGTTGGGTTTCCAGGTAACATGCGCAGCGGAATTTAGCAATTAAATTTTAAGAAACCCAAAGCCATGGATCCGTTCATATGATTAAATCAAATACAACATAAGAATAAAGGAATAAACTAACCCTTGATGGCTATCAAATTCTCTTGGTCTTTGGTGGAGGTTTGAAGACCCGATCACGATCACAAAGCTTGAACACAAACTTTGAAGATGATGATTTTCACCCTCTAGCGGTATCCACACTTCGAACGAATATCAAAGGAGCTTCTTTGATCTTGGTTGCTAGACCAATATTATGAAACACACTTTCACAATATAATAAAGAACTATATGGAATTTGTTTGTGAATTATTTTGTTCCTCAATCAATGATATCTTAGAACAAAATAAAATCTCTCTCAAACTCTTTGAGACTCACAAAAGCACTTACTTAATTTGGTCTGGCCGAATTGGGGTTTTTATACACAATTAAGACCTATTCCAAATAGGAATCTTGTGCCAAAAACCATTCCTAATCAAATTAGGAAATTTCCAATCGGCAGCACCAGGCGCCCGCCTGGTATCACCCAGGCGCCCGCCTGTTTGGGCAGAAACTCCAGTCCCTTTCCGGCTTGAACAGGCGCCCGCCTGGTGCAACCCAAGCGCCCGCTTGGTTGACCAGGAGGCCCAGATCTTTCCAGAAATTCCTTGGAAGTCCTCCGACCTTAAATGCCAATATAGTCCTTTTTATTTAAGTTTCGTTCTATTGTGTGTGACCCTCTAGGATTATACTAAGTTGGCAATAGGGTCAAACATGATCCCATAAGATATGATTAGGTTCTAGCAAACCGTCATACCTACCCAAATAGTATAACTAGATACAAGTTCGCATTCCTTTAGAATATGTCATAATCCCTTTGTCCACGATGTCATTGAACACAAGTCATGGTCAAACGGTCAACTTGTTTTGTTCAATACTTTCTCGATTCCGAATATGTTGATAATTCAAATGCTATTGATCCAATCAATCCATTTGAGTCCGGCCGAACATTTCATCAACATCATTCCTTCGAGGGGCCCAAGCTTGACATCTCTCCGTGGAGGGACAAATCCATTTAGCTTATTATTCTTCCCTACGGGAATCCGATTATGCCAATCATACCCTTTATGACTACCGTGTTAAGGTAGCGTTTGAATATGTCAAACACAATGTTCATCAAGTGGAAGACTATAATAACTTCATGTCTAAGGATTCAAATGACATAACTAATATAAGATATATGTACGACATAGACCATGACATAAATCTCATACAGCGGGTCATGTCCAGTACCTTGTTCCAAACAAGTACCCATAAATCTAACATGATCATCCCATGATCATTTAGCCTTTATACTAGTGCTTAACAAGTACTAGGGACGGAGATTATTATAAGTAAACATGAACAACAATAATAATCAAAACATCTCTTTATTGATATGAAATAAATGATAACAATTACAACATTTATTAAAACGTGCCTAGGGCACCACTACCAACACCCACTAGTCATGAGAACACAACTGCTGAATTTGAAGTGAGTAAACCTGCTCACAAAACTAAGAGCAAGCTATTTGTTGATGATGAAGCTACAGTGAGTGAAGAAGAATCTGAAGTTAAGAAAGAAAGTAGCTCCAGTGCTGTAATGGAAATTGATGCAGAAGAATATGGAGTTCAGTTGTCTCTACAACAACAGCTTGATGAAATCAGAAAAGCCAAGCAAGGTCAAGGACCACCTGAGCAAGTTGTGCCAACAGCTGAGCAAGCTATGCCAATAGCTAAGCAGGATATCCCATCAGCTAAGTCAGTTGATCCAACTGATAAGGTAACATCTTCATCCTCTTCTGCTGGTCAATTCATAATAAAAAGAAGACGTATCAGATCCCCCTCTCCTCCCTCTCCCAATTTGACTTCCAGTTCAGATTATGCTGCTGTCTCATTGAAGGAATTCTTGACCTTACTTCTCAAACCATCTCTCCTGTTGAAATCTTAAGGGGGAACTCACCCAGTCCAGACATCCCTGTCAGGTTAAGGGGGAACTCTCCTGTTCATGAGTTCATCCCAACAACTGAGACTCATCTTCCTCCTTCCCTTCAAACTCAAGCATCCCCTTCTTCTACATCCCCTGATCAACTTACTGTCATTCTTATTCTCAATCCTCAAATCATTGAGTTTATCAAAGATAAATCTGTGTCTAATCTGTCTGATAATGATACATCAACCCTTTTTGAATAGCTTTCTAGTAAATTTTCTATGGATGAGGCTCTCAAGGCCTTTGATTTCATGAGGATTAGAGAAGTAAGGCAATCCCAAGGTCAGGGTGGATCATCTACTCCTAAACCTGCCTCATCAGCTATCCCACCTTCTAAATCACCTTCTCTCTCTCAAATTGATCTAGACACTTCCATGCCCACTCGTAGCTTCTGGGCTTTAGATTGTGACATTGACTTTTCAGTCACAAATGTCATTGAGGCTCACAAAAATTTTGCCTCTCTTCCTCACCTTCCCCCCCTTCTCAACCCTCACAATATTTCCAACCCTTGGGATATGACAAGAACCCATATGAGCATTCATGCTAGAAACATTGGGGGCCAATTGTTCCATGCCTATGAAGAATGGAAACAGTTCAGAATCTCAACCCAATACTGCTTCTTTTTCAAAGCACCTAAACTACCCAATCCCATCACACTTTCAACTCTTCCAGAATGGGAATTTTTCTTTTGCCATCCTGTTTCTGAGAATCTTCAAGAATGTCTCTACATCCCTTCCTCCCTTGTGTATGCTCTGTGCATTCAATATGCCCAGTCCATCTTTTGGACTCTGCTTTCCAAAAAGAGCTGCATAATGGGACTCATTGTCAAGAGTCTCTTTCCAATATCTTCTGTGTATCCTCAACATCTTCCTCCACCTCCTCCTACATTCCATTAGAAATCCAGATCACAATTTGCAAATCTCCCTCCTAATTTTGATCCATTCAAATACACCCCTCCATATCATCTCACCTTCACTGACTTCAACCAATTCTCAGCCACCCTCATCAAATAACTCAAATATGCCATTCTCAAAAAGCTTGGCAATGTATCTGAGTTCATCCTTCAAAGAGGTGAGAATCCAATCCCTCCATCTCCTGAACAGCCAACCCCAACAGCCTTCCCTCCTCCTCCTCCCAGCAGACAACCCTTGCCTCCAAGACCATCTCAGGCATCCATCCACTCCTATTTCCAAGCTCCCCAACCTAAATTCATCAAGAAAAGACCTGCATCTCTTTACAAGGACTATCCCATGGGGGTCTCTCCTGCAGAAGAAACCATGTCTCCTCAGCAACTGCAAGCCTGGATTGGCCCAAGACTTCTTTACAATCAACCTGTTCTCACCAATCAGTTGATAGCCAGACAAGACCAACATTTCCAGTATAACCACATGATGGGTCTTGACTGGAACAATGAATGGTTCTACAGAAGGAATGAACCAGTAAGAAGAGCTGCACTCACTCAAGAACTAAAAGTTGTGGAGAGAATTCAAAATGCTTAGTATAGGTTATTTGGTTTGTTTTCTATGTTATGAATAGCTGTTCAGAACAATGCCTATCTTTTCCTTTCAGTTATTTCTTTTAAAAGTAGAATTTAGTTTGTTTAACAGTTTTTTTTCCAAGCAAAACTATCAAGAAGATTTTCTCTTCATTGGTGTTCTATTTCCTTAGCATTATATTTGCAGGTACATAATCAAATGTCTTTATTTATTTACCAAAAAGGGGGAAATTGTTAGTACCTCACTATGCTTAACTCACAATTAATCATAGTAAATATGTTTTGATAAATAAATAATCAATCCATTGATTATATGATGTATACAAAAGACCTGAACACAGGCAACCTAAGACAATCCCCAACAGCTAAGCTGCCCTGCTTCCATACAAGCTAACAGTCAAGCCTATACATGATCTATCTATTATCTACACATCAAACAAACTGAAGAACTACCTATTACAACCTCTATTACATCCACATGAATTACCAAGATACTAATTTCAATCAAGCCTCAACAGACTATGTCTTAAAAGCCCAACAGCTAAGCTCCCCTGTTTCAACAGCTAAGCTCCCCTACTCTAACAGCTAAGACTGTTCTTCACCAACAGCTAAGACTCCACATCATCAAAACCTTGAAGAATGATTATTCCAATATTATCAACAATTAGAATAACTCATATTGAAGCTTGATCAAGTGTGAATACACCCTCTACTACCTTTTCAACCTGCAAACAAAGGAATAATAAACTGTCAGTCAAAGTCAAAGACTGACCATTAATTCTCTGTACCTTTGTCCCCCAAACGGCTACTTATCCCCAACAGCTTTATGCCAACCCTTATATAAAGGAGTATACTGGCATGTTATCAAGTGACCTTCCTAATTTTTACAACCCTTTCTCCCTTTGAAAAACCTTCAAAACTCCCCAGCATTCACACTGCAGATCTAAATATTTGCTTAAATCCCCTGCAAATATTGTGCCATCTTGCACCCAGTTACAACCCATATCCAGCCAGCTAACAGCTAAGCTATTTTGTAAACACACTTGTGATTATTTTCTTTTTCTTTTTTTCTCGCTTTGAAAGAAGCAACCTTAATTGAAGTGTCAATTAAGTAGAGGGGGTTCAAAGGAACTTGCCTTATCAACTCTTGTAACTCTTATTGAAGAGAATATTATAGTGAATTGGTCTCACTGTTCTAACAGTGGGGGTGGATGTAAGAGAATGGTTTTGCCTCTGAACCACTTTAAAATACTGTGTACACTCTTGTCTTTACACTTACACACACACTACACTTGTCCTTTCATTTATTCATTCATTTATATTCCGCTGCACATCTCTTTTTATTATTATCTCTCAACAGCTAACCTCAAACAATTAGCTGTCCAAGTTTTAACTAATATGTTCATTCAGTATAACAGGGCCTTTCAGATTGTACTCGATCAACGAAATGTAAAACTAGTGTGTTTCTCGATGATTAAGATCTCAACAGGCCTCAGTTTCTTTGTTTCTATGACAGATACTTGGAGAAAAGGGTGCTCGAGTGCTGGCATTAATTTGACAAGATGTTTTGGGCCGGCTTTGATTAGAGGTAGAGATTTTTGGAATGGGCACTGAGTATTTCTTGCATTTTATTTTTTTACAAAGATTATTTAAGAACCACATTTTTGACCTGATGAATAGAAACATCATTTCGTTAATGGGATCAAGGCCTTGTTCAATTAGCCATTATTTTGTATCTCTGAAAGTATTATTGGAAATGCATAGAAAGAAAGTGCGAGATATATTATATGACAAAGACAGAGGGAGTAATAAATTTTCTTAGTTTTACTTGGAGATCTTAAATTCATAACTAGCTCATAGTTTCTTGTTGATTTCTTATGTGCCATAGCTTATAGCTCTTATATATACACCTTCGTCCTAAAACAGAAGTCTTGTTTTATTTGATGAAGGGTGAAATAAGAAGATTGAAAATTATAATCTCATTTGTTAAATGAAGTTGATGCGAGAGTCAAATGGTTGGTATTTGACATTCTCAACAAAATTTGTATAATACAGTGTATCTGCCAAACCGTTCATCCACAAATTATCTAGAGAAAGTTATGACTGTTTTACCAAAGGAAAGTCACATGGACATATACATCCGCATTTTGACTAACTTCCAGAGTTTCATGAATATTTAGATATATAATATATCGTATCTGTATGTGATTAATTGTTAGTTTATCCCTTTAGTATTTTTGTATTCATAAGCTTGGAGGGATGTCCAAGTAACCTATAAATACCTACAAGTTGTCATTGTAAAAGAAGAGTTGAGTTTTGAGTTTATACTCTATAAAGTGGGGCTTCATGCCTTCTTTCCATCTTTTCGCAATGTGTATGAAATTTCATGGCCATCATGAATAACTTTCCTCTCAAATTCATGTGGTCATCTGAAAGTGTGTGTGATTCACACTTGCCGAGTGAAAAAAAGAATCATAATGTGTTTAGGATTTTCGCCTTTCTTGGTAGAAAAAGGATTCCTATTTTGTATATGATTTTTACCATTATTAATTAGTTGTCAATATATATTAGATGTAGATAGATTTTAGATTCATATTCTTTAGCGATTTGATTATGAATACTAACCCTAATGAATATCTTACTTTTTAGTGTTTATCTTTTTGTTGTAGGACAATCATTGCCATAACTTGAAGGACTGCTACACATCTATAAAATGAGGAAGAGAGCTACAGATTATTTATGCACTCGGAATATTAAGCGAGACATACAAAGTTCAAGAGTGTTGTCATTTTGTTAACATTTTCGTACGTTGTTGATTTGGGCCATATGCGACTACATCGCAGCCTACATCGTGTTTTGTACTTGTTCTTGGATAGATTTGGTTCTTCAAGAAACAATTATTTTTCATCTTTGTTGCTTTGTTCAGCCTAGGATCGTCTTCTCAGAGTATCATAAGTCTTAGACAAGTGTTTTAGTATTTTAGTATTTTGTGTTTTCATATTTGGTCGCTTCTCTTGATTTCTTTGTTTGTAATCGATCTTAAACGTTTTAATAAAGAGAAGTTTTTTTGTCTATAGCATATTGTTGTAGATGTGTAAATAACTCGTGTTTATTATTTATTCCGCTGAAAATTCTATTTTGTGTGGACTATGGTGTAACCACATCAGAGCTTACAATGCGTCTCTGTGTTTATTTTTTCTGATATCCTAGCTACCAAAACTTTCTATTGGTATCAGAGCCGTCTCTCGACGGCTCTGAGATTGATCCAGAAGGGTAGTCATGATGGATTATCTTGATTTTGAGGTACAAAGTAAGGTTTTAATTATTTTTTGTGAAAAATTAAGTATGATTGATATCTCGAAAATTTATGTTCAATACTCTTTGATGGATAAAATTCCAAGTAATAAATACCAAGCAAGCGCACTAGTTACCGATGTAGTAACGCGCGAAAGCGAGGGTCGATCCCACAAAGACTCGTTGGATCAACAAGTAAATTTAATTAGCGCAAAGAGTAACCAAGGGGGGTTTTTTGATTGATTTTGATTAAACTAAATTAACTACTAAACAATGAAAATAAATTACTTAAATTAAAGATTACTAAGCAAGCAAAGATTTAAATTCAAGATGACCAAGATTCACAGATTGGGGTTCACAACTATCTCCTCTCTATGCTATTTTATTAAAAAGATTATTAAACTTGTTCAAGAAATCGTTCACTTATTTAAGAGTTGGGACGGTCTGGTCACCGGATTGCAACCCTATTATTATCTCTATGTGAAATATTCCGTTAGGTCAACAACACACAAAAACAATTTATTAAGTTCTTAAGAACACTTGATCTTAAATTCTTTTGATTTCCGCGAAGTCCTCAATTAAATCTAATCACAAGAATATGATTCAATATCTAAATTATTCACGCTAGTGAAACAATCTAAACCAAGATGATTTAAAGATCAAGAATATCAAGTCATATTAATGAAATCCTTAAATTAATTACGTTCTATTCTTATGAACAAGAACAAGATTAATATTTAATTAAGCCCAATTTAGCATAGAGATTTGATAGTTATTACTCCCAATCCATGAATAAAGAAATTAGCTACTCATCGACATAGCAATAAACACAAGAATATAATTAAAAATCATAAACCTGGATAAACGCTTGATGATGAATAATCTCCCAAATCTTGTTTACACCTTGAAACTTGAATAAAACCTAAAATAAAGCATATAGAAATAAAATACTGCAGTCTAATATTTATACATAGAGAAAACTCGGGCCAAAAGTAGGAAAAAGAGGGTAAAAACCCGTCTGGCAAGGAAAACCCGAAATCTGTACGGAATGACCGAGCGGGCGCCTGGTAGACCCCAGGCGGGCGCCTATTTGGCCAGTAACTTTGGTTCTTCAAAAGCCCCAACAAGCGGGCGCCTGGTTCTTAGGAGGGCGGGCGCCTGGTTCTTAGGAGGGCGGGCGCCTGGTGCACTTTTCTGCTTTCTTTATTTTTTCTTTTCTCCACCTTCTTGACACGGTTGACCACGGTTGACCTTTGACTTGAACAATATTCAGTCTTCAACAAATTACAATCCACGGACTTTGCAACCACACAAAATACACTACAAAGTATCCTAAAACATTACAAATCCAACAAAGTTCCATAAATCATAAAAGACCAAAAATACATCCAACTAAACTAGATTACAACCAAAAGCTGATGAAATTAGTACGAAAATGCGGAGATAATACATGTGTAAACCGCTCCATCAAATTCCCCCACGCTTAGACCATTACTCGTCCCAGAGTAATATTCCTAACCCCGCATCTAAACACCGGTCTATTAAGCGTAGCATGGAGGAAAATGATACCTATCTCCTCTACAACTCCCATCAAACAAAGCCAAAACCAAAATAAAGAAAATCAACCGGAGTGAAAAGGACTTCGCTCCTTATAACTCCCCAAAAACAAATAAATGCGACTGACCCTAATTGATAGCACACCCATGATAAGAACATAAAACGCCATCCAATTAGGGCCCACACAAAAAGCTAGGGGGAACTAAAACGACCTATGTTTCCCCCACGCTTATCTTACACTACATCATCCCTCAAACAGAAATCAAAGCTAGGATAATCCTTAGCAATGATTTACCTCATGATAAGCTCCAACGCCCCCTTATAACTCCTACAAGAAATATGAGGATTTTCTATCCTATTCGCCTCTAACCATACCTCCTACACCAAACATGTCCTACCCAATCACTCCAAACCGCCCTTGTGACGCCACGCCAAGCAAAAACAAAAAAAATCACTCAGTTTCTCTCCTTTTGCCTAGGCGCCCTTTCAGGTTTTCACCTAGCCTCTCTTTTCTTTTCAATTTTTTTTTTTTTTTTTTTTTTTTTTTTATATAAAAACTATACAGCAAAACAGGTGATAGAATGTGCATCAATCAACAACCAATCCAACCAATACCACCACCCCCCAAACTAAATAGAGCATTGTCCCCAATGCTCGTCACAACTAAGCATAAAAACAAACACGGGGAGTGGAAATACCTCGAGCTCCTCACTGCGGTGGCGGTCCAAAGATATAATCCCAAGCATTCCATCCATGCTGCGGCGGTGGCGGAGGTGGAACATACTCAGGTGGTGGAAGGTAGTTCAACGGTGGGTACCGCTCGCCAGGAAAATGATGTGCCATCATTCTTTGTCGGAAGTACTGATCCTCCCGAATGTTGGCATATAATGCTTCCTCCATCCTCTGAATTCTCTGATCATTCTCCTCTTCCCTCCGATCTCTTTGATAGTTCGCCATAAATTGTTGTTGTTGAAAAGCTCAGAACATATCATCTAATCCCTGGATTTGTCCCGACAGATAGTAATTCATCTCTCTCTGAGTCATATCTGCCGGGATATCATCCTCAACCTCCTCATCATCAGCGGCCTGACCGCCAGCAGCCTGAGCTAGAGCTGGGACCCGGGCTCTCTGCACTCTCCCACTTTCTATTGTTGCTTTAGTCACGGTAGTGCCTGGAGCTAACAGTCTGGGGAACCCCTCCATAGGCACCCCTGCCCTCTGTGCCATCATAGTGATCATAATGGGGAACAAATAATTCTTGTTCTCCAAATACCTCGCTCGTACCCCCATCTCACTATGCATGATGCCCCCGATATTTATCGGCATCCTCCTAATCATGGCATAGAGCAAAGGGGCCCTGTACCAATGAACCTCCTGATAGTGAGCAGAAGGTATGATCCTCTCGCAAATAAAGCGATACAATGCCTTTAGGTCCAGCCTCAACTCACTAATGTGAAACAAGTAACCATTCCGGATATTTCCCCTATCAATATTTACCCCAAACTCTGCTGCAAATAAAGCTAAGGTCTCATCCATCCTGTCCATGTTCTGAAGGTTCCTTTTCAACTGCCAATACGCACATTCCCCTTCTGCCACCGCATCTGACAACCCATAAAAATGATTTATAGCCGTCGCAGTCACATCAACATTATATCCCCGAACCCAGACATTGGGGGCCTCAGTTGCTGCATGAAAATTAGCATAGAATTCTTGCACAAGCAACTTTGACCCCATCTGGGCCGGCACGGCCAATAATCTTCTCAAATTATAGTGTTCAATGATAGCATCCAACCCATAATTGGTCAAGTTATAACCTCTCTCCACCGTTACCCCATTATTTTGTTTATTATCAAAATAATTTTGGGAGTCCCGGGATACAAAACGGGTGTTATCGAACTCCGGCTCAATTTGGGGTGGGGGAACACCACGACCACGTCCTCGACCTCTTGGTCTTGGTGGCATGATAACAACCGCAACAACCTCTAACAAATTTTTAATCAGTAAATTGATCTTACCCGGACTCGCCGGAAAATCTCGCCGGAGGTCGCCGGAAAATCTCGCCGGAGACGGAGAAGATGATCCGAGAAGATGACCGTCAACCTTGCAAACACTTTCTTCTTCTGCAATTACCCCCAATTCTTGATCACAAACTCTCAATTTTTCGAAATTCTCCTTCCTTCAACCTTGACAATTTCTTGCAAAACCCTTGGTTTTAGGATGAATGGAAGCTAAATCTTTGGTACTCCTTGAAGAGGGTTATGGTGGGAGATGATTTTGAAGGTTTGTGGGTGGTGAGGGTGAGAGATTTGTAGGGAGAGAGGGAAGGAGGCCGGTGAGAGGGTTTAGAGAGGGAGAGAAATTGGGGAAGAAGGTTTTTTTTTATGTTATTAACCCCCCAAAACCCGATTTAACCCAGCTGATGGTTTCTCAAATCGGCAAGCAGGCGGGCGCCTGGAAGACCCCAAGCGGGCGCTTGTTTGCCCAGAAACTTCATATTTTTTCCGCACTTGAACAGGCGCGCGCCCTTATCCCACCAAGCGGGCGCTCGGTATATTTTTCCAGCAATATTTTTTTTTTTTTTTTTTTTTTTTTTTTTTTTGCTGGTTTGATCGCTCCATCACTTGGTTGAATTAATTTCCTGCACATCACCACAAACAAACATCACAAGCGTAATATCCATTATGAAAAATAAAATGACTCAAAAAATGAAAATCTTTTTGGAGGGTGACACTATTTACACTCCCCTATAAACCCACAAACTCAGAGAGATCCATGAAGGATGACACGGACCAAACTTTTGACCGCACTTTCGTTGCCTACGTTCTCCTTAGGACAATAAGGAGCTCAGGTCACCGTAGTTCGAACCAACCCAGAAATAAAAGACACGAAAGCAATACATAAATAATTTTTTTTTTTTTTTATGAATACCACCACCCCCAAACTTAGAACATGCTATGTCCTCATGGCATTGAAGAACAACACACTCCCAATTCAAAAATGATGATAAACTGAAAGGAAAAACAAAAAGCAATAAAAATGATACCTGGTTGGGTTGCCTCCCAACAAACGCCTTTGTTTTAAGTCTTTGGCTCGACATAATGCCACATAAATATTAAGTGGCTCCCTTCGGGTCTGTCAACTCAATTACATCAATTTCATTGATGTCTTCCAAAATAGACAGCCCCTCATAATAAGGCTTCACTCGGTGTCCATTCACTTTAAATGTTGTCCCATCTTTCAAATCTCTAAGCTCTACAGCTCCATGGGGAAACACTCGAACCAATTCATAAGGACCCGTCCACCTTGAACGCAGTTTTCCGGGAAAAAGTTTGAGGCGAGAGTTAAAGAGAAGGACCTTCATACCCGGTTTGAGAAACTTGGGTTTAAGGTTTTTATCATGATATCTTTTTGTCCTCTCTTTGTATAACTTTGCACTCTCATAACTATCCTGCCTCATCTCTGCAAGCTCATCCAAGTCAAGCAGTCTTTTCTCCCCTGCTAAAGTCAACTCCATGTTTAGCTGATTGGTTGCCCAATATGCTTTGTGCTCTAGTTCCACTGGCAGATGACACTCTTTTCCATACACAATCCGGTACGGGCTCATTCCAATGGGGGTTTTGTATGCAGTCCGATAAGCCCACAGTGCATCACACAATTTGTCAGCCCAGTCCTTCTGATTTGGACGCACCGTTTTCTCAAGCACCGCCTTGATTTGGCGATTACTCACCTCCACTTGGCCCGATGTTTGAGGGTGATAAGCCGTAGCCAACTTGTGACCCACCCCATATCTTTTTAGTACTTGATTGAACATTCTGTTTGTGAAGTGCATCCCTTGGTCACTGATAATGACGCGCGGCACTCCATACCTGCCAAAGATATTTTCACGCACAAACTTGCAAACAATATTAGCATTATTAGTCCGGGTAGGAATTGCTTCCACCCATTTAGACACATAATCTACAGCAACAAGAATGTACAAGTAGTCTTGGGAAGGGGGAAAAGGACCCATAAAATCAATACCCCACACATCAAAAATATCAACAATTAAATTATGTTGTAGGGGCATTTCATCTCTCTTTCCTATGTTGCCGGTCCTTTGGCATCTATCACACCTCACACAAAAATCATGAGCATCTTTAAATAAAGTGGGCCAATATAGACCCGCTTGCAATACTTTTCTAGCGGTCTTTTGCCCACTAAAGTGACCCCCACATTGGAGTTCGTGGCAAAATCTCAACACACTAGCTTGCTCATGCTCCGGAATGCATCTCCTAATTATCTTGTCCGGGCAAACTTTCCACAAATAAGGGTTATCCCAAATGTAATGCTTCACATCCGATCTAAACTTTCGTTTTTGATCGTAAGTGAAGTTAGGTGGCATAATATTAGAAACAATGAAATTCACAAGATCCGCATACCAAGGCTCATGAACATGTAACGCAAAAAGTTGCTCATCCGGAAAATTTTCATTAACCGGAATCGCACCATCTATCACATTAGTAAAATTAAAGTTCTCTAGCCTAGATAAGTGATCAGCCACCACATTTTCGGTCCCCTTTTTGTCCTTTATTTCTATGTCAAACTCCTGCAGTAGGAGCATCCACCTAAGAAGTCTAGGTTTAGCATCCTTTTTATTCAGCAAATATTTAAGTGCAGCATGATCAGAGTAGATAATCACCTTAGACCCAAGCAAGTAAGAACGAAATTTTTCAAGAGCAAACACAACTGCTAAAAATTCTTTTTCAGTGGTAGTATAATTCAGTTGTGCATCATTTAAAGTTCTACTTGCGTAATGAATCACGTGAGGTAATTTATCTACTCTTTGCCCCAAAACAGCCCCAATCGCAAAATCTGATGCATCACACATGATCTCAAATGGTAGAGACCAATTGGGGCTGGATAGAATGGGGGCACACGTCAACTTCTCCTTCAGCAGATTGAAGGCCTCTAAACACTCTTGGTCAAAGATGAACTCGGTGTCCTTAGCCAGCAGGTTACATAAAGGCTTACAAATTTTTGAAAAGTCTTTTATGAAACGCCTATAAAAACCTGCATGGCCTAGAAAACTTCGCACACCCTTAACCGACACAGGGGGAGGCAATTTTGAAATCACATCGATTTTAGCCTTGTCTACCTCAATCATCTTGTTTGACACCAAGTGTCCTAACACAATGCCATGCCTTACGAGAAAATGACATTTTTCCCAACTAAGGGTCAGATTTGTCTCACAACAACGATTTAAAACCATTGTCAAATTCTCTAGGCACCCATCAAAACTGTCCCCAAATACCGAGAAGTCATCCATGAAGACTTCGACACATCGCTCAATCAAATCAGAGAAGATGGATGTCATACACCTTTGAAAGGTCGCAGGTGCATTACAAAGCCCAAAGGGCATCCTCCTCAATGCGAATGTGCCAAAAGGACAAGTAAAAGTGGTCTTGGCTTGGTCCTCTGGTGCAATGGGGATTTGGTTATACCCCGAAAAGCCATCCAAGAAACAATAATACTCATGTCCGGCTAACCTCTCCAGAATCTGATCAATAAAGGGCAAAGGGAAGTGATCTTTCTTTGTTGCAGCATTCAGTTTGCGCAAATCTATGCACATTCTCAGACCAGTCACTTCCCTTTTTGGCACTTCTTCTCCTTTTTCATTAGTGGTGACCGTGTAGCCCGATTTCTTTGGAACGACTTGAACCAGGCTCACCCACTCACTATCAGCAACGGCATAGATAATGCCTGCATCCAACAATTTTAAGACCTCTTTCCTAACCGCCTCCTCCATGTGAGGGTTTAACCTCCTTTGTCTCTCTCTAGACAGCTTAGCACCATCTATGATATTAATTTTGTGCATGCACATGGAGGGGCTTATACCCTTAATATCTGCTAAGGTCCACCCTATGGCCTGCTTGTGCTCATGAAGCACTCTGATCAACTTGGCCTCTTGTTCTATGGTCAAATCTGAGGCAATTATCACGGGCAAAGTCTCACCCTCCCCAAGAAAAACATACTTTAAATTGGAAGGAAGGGCTTTCAGCTCAAGAGCTGGAGGGGTTACAATAGAAGGCATCGACTTCTCATTGAAGTGGCCTAGGGGGTGAAACGGGCCATCACTAGGATGGTGTTCGTCGACCTTTTCCACAGCCATCAGTTGAACATCCACATTATCCCTAAGTTTCTCACCGCCATTTGACAACAAAGACTCTAACTCCTCACATTTTCTCTCATGCCACAAGACTTCACTCACACAATCCTCAACAATATCCACACAGTTACAAGACTCATCATCTAAGGGACTTTGCATGACATCAAACACAGATATTTCTATTTTTTCATTAGCCATACACATAGATAGAGTCCCATCACCCACATTAATGATGGTGTTAGTAGTATCCATAAATGGACGCCCAAGCAATATGGGAGAATCCTGACTATTCCCAACACCATTAATAGTCTCAAGCACAACAAAATCCACAGGGATAATCAAATTGGCTACCTGCACCAAAACATCCTCCACAATTCCCAATGGCCTCTTGATTGAACGGTCAGCCAATTGCAAGGTCATTGTGGTAGGTTGTAGCTCAGGTAAACCCAACTCAAGATACAAATGATGAGGTAACAAATTAATGCTAGCACCGAGATATAACATTGCCTTCACCTTTTTAGAGTCCCCCATAGATATAGAAATGTTAAAACTTCCGGGGTCCTTCAATTTAGGTGGGAGGTTCTGTTGTACCACAGTACTAGCACTTTCTCCCATAATCAACTTCTCATCATTCCCATACTTGGTTTCCTGGAGTTAAGTTCTTTGAAAAAACTTTGCATAAGCTGGGATATTTTTAATGACATTTAACAAAGGAAGATTAATGTTTACTTTTGAAAACATGTCATATAAATCAGACATTTGCTTATCCAGCTTACTTCTCATGAATCTACCAGGAAACGGTACAGGAGGTACTTATGGCTTGGGGGTGGAAGAATCAGTCACAGGAATTTCCCCCATGCCATTAGTACTCTTACCAACAACATTCTCAACGACAGGTGGTTCAGCAGATTCAGAAGGAGAGTTAGGACATACCTCATTACTTACCTGTTTGCCATTTCTCAGAGTCATAATGGCCTTGGCTTGCTCCCCTTGACTAGGGAAGGTTCCTGGTTTATGCCCTTGCTGACCCACAGCTAGTTGACCAATCTGGGTCTCCAGCTTTTTGTTGACAGCATCCTGCTGCTTTTCACGCTGCTCCATCATCATCTTCATTTGTTGCTGCTCTTGCATCATGGTCCTCATCATATCCTCCAGTGATTGCTTAGGCTGCTGTTCTGGATTCCCTTGTGGGGGAGGAGGATATAGAGGTTTCTGCTGCTGGTACTGAATTCCTGGGTTACCTCTCCAAGAAAAATTGGGGTGGTTTTTCCAATCTGGATTATAAGTATTAGAATACATACCACCTTGATTTTGCCTTGGGGGATACCCTTGCATCGCATTTACCTGTTCAGAATCAAACTGTACAACAACTGGATAACCATTAGTAGCATGAGTGTTAGATCCACAATTAGCACAGAAATCAGATACCACATTAGCACTTGAGGAAAACATATTAGAATTCATTTTAGCCATGTTTTGGTTTAACAAAGACACCTGCCTAGCGAACTCATCCATACCACTCAACTCATGCACTCCCCTAGGTTTCCCTCTAGAACCTTTTTCTTGCGAATTGGCCCCCAACATCTCAAATAATTCTTGGGTTTGGTCCACAGTTTTGGCTCCTAGAAAGCCGCCTGCTGCATTGTCGACCATAGCTTGGTCTGCTGCAGTTAACCCACCATAAAATGTTTGATGTAATAAGGCCTCAGGAAAAGCATGATGGGGGCACTGCACTTGCAACATTTTGAACCTATCCCAAGCCTCATGAAATGGCTCACCTACCTCTTGAGTAAACCCTATGATTTTCTGTCTAAAAGTGGCCAAAGTAGCATGCGGGAAAAATTTCTTTAAGAATGCATCATGCAACCCATCCCATGTAGTGATACTCCTAGCAGGAAGTAACATAAGCCAAGTTTTAGCTGCCCCTTGAAGAGAGAAAGGAAAATACTTAAGTCTTAATTGTTCATCAGTAACCCCCTCTTTTACAGGGAATCCTGATATAATCATCATGTACTCTCTCAAGAAGTTCAAAGAGTCTTCAGCGGGAAGACCCTGAAACTTGGGCAACTGACTAAAGTAATGCCCCTTCGCCTCATAAGATTTAGCGGCCTCAGTCAGGACAATACATGACACCGATGTGTCAACCTTAGGCCTAGCATATTCTTTCATTAAGGGATTAGCCATTACAACTTCAATTTCTTCTCCCCCGGTGGAAGAAGTTTCAAAATCACTTAAAAATACCTCTGTCTCGGTGACAGAAGCTTCAGACTCAGACTCAGAAATAGGGGGAATGCCCCTGTCAAGTCTATCGATATTATCGTCCAAAGGAACCAACTCGGGGTTCAATGAACGTCTACCAAACATACACCGATTAAATTAACTTGTAAATCAAAACAAGTCCCCGGCAACGGCGCCAAAAACTTGATGGATAAAATTCCAAGTAATAAATACCTAGCAAGCGCACTAGTTACCGATGTAGTAACGCGCGAAAGCGAGGGTCGATCCCACAGAGACTCGTTGGATCAACAAGTAAATTTAATTAGCGCAAAGAGTAACCAAGGGGGTTTTTTTGATTGATTTTGATTAAACTAATTAACTACTAAACAATGAAAATAAATTACTTAAATTAAAGATCACTAAGCAAGCAAAGATTTAAATTCAAGATGACCAAGATTCACAGATTGGGGTTCACAACTATCTCCTCTCTATGCTATTTTATTAAAAAGATTATTAAACTTGTTCAAGAAATCGTTCACTTATTTAAGAGTTGGGACGGTCTGGTCACCGGATTGCAACCCTATTATTATCTCTATGTGAAATATTCCGTTAGGTCAACAACACACAAAAACAATTTATTAAGTTCTTAAGAACACTTGATCTTAAATTCTTTTGATTTCCGCGAAGTCCTCAATTAAATCTAATCAAAAGAATATGATTCAATATCTAAATTATTCACGCTAGTGAAACAATCTAAACCAAGATGATTTAAAGATCAAGAATATCAAGTCATATTAATGAAATCCTTAAATTAATTACGTTCTATTCTTATGAACAAGAACAAGATTAATATTTAATTAAGCCCAATTTAGCATAGAGATTTGATAGTTATTACTCCCAATCCATGAATAAAGAAATTAGCTACTCATCGACATAGCAATAAACACAAGAATATAATTAAAAATCATAAACCTGGATAAACGCTTGATGATGAATAATCTCCCAAATCTTGTTTACACCTTGAAACTTGAATAAAACCTAAAATAAAGCATAAAGAAATAAAATACTGCAGTTTAATATTTATACATAGAGAAAACTCGGGCCAAAAGTAGGAAAAATAGGGTAAAAACCCGTCTGGCAAGGAAAACCCGAAATCTGTACGGAATGACCGAGCGGGCGCCTGGTAGACCCCAGGCGGGCGCCTATTTGGCCAGTAACTTTGGTTCTTCAAAACCCCCAACAAGCGGGCGCCTGGTTCTTAGGAGGGCGGGCGCCTGGTGCACTTTTCTGCTTTCTTTATTTTTTTCTTCTTTTCTCCACCTTCTTGACACGGTTGACCACGGTTGACCATTGACTTGAACAATATTCAGTCTTCAACAAATTACAATCCACAGACTTTACAACCACACAAAATACACTACAAAGTATCCTAAAACATTACAAATCCAACAAAGTTCCATAAATCATAAAAGACCAAAAATACATCCAATCTAAACTAGATTACAACCAAAAGCTGATGAAATTAGTACGAAAATGCGGAGATAATACATGTGTAAACCGCTCCATCACTCTTGTTCAAAACCTGTTGACATTAGACACCATTTCATTCGAGATTTTGTTAAACAAAAAACATTTAGCCTTGAACCTTATAGAATAAAAAACCAAGTGGTTTACATTTTCACCAAGGCCATTGATTTTAAGAGACTTTTCACTCTAAGGAAATCTCTTTGTTTGTGTGTTATTTGATGGCATTCTCCTACTTGGGAGACATCATCCTTCACTTGTATTGTATAGTATATTTAAAAAAAAAAAAATAGGCATTCATACTAGGTTAATTTGCACTCTATATCTCAGTGTGGTCACTTGATATCCTCTCTTGACTTGAATGATTCTTGATCTGTGGGCTCTTCCTATGTCTAAGTGACAAAAAGTCACATTTTTATATCTCTCAATGGGTGCAATAATTAAGGGAAACAACTGCTCCACTATTGTATGCAGCCAATCAAAATGTGATCAAACGAAGTCAAAACAAGAGTTTGATTCGAATTTTAAAAGACCATTTGAAGGAGAAATGGATATCTTTGCATTTATGTATAGTGAAAGCTACCCACAAATATTTACCCATAATTAAACAAGGGGTGTACGCATCTAGAGGCTGAGAAGATCAGAAATAAGTTCATTGAAGTTCTTGGAGAATAAGAGTCCCCAGGTGCGATTTCATTCTATGCCACACAAGAATGAGATATATACATCACTTGATTGTGTTTTTTGTATTTTTAGACATAAATTTAGGACATTGTTGACCATGGTAAAAATATTACTCTGGTTGATTTTGTATTTTTTATCCCTCTTTGGCTAATTATTTCTTCCTTAACAATCTTTTAAATACTATCTTGGCTAATGTTGGCATGTTTTTAGTGGGAGTATTTATCTTGGATTTTTGTGTTATCTTTGGTAACTAAATTTTCTCAAAAGATTTGTTTTAACCTTTTCTTGTTTCTCATAATTCAAATCATTTAAAAATTTAAAAGGGTTTTGAACTTTAAAGACTTTTTTCTGCCTTGGAGTGTGGATTTCCTTGAGTGTGCGGTTCATCTCGTTATTTCTCCTTATATGGAATGTCATCAAGTCCAGCAGATGATGTTTGTCAGGATGTACTCACATCAGTGCACTCATCAGAGTGTACACCAATTTTTGTCTATCATCTAAGATATGAATCTTGAAGTTTCAAACCCAGCTCTTAACTTTGAAGACATAGTGTGCGAATTTGATCACACTGCATTTTGGTCAAAAAGGGGGAGAGTGAAGTTGTTACGATGGTAAAATGGAGAGTAAAGTGGACAATGAGGTACATCTTGATTTTATTCAGGGGGAGATTGAAAGTGTATCAAAGATTTTACTGAGGGGGAGTTTTGATTATAATTGCATATTATTTTCTTGTTTGTCTTATCATTTTGTTTTGACTAGAAAGCCGAAAATCAGGGGGAGATTGAAAGAGTGCGTGATTCACACTTGCCGAGTGAAAAAAATAATCATAATGTGTTTTGGATTTTCGCCTTTCTTGGTGGAAAAAAGATTCATATTTTGTATATGATTTTTACCATTATTAATTGGTTGTAAATATTTATTAGATATAGATATATTTTAGATTCCTGATCTTTAGGGATTTGATTATGAATACTAACCCTAATGAATACTCCCTCTGTCCCAGCTCACTTGACACATTTTGACCAAAACTGGTCAACTTAAGGTCGGTTTGACAACACTTTATTGAAATATTTATGATCCGAATAAAAATTAAAAAAATGTAAAATGATCACCATTAAAAATCCCCTCAATAACAATTTTTTAATTTTTTTTTGGAACATAAATATTTCTATAAAGTGTTGGTCAAAACGACCCTAAGTTGACCAGTTTTGATCAAAAGATGTCAAGTGAGCTGGGATGGAGGGAGTATCTTCCTTTTTAGTGTTTATCTTTTTCTTGTAGGACAATCATTGCCATAACTTGAAGGACTCCTACACATCTATAAAAGGAGGAAGAGAGCTATAAATTATTTACACACTCAGAATATTAAGAGAGACATACAAAGTTCAAGAGTGTTGTCATTTTGTTAATATTTTCGTATGTTGTTGATGTGGGCATATATGCGACTACATTGCAGCCTACATCGTGTTTTGTACTTGTTCTAGGATAGACTTGGTTCTTCAAGAAACGATTCTTTTTCATCTTTGCTGCTTTGTTCAACCTATGATCGTCTTCTCAGAGTATCATAAGTCTTAGACAAGTGTTTTAGTATTTTAGTATTTAGTGTTTTCATATTTGGTCGCTTCTCTTGATTTGTTTGTTTGTAATCAATCTTAAACGTTTTAATAAAGAGAAGTTTTTGTTGTCTACTGCATATTGCTGTAGATGTGTACATAACTCGTGTTTATTATTTTTTCCGCTGCAAATTATGTTTTGTGTGGACTCTGGTGTAACCACATCAGAGCTTACACTGCGTCTCTGTGTTTATATTATCTTATATCCTAGCTAGCAAAACTTTCATCTTCTGTGTAACGAATGACAAGCTTCCTTTGGAATAATATCACACAAAAAACTATACAAGACACCTTATTATTAATTTTACCTCATTTCCTTTTGGAGTGGATAGCATCCTATATCATACTATTATTATCCGGTATCAGTAGTTTTTTGATCTTTTTAAAATGCTAACTATCGCGAGAGACAACAACCTTATTGTTTTAGGACAACCTCATCTTATATTTTGCCTATGAAGAAAATTATAATCACAACCAAAATCTAGGTACAAGGACTTTTATGCAACAATAGTATGTACAACGTTCAATTTACAATGACTAAACTAAACTAGTACATCTTCTTTTGCACTTTTGCAAAAGTTGGCAAAAATAGGTAGTCGCTAACGAATATGATCTACCACACCCTTAACAACCTTAAAGAAGTCATGTTTGTACTCCTCTGGTCGAAACTGATCTCCAGGAATAATCTTAATGTAAACATAAAATGTAAACGAAGCAATAGCAGGACCCGCCCAATATACCCAATGCCCGTTCCAAAGATTACCACCTCCAACAATGGCGGGCCCAAAACAGCGTGCAGGATTCGCCCCTGCACCAGAATAGCCTTTAGTAGATGTAACTGTTGTCGAAACAAAAAAGCTCAGGCCCGCAGCCATACCAATTGCTAAGCAAACAATTACCCGCCCATATGCCTTGTGTTGTCTCTGATCAAGTGCAATCCATCTCGATGCAAAAAGGAAAACAAACGAGCATATTATTTCAAGCCGGAGGGCATGAGTATAGCCTAGCCCTGATATGATTGGTCCGTCTGTTGTTGATGAAATTGTTGTTACTGTACAGCCTGCAAGTGAGTAGGTTGTTTCAAGTTCGTCGCTTATAACTCCTTTTAGTGCTGCTGCCCCTAGCATAGCTCCTATGCATTGTGCAAATATATATATTGTGGCGCGTGAGAGAGAAATTACGCCGATTAGAGCGGCTGATAATGTGACAGTTGGATTGATATGGCCACCTGAGACTGGCATTGAAGCAAGGGCTAGGATTGCGTTTGTGAGGAATATGAGCAAGGCCATTATTAGCTTTGGTGCTGCAATATCTGTCTCGTTTGAGGAAATGATAATGGCCTCAATCATGAATACTAAGCATGCTGTTCCTAGGAATTCTGCAACAGAAGCACGCCAGACCTGGAAATATATATGATGTATATCATTAATTAGCTATATATAGAATGAAGTAGGTGTATTGGAAAAAACTTCTCAAGTGTTTATATTTTTATTTTTTATTTTTTATGCTAATCTCATTTGTACATTATTGATTGCCAAAGTCCACATCCTCCTATGTATCATTCAGTTTTGCTGGATCTTTGTACAGTTTCTTTGGAAACTTTTTCTTAAGATTTTTATAACTGAAATAGCCAGGAATTAAGTTAAATTTCGTATATTGCTTTTTGAAAAAAATATTAGTGTTATGGAAAAAGAAAAGATTCCATCAAAGTGTGATGAATGAAATTGGAGTTACCCTTTTGAAAACAATTACCACTTCCGTCCCAAAAATTGAATGTCAAAAAAATTTCCATATTTGCTCTTAATCAGTAGCAAATTTGAATATATTTTGGAATCTCATTTGGGATGGAGGTAGTATTTTTTATTTATTTTTTTGGTTGAAAGGAGACTGAGAGCATGATTCTTTTGTTGGAATGAAAGGAGTAGTATAACACCTACCATTGGAGAAAGGAAATCTTCCAAACCCAGCCGATCACTAAGGGTAATGCGACATTGATTTTCGCTTTCTTGAGTTTTCTGTTGCTCAAACCTGTACAAAGATTCAACAAAAATAAGTCAAATTGGTGGTGATCACTTCTACAGTCCACTATAATCAAACAAAGAGAGTTATATAAATCCTCCGTCCCAAAATGATCTTCATGTTTGACTATTCAAACTTTTTAAGAATATGAACACTTGCTCAACTAGCCATGTTGTGTTTATGCACATTTAACCCTAAATTGTGGAAATGAGAAGAACTTTTTGGGACAATAAAAATTGGGAAATAAGAAGATCATTTCAGGACAGCGGGAATATAACATAAAAGAAGATAAACAAAAGTAATGAAAGATCACTTGCATTGGTGTAATAGTGTGAGGAGGGGAAAAAGGAAAGATTTTGTTTCCAAGGTGGTGGTGGTTTTGGCATTCTTCATTGTCGAAGACAGTCAATTTGATCTCTGCCATCTTTTGATCGATTTCTGAATAAACCCAAAAGTTTCTGCATTTCTTTGGTTACAGATTCTGACTTTATATAGAGATCGACAACTCCATGTAACCTCAATAAACTAAGTAAATTTAGAGTAGACCGACGACTGAAGAAACTTGCATGAGAAAGAGTCAATAATTGTGTACGAGTCCTTCCTTGAAAAGAGGATTATCCATGTGAATTAGAGATTGGGATCAAATGATAAACAAGTGAACATGGACTTCTCAATTTAAGAAACCAAGGATTTATATATAATAAGTCTCTTTCTTAGTATCTGCTAAAAGAGCTGAATATGACTCTATTTATAAGAGAAAATCAGATGTGCAAAATGGGAAATTATAACAAATTTAAAGTGCAAAACTTTAAGAAATTAATTCGAATTTTGTAGATCTTAAGCAAATGCCTTGTGTATAATGTGGACAATCTGCATTAATTTTGCAGATACAAGTTTCCATTTGTTCCTCCTCTCTCAACACTGTGTATTAACGAATATTGGGACTTATTTTGGGTTGTAATAATGTACAAAGATATCCTTCCGTTTCCTCTTGATCTTTCCCCTGAACATATTTTCCTAGAGAGGACTCGAGAGGCACAATTTGGTACACAAAATTGGTAATCATGTTAAATAATGGTTTGGTTAAGATATCTGCGAGTTGAAAGTGAAAGAATAAATTTTGTCACCAATAGTCCTAACATGACTCGATCGCTCAAGAACTAGTGGTATATTGGTAATCATGTTCAATATGCTTCGTCCGATAGTGAAACATATATGCACGAGATTTCTGAACATGTGAAATACTAGAGGTTTTCATATAAGAGCGTTGATGGTAGAATCCAACAGACACCAATATCACAAAGAATGTAAGAGAGCCATATAACCGTTGCATAAATTCTTGATACTCGACCACTACACTCGAACACACAACGGTATGTTGCTTCTTCGTGCACCAAGATATGAATCACTACAATGAAATGTACAATACACAATCGTGGATCTTTGATATGAAAAAGTAGGTAAATTAAATAATTTTTGTGAACAAATTCCAGACCTGAACTGTAAATGTATACCTGATGCCGTTTGTATTTACGTAATTTCTAGGTAGTATATAATCTTACTTTAATACAAGTTGGAACTTGATAATAAAGATCACATGGCCAGTTTGAAGCTTTCATCCAGTCGACTTATATATGCCAGCAGTTCAACTCATTTTTTCAACCATAACAAAAAGTGATAAGCATATTTGAATTGGAACCCTAAAGATTCCCATATAATTAAATTGATATGTAGTCTTATGATAAAATATGGAGAGGAGTTAAATAATATTCTGTGTTATTTTGTCTCAAAGTTTACAATGCTAGAGAACTCATATTTATACTTAAACATATGAGTCCTAATTCCATAAGGATTCTAAGAGATCTCCTAATTCTAATAGCATATCTATTTCCTAATTAGAAATACTCCTAACTAGGTAACTATTCTAAGTTGACTAGGTAAGTAAATATTCTTTATTTGATTTGGAGATTGAGTATATCTCTCAATCTCCTAACACCCCCCCCCCCTCAAGTTGAAACATCTACAAAGTAGATTTTCAACTTGCAAAAACTAACTAAAATTCGGAAAGATAAAAAAAAAATCTTCAAAAACACATGCAGTTAATGTTGAGACAGTTGTGAGGACATCAGACATCACATTTGGCTGCACATCTTACTGCCGCTGCAGGTTGCTTGTGTAAACTGCACCATTCTGATCATTATTGTTGCATGCCGTTATCTTCATTAACTTCTGACAAGTTGCACTTTTGAAACTCCAATTTATTTCCTTCTTCAACATGTTGCTCTATTTGCAACGCCGATATTTTATTTTTCTCGCAATGCCGACATGTTGCTCTTCTCGCAACGCCGACATGTTGCTCTTCTCGCAACGCCGACATGTTGCTCTTCTTTTTCTTCAATATGAGGCCTTGTTAAGGGGTGAGGTTAGCCAATCTATATAGTTTATTGATTTTACTCTCCAAGTTGATGTGGGATATATGAGGCTTCAACACGCCCCCTCACGTATAGGCCGACTATGTGGGCTCTACACTTGGATCATCATTATGCCGGCATAATTATCAATTCAAACCCAATACGGGCACCCAACACGGGTTATTACTCAAGCCCATCATAAACTTGGGCCGGCTCTGATACCATGATAAAGTCTGAGGTTCCATCCCAAAACCAATTGGCAATGAGAGGAGTGGCCCTGGATCTTTATATAGTCAGGCATTAGCTAGTTAATTCCCGATATGGGATAATTGCTCCAACACACCCCCTCACACGTAGCCGAACTTTGGGCTTACGCGTGGACATATAATTGGGTGACGTGGGGCAAGATCATCGTGGGCCAAACTTTGGGCTCGCACGTGTAAAGGGCGACCACTCTAGCTGCATGTTGACAACAAGATCTTCATCTTCTTCTAACAAGTTGCACTTTGGCAAAGCCAGTTTCTTTCCTTCTTTGACATGTTGCTCTACTTGGAACGCCGATATGTTGTTTTCTCGCAACGCCGACATGTTAGCTTTTCTCGCAACACCGACATGTTGCTCTTCTTTTTCTTCAATATTCGTTTTTAGAGTGAACGACACTTAATCACGTTTTTAGAGTGGGCTACAACTAAATCACGTTTTTAGAGTGGACTACCACTTAATCATCGTTTTTATAGTGAACGACACTTAGTCAAAAGATGGAAGTGATGTTAATATGGTTGATGTGGTGGCCGGACCATCACTATGGTGTGGCCGGAATATTTGAGGAAAGATAAATCTTGCTAAAGAGCAAAAAGCTTTTTTTTTTTAAATGAAGCCAACCTTTGTAATCGTCTTTGATGTAGCTTCGGTTTAGAGACAAATTCTGATCCTAACCGCTGGCGATTCACCAGAGATCAAGCATTTAGAGGTTTTTATGGAGGAGTCTGTTGAGAAGAGGTATGTCTGGCCAGTTGTTTGATCAACTAGTTGCGCGGAATTGATCATGATGATAACCGTGATAATATTTTCTCAAAGAAACAGGCCCCCTCATCGGAGGCTCTGATACTATGATAAAATATGGAGAGGTGTAAAATAATATTTTGTGTTATTCTGTCTCAAAGTTTACAATGCTAGAGAACTCATATTTATACTTAAACATATGAGTCCTAATTCCATAAGGATTCTAAGAGATCTCCTAATTCTAATAGCATATCTATTTCCTAATTAGAAATACTCCTAACTAGGTAACTATTCTAAGTTGACTAGGTAAGTAAATATTCTTTATTTGATTTGGAGATTGAGTATATCTCTCAATCTCCTAACATCATATATATCAAAAATCAACTCTAAAGACCAAATCCATACTTATAGTCAGGGGCGAATTTACTAGTGTGCCTACCATTGCCCGGGCAATAGTTTTTTTTTTTTTTTTTTTTTCAAAACGACTTCGTTTTGAGTGTTATTATTATTTTTTTTCAAAACGGCGTCGTTTCGAGTGTTAAGTTTAAAAAAAAAAATAGATAGCAGGCATTACTACACAGAACAGAAGGTCAAAAGAAAACTCAACTCTCTCTGTCTCTGCGCGGCTCTCTCTCTACGATCTCGGCGTCGACTCCAGCCCACCGCCGAAATGGACGGAGATACTCCCCCTCCGCTGCCCCCTTAAGAAAACAAAAGGAAATTCTCCAATCAAAGGTAAACCCTAATAACCTAAAATCTAAATTGATTTCAATTCTTTCCTAATTTTGTTGTTATTTCGGTCTCAAATTCTTTATTGTTAATCTTCTCATGTTGTATATTTATTAATTTCTTTCTATCTTAATTTCCATGTTGTATATTATGACTAAATTATAAAGGTTTATTCATCTATTTTTCATATGAATTGCAGGGAAAAGAAATGAGAAGGTTCAAAGCGAATCAAAGATTGAAACTTTTTGCACTCTGGTTGGCAACAAAAAATATAGGAGCAACAAAAGGATCAAGAGATTTTAATTTGGAAGGAGGAAGGAGATGAAGAGGCGACGGCGGTAAGGGAGAGGGAGAGGGAGTACGGATCTGGTGTTTTGGAAGGAGGCAATGGGGGTCACCGTTGTTGAGGTGAGGGAGTACGGGTCTGGTGAGGGATCGATGGGAGAGTTTGATTTGGGAGAGATGTGAGGGAGAGGGGATTTGTGAGAGAAGGAGGGGGTTTTTGTGACTGGAGTGTGATGAATTGGAGAGAGAAAGAGAGTTTTTTTTTTTTTTTTTTTTTTTTCCATCTCAGCACAATTTTTTTTTCATTTATGGCCAAAAGTTTGATATTGTGCATTATCACCCCTTGTACTTCCACCTCAGCAATTTTTGATAACTTGTACAGCCAACTCAGCTTTTTATGTGCCACATATGCAAATTTAACGGAATTTTTAACGGAAATGAGACGGGAGGATGAGATTGTAAGCGAAGTAGGTAGTTTAAGGACTGAATTGTAAACGAATATTGGTTAGGGACGAGATTGTAAAAAAGTCCAAAGGTCAGGGACCAAATAGGTACTTAACTCATCTATTTTTCATATGAATTGCAGGGAAAAGAAATGAGAAGGTTCAAAGCGAATCAAAGATTGAAACTTTTTGCACTCTGGTTGGTGTTAGTACCCGACCTGAAAATGAGTTTATTAGGGCTTTACCAAAAATACAAGGACTTTATAGGAATTAGAAACCTTGTAAAGACTTGTCCCGGATTCCCGAAATACCCCATTTATGACAAAATCTATCAAAATAGGTAACTTATGGTTTCCTTAAAACCATGCAGAAACCCTATCTTAAGAATCAAGTCAGCCAGCAGAATTGGCCACGCGGCCAACCTTGCCACGCCTCAACCTTGGCCACGCGGCCACTCTTGTCGCCGTCTTCGATCATGGCCAGGCGGCCAACCTTGTCCCGGATGATCCTGACCGTCAGATCTTCCCCTCAGTTTACTATATAAACCAATCTCAGTCTATTGGTTTAGGGGACCCCGATTTTGAGAGCTTTAAGTCCGAATTTTGGAGTTCTTAAACACAATTTTCTCCCTAATTAAGCATTTAAACACTCAAGGAGATCAAGGTTTATTTCTTGCCAACATAGGTAAGTTCTCTAACTTTTTCTTCATGTTCTTACATCATTTTTAATGTAGATCTTTTATATTCATGTTCTTACATGTTTATTCATAGTTTCTTCATATGCTTTGCATGTTCATTCATATGTTCATAGTATGTTCTTCGCATGTTCATCGTGTTCATAGATTAAAACCTTATTTATGCTATATTTAGGGTTGCGATCTTCATGTTTGCATGTTATTTCATAGCCGATGATGATCTAGGGTTCATCAACCTAAGGATGATCTAGGAACTATTTCTAAACCCTAAACTTTAGGTAATTACTCCCATGATCGATAATCCTCCCATGATGAATGTGATGAATGTTCATTGAGATCTCATTGATGGTATAGTCATTATTCTAGGATGTGATCATCCTGCATGTTTCTTTCTCCTCCCTCTTCATTATACATGATCCCTATTCTCTCTCCACATTCTAATTATGTGCGAACTACGCTGACCTGAGCTTCTCACATTGAGAGGAACGTAGGCAATCTTCGGATCTGGTCTAAATCACTAACACACTATATACACCGCATCATGATAGAAAGACCGATCAATTCGGGCAATAGGAGTGATAACGTTCAATATTCTTCTCTTGTTGTAATTTGACCCCCGAACCCATTAACATGTTTTTTCAATGTTTTGGCTATAATTAAAACGGCGTGGCGACTCTCATAATTTTAATGTTACTATGAATATTCCCAAATTCAAACACACGTATTCACAGTGGCGACTCTGCTGGGGACTGCTTTGAAACTTTTTCAAACATTAGTGGGTCTAACTTTCGTCACATCATGATGCTTGCCATGTTTACACATGCACAAACTTACCATGTTTACACATGCACACACCTGCCATGTTTACACATGCACACACCTGCCATGTTTACACATGCACCCACCTGCCATGTTTACACGTGCACGCACCTGCCATGTTTACACATACACGCACCTGCCATGTTTACACATGCACGCACCTGCCATGTTTACACATGAACGCACCTGCCATGTTTACACATGCACGCACCTGCCATGTTTACACATGCACGCACCTGCCATGTTTACACATGCACACACCTGCCATGTTTACACGTGCACACTTGCCATGTTTTCACGTGCCCCCTACAGTTAATCCATGTTTACACATGCACCCGCGCACTCCGCAATGTTAATACTTGTACTTTGTTGATACTTGTACTTTGTATATACCTTGTATCCTTGTACCTTTGTTATTTTCGCCTTAGTATTAGGGTCAAACAAAACTCTGCTATGCTCCCTTGTACATTATTTTCCTTCTCCTGCATTGCATTGCATAGCATCATTCAAACATTCAAAACTTCTCTCTTTTATCCTTAAAAAGAATTAGTTTTTTGCCACACACTACCACTAGTCCGTGTCAGCACTGCACAGGTCCCTACTACCCGGAGTATTCGATGTGCAGGAATTTGTGCGCTACGGCCTCACATTTTTCGAGTCACTCGTCTACTCCACTCACCGTGTACGTTCCGCGAGCGGTGGGAACCTTTATCCTACCCGTGTCAACCCACACATAGAGATTAGGACACTCCTTAGACCAACCATTTAGGATGTAAATAAATGCAAAACTTTTCGCAAAATAAAATGTGCATTGCATCTAGGCGACCTCTAAGGTCCATCGCTCACCCCTTGGGCCATTTATCAAAATTCCTCATCTTGGCCTATCTAGGTTACCTACCCATCATTGCGATCCATTTGGGTCTACCCTTCATCTCGACCCGCTCTGGTCAAAATCCCACCATCCTTTGGCCTCTTAGGACAACATTATCACCCTTTGACCTCTTAGGTCAACCTTTGACCTCCTTGGTCAACCCTATCACCTTCGACCTCCTAGGTCAACCTTTGACCCCATAAGTCAACTTTATCCGCCTTTGACCTCTTAGGTCTACCCTTGACCCCCTTGGTCAACCCTATCGCCTTCGACCTCCTAGGTCAACCTTTGACCCCATAGGTCAACCTCATCCGCCTTTGACATCTTAGGTAAACCTTTGACCCCTTAGGTCAACCTTATCCGCCTTCGACCTCTTAGGTCAAACCTTGGACCCCTTAGGTAAACTTTATCACCCCTCGACCTCTTAGGTCAACCTTTGACCCCTTAGGTCAACCTCATCCGCCTTTGACCTCTTAGGTCAACCTTTGACCCCCTAGGTCAACTCTATCATCTTTGACCTCTTAGGTCTACCCTTGACCCCTTAGGTCAACTTTTTCAACCTTTGACCTCTTAGGTCAACCCTTGACCCCTAGGTCAAACTTATCCGCCTTTGACCTCTTAGGTCAACCTTTGACTCCCTAAGTCAACCCAATCACCTTTGACCTCTTAGGCCAACCTTTAACCCCTAGGTCAACTTTATCCGCTTTTGACCTCTTAGGTCAATCTTTGATTCCATAGGAGAACCCAATTACCTTTGACCTTAACCCGCTTAGGTCAAACCGTCATCTTGACCCACCTAGGTCATTATTTGACCCACTGTCGTCCAGACCAACCTAGGTCAACCCGTCTCGACCCATTTAGGTCCACATCCCATCCTCGACACATCTAGATCAACTTGTCCGTCTTAGGTTAAAACTACCCCTTCACCTTTGACCCATCTAGGTCAATCCTTGGCCCGCTTAAGTCAACTTACCCATCTTGAATCTAACTACCGACCTTCAACTAGGTCAATCCCTGACCCATCTAGGTCAACCCGCGACCCGTTTAGGTCGACTTACCTATCTTGGATCCATCTAGGTCAATCTCCAACATTCCTTGGTCCACCAACCCGAATAGGTCAACCTTAGACTCACTTAGGTCAAACCATGTCTATCCCGCTTAGATCATCCCATAGGCAACCCGCTACAACCCGCTATCTTAATTCATTCACCATATAGGTCAGTCCAACCCTTCTCATTTAGGTCGACCTATCCTTTACCCATCTAGGTCAACCCACCATCATCGACGCATTCTAGCTTGAACCACTTCTTGTCTCAAACCTTAGGTCAAACCTTAGATCAAATTTAGGTCAAACCTTACCCGATTCCTATAGGTCTTCCTCACCCATGCTTGACCAAGGACCGAGTCATCTCCCTCCTCTTGGCCCCTATGGTCATCTCTCACCTCTTTTTAAAAAAAAGTCTAACTTGATTCGAACTACGGCGACCTGAGCCTCTTATTGTGTGGGACCTCTCTCTCATGGTAAGGGGAACGTAGGCAACTTCGGCCCGGTCAAACTATCAAATTTTTAACAAAATGCATTTCGAAAATGTGGAGACCGACTCTTTTCCAAATGTGATTTTATAACGATGCCTTGTCATTAATTATGAGCCTAACCTCATTGAAGATGATTAATGTACCAATATTGTCGCTGCCAAAGGTCGCCTACATGTCGTCAAAGTACTTCGAGATGGCCCTCGCCTGCGTGGCCGAACGACTCAATGCCCAAGAGAAGAGGCACATAGAAGATTTGAAGATGATCGTTGACATGAGAAATAGACGTCATGCCGAAGAATTACATTTGGCGTTGGAAGCCCAAGAGAAGCGCCATAGGACGGAGTTGGCCAAAGCACTAGAGGAATAAGAAACTCGTCATTCAAAGGAGAGACAAAGCATCTCCGAGAAGCTCAAAGATCTACCCACGATAATCCAAGGTGGTGTTTGTAATCAACGTTAAGAGATCTCCGACCATGCTAGCAAAAATCTCTCCTCAATTCACTTCAGATCACCTCAACGCACCAAAGACGATGTAGACGTAATTGAGGAGGACTCCCGCAGTGTTAACAAAGGAAGCAATGCAAAGAGGCCGCGTCTCGACATCTCAAACCAACGCCGCCACGCACCCCAGGAATGTCGTTGGATACTAGAATGAGAAAATTGGGGCTACCTCCTTTAAATAAAAAAAAAAAAAAAAAAAGGGGGGGGGGGGGTCATTCAGTCTTCGTAGGTTCTAGAGTGTCTTTAGTCAAAAAGTCCACCTTGGACGATTTTTGTTTCTTTAAGTAAAAGTCCACCCCGGACTAGTCAGTTTAAATCTTTTAGTTCCAATAAAAGAGTCTTTCTTTCTTTTCTCTCTAGACTTGAGACATAATCTTGCATAAATCAATTCCATGAAAAATTGTCTTATTCACCATTTTCATTGATTGCTATATTTGTATATGATGAATTAATCTTAATCTTGATCATTAATGACGACTCATTAAAAGGTAAATGGACCCACAAACCATTCGCATAACTAAGTAAACAGTTAATCTCAAAATAACAAATGCTTTGATCAATTGGGATGAACAAATCACTTTCTCCTCTCTCTATATGCTATACCCATACACTCCCTATATACACTCCCCATGTGTACACCCTCCATGTACACCCTATCCATACAATACCCACTATACACTCACCCCTTGTACACCCTCTATGTACACCCTATCCATACAATACCCACTATACACTCACCCCATGTACACTCTTCACTTCCTCCCATACACTACCCTCATACACCTCCCATCCCACCATTAGACCCCTTTTCCATACGGTCATGACAAAGAAATGGACTGCGGTTGCTCATCATCAAATAGACATCCAAGCTGCCACAATTTAAGGGGTTGTTTGTTCCCTTCATAAGTACTACATGCCGATACACCGGGCTGTCCGTATTCCATCGCAAATATAAAAGAAATGCACGAAGTTGTTCATGCCATTAATAGGTGCCACGTGATAATCCGATGGAGCTCTACCGGTATAAATCAAGGGGCTAGGGTGCCCGCCGCCAGCAAAAGTCCGCTTGAACTATAAAGAGGCTACCTCGCAATCGAGAGAGGCGAAAGTAAACTAGGGGCTCGTCTTGCCCAATGTTTCATGTACAAATATATAAAAAAGGCTCGCTAGGTTGAAACCCAAAAAGGCAACCTAGGCAAAAGTTAGAGCATTGCACCAAAAAGAAGCCCGCTAGGTTGAAAACCCGAAAGGGCGGCCTAGGCAAAAAAAAAGGGTGTGCACAAAGAGATAAAATAAAAAAATGAAAAAGAAAATAGAAGGGGCTATCACCATGGAAAAGTAAAAGTCCCATTTTCTTTTCACCTAAAATGTTCTATTTTCCTTTCTTTCCTTACAAAGTAGATAAACGGCAGCAACCCATGACAACTACGATGGAGCAATCCACTGCGACAACTACAAAGGAGTAATCCACCGCAATGAGCTACAAAAAACAACTCACGAACCTCACACCCCTAAACTCAAAACCCAACTTCATCGTCAACCGGGCAACCACTCAAAGCCAAACATAACCTACCTTGGCCAACTTTCTTTCTTTTCTTTCCTCCCACACATACCCACTGAAACCCGACACCATCGTCAAGCGGGTCATCCCCGAACTACGCGGACCTGAGCTTCTCACCTTGAGGAAAACGTAGGCAACCTTAGGGTCCGGTCCAAAATATACACAACCCACCTCGTAGCCAATTTTCCTTCTCTTCTCTCTTGCCTCATATTTCTACTCCCTGACTTCTTCACTCACAATTGATCAAAACATTTATTATTTCGAGACTACTTATCCAAAACATAATCATAAGATGCATAACTAATCAACGCATTCTCGAAATCAAATGAGAATCTAATCAACGTTTAAATGTCTCGACAAGTCTTCGTTCTCGGAAAGCAAACACTTACAAATGGGAATTCTTGAATAAAACAAGTTGCCCAAAGAGTCAAATGTCTCTCTCTCTCTTACTCTCCCCAAAATGCCCCCGCATGTTTTCAAACAATTCTTTTTTCCTTTTTTGAGTCGACTGAATGATTTCAAAAAAAAAAAAAAAAAAAAATGATGACGCAAAAGAGATGCCCGCTAGATTGAAAACCCGCAAGGGCGGTCTAGGGAGAAAAAAGGGTGCGTCTCAAAGGAGGTAGGATACCCCACTCTACGCCCTTATCGAACTGGGGCTTCCCCAACAGAATGGGTCGACTATAGGGTTTTCTCAGAGAATATTGAGGCTTCGATAAGCACATACTTAGAAGAAGGGCATCCCTCATCATCAAGCTCGACGTAGAATTTCTCAAAGGAGGAAGGTTACCCGCTCACCAAATTAGAGAATCCCCGATGGAATGGGTCGACTATGTGGTTTCCCAGAGAATACTGAGGCTTCAACAAGGATGTACTTGGAAGATGGACACCCCTCATCATCAAACTCGGCACGTGACAAACACTTTGAATTTGTTAGAATCATAACTAATTATAAGGCATCTTTATAAAATCATAACACTTTCAAAAGTATTCTCTTCCCTGACACTTTGTTTATAAACCCGCACTCTTGGTCTCCACAAAATTGTAAAAACATCCTCGATCCATCTGAGACCCATCTCCATGATTCTTGGGTTGACTCGGTCCTTTACCCTATCTCCTACATTTTAGGGAACCCCTAGGCCTAAACCCTCAACTCTCTACGTCCCAATCTGACTTGATTCAAAACCTTAGGTCCCGCACCTACCCGGTCAGTCTTACATAGGTTACACCATAACCCCTTAGCTCGACCCTCCACAAGTTAGTAGCGGGACTCCTAAAGCTTCAAACCAGTCTTATCCAAAACCTCCAGCCTTAAACCAGTCTACCGAATCCAAATCCTTAGAATGACCCATTAGGTCCCGAACCTACCGGTCTCGAGTCTACCTGATCTCTTAGATCCCAAACCTACCAATATATATTCATCCATACCATGTCTGAAACCATGGCTCTCTTATCCTCTTAGGTCCAACCTCTTAGGTCTACATAGTCTAACCTGTGGAGCAATCCCTTAGATCCCAAGTCCATTCTAGTCTACCAAGCGCCTACCTTGTAGGTCTCTAGCATATCCGATCCACACTTTAGGTCTCAACTCCTAAACCCTTTAGATCACAAAAATGTCTACCCTCTAGGTCTATAACCTTAGATGTCGACCCTTAGAACTCTTTAGTTCCCAAGCCTGCTCGGTCCAACCAAAACAATGCCATCTACGCCTACCGTCATACCCAAACCATGGCCCTGCCCCTCTTAAACCTAGCGTCACTCCTTAGCTTCAAAAGACTTCCTAGTCTGACCTTCAACCCCTTAGGTCTCTAACCTACTTAATCCGAGCCGAGTCCAAACCTGGCCACCAACAAGGTCCACCCTTGAACTCCATGGATCTCAAACCTTTCTTCCCCACGAGTCCAAACCTCAAACGTGCTCGAACGCATAGGACCTCCCGCATACCCTGATATGCCATAAAGATATCAAAACCCGTCCAGTCAAAAATCGTGCGCTTAACACCTTTGGTCCCATACCAAACCCACCTTCGCAATCGCCGAACGAGCTTGGTCACGCGCAATGACCTCTGAGTAAACTTAGGACCTAAGCATACCCAATCCAACTAAGGTACCTATTGTACTCAAGCAAAGTCTTGGACACTCAATCCCTTTACCTAAAGCGCCAACATGGTCATATATCCAAAACCATTTCCCGCACCTATGGTTTGCACCTAGCCTAAACTTTCAAACACTCTAGGATCCAAGCCCGACATGCGTATTAGGTACTAGGATCATCCAATCCCAATCCGTTGCTCCTTGGCCGACCTCAAGCCTGCTTGGTCCTAACCCATAACGCGGTTTCTCTAGGACAAAAGACTTACCCGCTTGAAAGCCTTATGTCCCAACGCTACCCTGCCTAGCCTTCGATCTCCTAGATCTCGCACCTACCATTCCATTAGGCCCCGGTCTCCTTAACACATGTCTGAGTCTTACCCTAGCTAAACCCTAGAACTTTAGCCTAGGTCTAATCTATCGAGCCTATCCAGCCACGAGGTATCAAGCTCATTTGCCCCAAATCGCAACACTCTTAGACCTCAAACTTGCTCGGTCTAAACCAAGACAAACCCTCAAATGCTTTCGGTCTCCAAACCCTAGCCTCAAGCCTAGGTAGTCACCTTCTATTCAAAGCCTAGCCTTAAGCCTAGGTAGTCACATTCTCTCCAAACCCTAGCCTCAAGCCTAGGTAGTCACCTTCTATCCGAAGCCTAGCCTCAAGCCTAGGTAGTCGCACTTGCTCCAAACCTTAGCCTCAAGCCTAGGTAGTCCCCTTTTATCCGAAGCCTAGCCTCAATCCTAGGTAGTCGCACTTGCTCCAAACCTTAGCCTCAAGCCTAGGTAGTCGCACTTGCTCCAAACCCTAGCCTCAAGCCTAGGTAGTCGCATTCGCTCCAAACCCTAGCCTCAAGCCTAGGTAATCATCGCATTATCTCCAAACCCTAGCCTCGCCTAGGTAATCACATTCTCTCAACTCTAGCCTCAAGCCTAGGTGGCCACATCCTTCCTAAACCCTACCCTCGAGCCTAGGTAGTCGCATTCTCTCCAAACCCTAACCCCAAGCCTAGGTAATTACATCCTTTCAAGCCCTAGCCTAAAGCCTAGGAAGTTACATCCTTCTTAAACCCTAGCCTTGATCCTAGGTAGCTACATCCTTCCTAAACCCTAGCCTTGATCCTAGGTAGTCACACATCCTCTCTAAAACCTAGCCTTAAGCCTAGAAAACCAAAACATCCTCTTTAACCCTAGCCCAAGTTCTAGGGAATTTCCAATGTCCCGCATGCAACATCATTTCCAAATTCCCGAAACCCTAGTCTCGAAACCTAGGAAATTTACAATCTCAATCCCCCGTCTTATTGAACCCTAGTCCTAAACCTAGGATACAATGCCCTGTCCAAAACTTAATCAACCCTAGCGTCGAGCCTAGGTAGTCGCATTCTCTCCAAACCCTAGCCTCAAGCCTAGGAAGCCGCATTCGCTCTAAACCCTAGCCTCAAGCCTAGGAATCCGCATTCGCTCTAAACCCTAGCCTCAAGCCTAGGAAGCCGCATTCGTTCCAAACCTTAGCCTCAAGCTTAGATAGTCGCACTCCTTCTAAACCCTAGATGCAGGGCCTATGAGACTATATCCTCACTAAGCTCTATCATCGAGCCTAGGATTCAACATTCCCTTCAAACCCTAGTCCTAGACCTAGGAAATTCCTTCACCTTAGTCTCAAAATATAGGAAGTTTACAGTCCTTAGCCTTAAAACCTAGCCTAAAGCCTAGGTTACCACGAACATTTCCAAGCCATAGTCACCAATCCCGAAAAATGGTGAACCCTAACATCAAGCTTAGTGGACCTGTCACAAAAGTAATCCCTCTTCCCAACGGTCCATGGTCTCAAGCCTAGGAAGTCACAACCTTTCCAACTCCCAGCCTTATGTCTAAAAGCCAACGCCTTTGCAACCTCTACCACAACTCCAAGCCCTAGCCTCGAAGCCTAGGATATTTCTAAACCCTAGGAGAGTCATGGTCCTTAAACACCAGTTTCCAAACCCCTGTTCGAAACCCTAACATCTAGGAAGTTCCCAAATCTCAACCTCTCCAAGCCCTAGCACTAAGCCTAGGATAGGAACTCTCCTCATGCTTAATGAACTCCAATCCCTAGCCCGTAAACCTAGGAAACCCACATTGTCTCCGAGACATAATCCCAAGCCTAAGAAACCGTAACATCCTTAGGTATTCCTATCTCAAGACTAGGAGGATACCCCTTTCCTTAAAAGCCCTAGGTCCTACCCTAAGCAACCAAGCAAAATGTCCTTACCTAACGCCTTGGTATCAATGGCTCGTAGCCTCATTCCCTCCTAAATTAGGATAAGTGGAACCCAGACACTATGCTTCCATATTAGCGACTCCCTTAGAGTCCATCTCCTTTGCGACTCCCTGAAAGTCCTTGTGACTCCCTGAGAGTCCATCGCTTTTGCATGACTCCTTTTTGTGACTCCCCGAGAGTTATCATTCATGACTCGAGAGTTTCCCGTTTACGACTTCATAACAATCTATCAACCTTGTCCCTTCAGACAAGATCCCATTTTTACCCTGATCTTGTCCCTTTAATTCATTTTAGGTGTTTTGACTGATGTTCGTTATCTTTGGGTACGGGAAGCCTCTTAAAGTTTCCATTCTTCACCGAATATTTGCTTAGGATCCGTATGATTGCAGAGACCTCGGCGCCTCTATGATATACGCATCCTAGATCGATCACGATTGGCAGAAGCCTCGGCGTTTCTGTTTGCGAGAGATCCAGCATCTATTATTTTAGCATTTCCTAATATTTGCTTAGGATTCGTACGGTTGCAGAGACCTCGGTGCCTCTATGACATACGCATCCTAGATCGATCGCGATTGGCAGAAGCCTCGGCGTTTCTGTTTGCGAGAGATCCAGCATCTATTATTTTGGTGGTTAGCAGAAGCCTCGGCGTTTCTGTTGCGAGAGATCCAGCATCCATTATTTTAGCGCGATCGGCAGAAACCCGGGCGTTTCTGTTTGCGTTTACCTCAGCATTTATTACTCCACCTCGGAATTATTTAGACAACGTAGTCTTTATTGTCCCATTATCCCTCTTGCTTCAAATAACTTCATTTCCTAACGAATGTTCGTTCTTCATACAGGATAGTGCCCGTAGGTTTATTATCGAAGTCCGATAGCTCGTTTTTTCCTAATCGCTCTGAACTACGACCGGCTTGATTCCTCCGAGGATACATAGGAAGCCTGAAAAGGTTCAGCCACCTGACCGACGTGGTCATCTATCATCCCCAGCAGATACACTTTCCCCAGCAGAAGACATTGCTCCCCATCAGAGGACAATCATTCTCAATATCCCCATCAGATTTGAACTACGTTTGTCTTGATTCCCCCGCGGATACGTAGGTCGCCTGTCAAGGTTCAGCCGTTCCCTTACCTTTCATCTATTTTGAAACTCATGTTTCAGAACGGATCCTTCTTTTATCGTCGACCCCACATTGCCTTGGAAGAAGCGTCGCCGAGGGGCTACTGTTAGTACCCGACCTGAAAATGAGTTTATTAGGGCTTTACCAAAAATACAAGGACTTTATAGGAATTAGAAACCTTGTAAAGACTTGTCCCGGATTCCCGAAATACCCCATTTATGACAAAATCTATCAAAATAGGTAACTTATGGTTTCCTTAAAACCATGCAGAAACCCTAGCTTAAGAATCAAGTCAGCCAGCAGAATTGGCCACGCGGCCAACCTTGCCACGCCTCAACCTTGGCCACGTGGCCACTCTTGTCGCCGTCTTCGATCATGGCCAGGCGGCCAACCTTGTCCCGGATGATCCTGACCGTCAGATCTTCCCCTCAGTTTACTATATAAACCAATCTCAGCCTATTGGTTTAGGGGACCCCGATTTTGAGAGCTTTAAGTCCGAATTTTGGAGTTCTTAAACACAATTTCCTCCCTAATTAAGCATTTAAACACTCAAGGAGATCAAGGTTTATTTCTTGCCAACATAGGTAAGTTCTCTAACTTTTTCTTCATGTTCTTGCATCATTTTTAATGTAGATCTTTTATATTCATGTTCTTACATGTTTATTCATAGTTTCTTCATATGCTTTGAATGTTCATTCATATGTTCATAGTATGTTCTTCGCATGTTCATCGTGTTCATAGATTAAAACCTTATTTATGCTATATTTAGGGTTGCGATCTTCATGTTTGCATGTTATTTCATAGCCGATGATGATCTAAGGTTCATCAACCTAAGGATGATCTAGGAACTATTTCTAAACCCTAAACTTTAGGTAATTACTCCCATGATCGATAATCCTCCCATGATGAATGTGATGAATGTTCATTGAGATCTCATTGATGGCATAGTCATTATTCTAGGATGTGATCATCCTGCATGTTTCTTTCTCCTCCCTCTTCATTATGCATGATCCCTATTCTCTCTCCACATTCTAATTATGTGCGAACTACGCTGACCTGAGCTTCTCACATTGAGAGGAACGTAGGCAATCTTCGGATCCGGTCTAAATCACTAACACACTACATACACCGCATCATTATAGAAAGACCGATCAATTCGGGCAATAGGAGTGATAACGTTCAATATTCTTCTCTTGTTGTAATTTGACCCCCGAACCCATTAACATGTTTTTTCAATGTTTTGGCTATAATTAAAACGGCATGGCGACTCTCATAATTTTAATGTTACTATGAATATTCCCAAATTCAAACACACGTATTCACAGTTGGCAACAAAAAATATAGGAGCAACAAAAGGATCAAGAGATTTTAACATTTTTATACTAAGTTTTTTATTGATTATATTATGAATTTTATAATAGGTTCATATGTGAAAATTTGATATAAAGAGAGAGCCATAGAAGAAAAATATCTAAATTCAAATATTATGTCATCATTGCCTTTATCCGAAATTCTATAGCAATTGAATTCAAAATATAAAATTTAAATAGAAAATTATCTGAAATATTATGTCATCAGTGTTGCCCTTTATCCGAAATTCTATATAAAATTTATAAGTTGAACTTTTAAATATGGACTATATAAATCATATGGAGTATATTTATATATTTTTTTTTAAAAAGTTCAATGCTCAACTCTTTCATACTCATTTTCTTTCAAAAAAAAAAAAAAAGCTCTTTCATACTCCTTATTCACTGTTAAACATATACGTCTCATGTCCCACTAAAACTTACACTTTTGATCAACTTGATTACACTTTGATCAATCTTTTAAAGAAAAAATAATGATTCTAATAATTTTTTTAAATATTATTACATCATGATTAATAATATTCTCACGAACAATTATTAGAATTTTATTAAATAATTATTTTTTATTTAAATTATTTATCTAAGTATAATTAAGTTGCCAAAAATGTAAATTTTAGTGGGATGGATGGTCTATATACTATAATTTAAGCTTTTAATAATCTAATGTTAATATGATAATATTTATTAGACCGTGTCTTATCATATATTTTCAATTTCAAGCCTTTTGTATTATTTAATATTGAATATTTCACACTTCATTAATTTATTTAATATAAGGGACATTTTCTTAAAAGTCCTTCATTCTAACTTTTATTTCTAAAGAAGACACAATATTTTTCTAATTGCTCAAAAATCCAAAGGACAAAAATAGCCAAGAATACCCCTAAGGGTGCTCCCCCTTTTCAGGCAATATTTTCAAGTCATATTTTCATCCCGCTCTGAGATTCATGTCTCAGACTCTTAGAAACACTGATAATCATGTCTCAAACCTATAAAAACACTAAAAGTCATATCATAAACGTATAAAAACATTGAGAGACATGTCACATGCTTATAAAAACATTGAAAGTCATGTCACATACCTATAAAAACACTTAGAACCATATCACATACCTATAAAAACACTTAACCATGTCACATGCTAATTAAAACACTTAGAACAATGTCACATACCTATAAAAACACTGAGAGACATGTCACATACACATAAAAACACTTGGAAACATATCACATACCTCTAAAAATATTGAGAGCCATGTCACAAACCTATAAAAACACTAAGAGTCATGCCGCAAACCTATAAAAACTCTGAGATACATGTCACAAACCTATAAAAACATTGAGAATCATGTCTCCGACTTGTAAAAACACTAAGATACATGTCACATACATATAAAAACACTGAGAGCTATGTCACATATCTATAAAAATCCCGAGACATGTGTCTCAGACCTATAAAAACACTGAGACATATCTCAAACCTATAAAAACACTGAGAGCCATGTCGCATATCTATAAAAACACTAAGAGATATGTCGCAGACCTATAGCATGTCTTACACCTGTTAAAACACTGAGAGTCATGTCGTAGACTAATAAAAACATTGATATCCATGTCTCAAACCTATAAAAACATTGAGACTCATGTCTCCAACTTATAAAAACACTGAGATACATGTCACATACATATAAAAACACTGAGAGCTATGTCACAGACCTATAAAAATACTGAGACAAGTGTCTCAGACCTATAAAAACACTGAGACACATCTCAAACCTATAAAAACACTGAGAGACGTGTCTCAGACCTATCAGAACACTGAGAGACGTGTCTCAGATCTATAAAAACACTGAGAGACATATCTCTAACCTATAGAAACACTGAGAGATGTGTCGCAGACCTATGAAAACACTGAGAGATATGTCACATACCTATAGAAACACTTAGAACTATGTCGCAAACCTATAAAAACACTGAGAAACGTGTCGCATACCTATAACAATACTGAGAGACATATCACATACCTATAAAAACACTGAGAGACATCTCGCAAACATATAAAAATAGTGAGAGACAAGTCATATGCCTATAAAAACACTGAGAGCTATGTCACAGATCTATAAAAACACTAAGAGACATGTCACAGACCTATAGCCATGTCTTACACATGTTAAAACACTGGGAGCCATGTTGTAGACCAATAAAAACATTGAAATCCATGTCTCAGACCTATAAAAACATTGAGACATAAGTCACATACCTATAAAAACACTGAGAGCCATGTCGCAGACCAATAAAAATACTAAGACACAAGTCACCAAACCTATAAAACATTGAGATTCATGTTTCAGACCTATAAAAAAACCGAGAAACGTGTCACATACCTATAAAAACACTGAGCTATGTCACATACCTATAAAAACACACTGAGAGCCATATCACATACCTATAAAAACACTAAAAGATGTGTCGCAGACCTATGAAAATAATGAGAACCATGTCACATACCTATAAAAAAAAAAAGCTTAGAGCCATGTCACATACCTATAAAACGCTGAGACTTAACTCTCAAAGCAAAAAAGCTACTGTTAATTGACTCTCAGGACAAAAAAAAAAAAGATGAAGAAATAAGTCTTGGTTGAAAATAATAATATGAATAGGGGTGACCAATGGCACAAATCCAAACCAGCTAACCATATACCAACTGTATTAAGTGTACTTGGTATAACAAACGTTGGTGCATGATACAAATATCTTATTTTGGTTGGTATACCGTACCAACCAAAATCTTTTAGTAACCATGTTTGTTGGATTTTTTTCTCAATTAATTTATTTTTAAAAATATTTACTAAAATAACAAGTTTTTGAAAGTATGTGTCAGAGTAATCAACTTTTCGTAACTTACAACTAACAGTAGCGATTTAAACTTGTTCGCTACTATGTGTAACAACTTTCCTTTTTATCAAGGTTTTATAGTTAAATTTAAAAACGAATTAATTTATTTTTAATTAATTTGCCACTTACAACAGTGAATTACATCCTCAATTCGTTACTATGATGAGTTTGCAGAAGTTGTTCATTATTTTACATATTTTTGAAAACATTTCATTTTGATAAATGTATTTTTAAAAAAGGATAAATTGAAAAAATAAATGCATACTCCCCCCGTCCCACCCGAATTAGGATTTTTTTTTATTGGACACGGGGATTAAATAAAAAGTGTTAGTAGAGTAGGTGTTGTGAGTATGAAAAGTGAAGTAGGAGAAAGAAAGTAGGGTAGAAAATAATGAGTGGAAAGTTGTTGTGAGTGTGAATGTGGGTCCCATTAACTAAAGTCCTTCCATTTTTGGGTTGTCCTAATTCGAATGGGACACCCAAAATGGAAATTTGTCATAATTCAAGTGAGACGGAGGGAGTATTCGTTATGTAGGAAATGAAAGAGAGTTGCTTTCCACACGCGTAAAGTTATTTAATACACATGTAATTGTGCTTCACAATGTTGTACGTAATAGTCCCGTGATATATCTCTCATACAATTTTTCACTCTTTCTACCATTTTTCCTCATGGAATCACCTAAAAACGAGAATCTTTGAAAAAAAAAAAAAAAAACTGAAATCCAGCAACTATGGCAAAAAAAACGCTGCAGAAAAAATTAGGGCTTGGAAATCAATCCAAAGCCAAGCAAATCTTGCATAAATAAACTTGGAATTGTGATTAGGAGCAAGATTAGCTAGAGAGCAGCAATCTAGCAAGAAACAACAAGTAAAATTGAAAAAGCAAAGCGCAGATTCAAAATTACTGTCGTAGCACAAGCACCACTTCGAAAATCCAGTGAAAAGAGCAAGAAATTTCGAGCTTCAACCTAGCAGATTTAGTCTATGCTGTTTGTCCTTTCCAATGCTTTCATTTTTCGACGTAATAGTCCCGTGATATATCATTTGAAGTACAGATTCGGAAAAAAAAAGACAACGATGCAGAAGGTCGGAGACGAGGATGGTGACAGATCTGAAGGTATGTTCGCCGGAATATGCAGATCTGACCGGCGATTGAGGACATTGGTCGTACATCGTCGCTCTCCAAGCCTGGACGGAATAGAGAGAGAGGACGGAGGAGGGGGCGCCGGCGTGGGATCCGAACGAAGGAGCGAAGGAGGAGCTAGATTTGGGAGGTCGAAGTTGTACAGGTCGACGGAGAGATCGCCGGCGGGTAAGATGGATGTCTGGAATCTGCAAAGGGTGTTTGAGAGAGAGAGAGGGTTGAGAGAGAAAGTGTGTGTGAGTGTTTGAGTGAAGGAGAGGGGAGGGTAATTTCGGGATTAAAGTATTTCATTAAAAAAACAAGGGACTTAATGGAAATAATCTTTCATCTAGTGGGCCCGAACGAAATAAATGAAATTGTTTGTCCTGTTTAAAAATTTTGTTTTGTGTAGAGGACTTTTGAGAAATTTTTTCTTAATATAATAATTGATACTTTATATAATGTCATTAAATGTTCTATGGCAATATCAAAAGTTGCAATTATATTTTCGTTCGTATTTAGTAGAATGAATGTAGCTGATAATTGAATAGTCTATCACTTTGTGTTTACATACATTAATCTATCTAATATAATTAGATAATTAATGACCATTCATTGAAACAACTCACTTCATCATATTTATCTATTGAAAGGTTTTTCCGTATTTATTAATTATTTTCTAAACTTTAACAAAAAAAAAAGTAAAAAGTTATGGTATTCTTTGTGAAATGTGAAAATCATTAATGGTGTTTCAATAAATCACATTAATACGTATGTCATTTGAACTTACACATGAATAACACAACTCTAATGATCCAATTAATGACTGAATTTTTAATCTTTCTTAACCTTCATTAATGATTAAAAAAAAGTGATGCTCCTAATAACCAACAAGGATAAAAGAAAAAAAGAAAAAAATAATACTCATATTCGTCTTAATTTATACCAGTCTCGCATTTAAACATAAATATTTAATGCTAATAAAGTTTTTCAGGAAATATTAAAAAGTGAAAATTACTTTTTCGTTCAATATATACAGTCAATGAATGCAAGTGATAGTTGAATAGTCACCATTTATCATAATACATCCATTAAAAGTCTAATTAGTTAATTAATAAATATATGGCTAATTTAAAAACATTCGTTCATATGAATAAGTAAAATAATAGATGCTGGAATATGAAGTGTCAGGTGTGTTAAAAGTCATTTAATGCATGCGTAATGCACCAAACTAATTAATGGCAGTGGGTTATATTTGAAGGTTCTCTCACTTAATAAAGTTAAAATTATGAATACTTGCACTTTAGAAACCGTGATATTCATAGATTTTTTTTCACTAATTATGGCTAGATTTGAAAATGTTAAGCGTTTTAAGATATGAAAAGTAAAATTTTAATGTTAGTATTTAAGGATGAAATCCATAAACTGTTGCTAGGAATGTATATTGTTATCTTCATCCATAGTAGAAAGGCCTTCATTTGATGAACTAGATGAAAAATGGCTTAATATTTAAGAACAAAGATTAAAAAAAAAACCTTAAATATTGAGTTAAAAAAAAAAATTGAGGCTCTATATAATAAGATACACCATAAATTAGAAATTGAATTTATTAAAATGTTTAAAAGAACTTATAATGATTTAGATATACCCCCTTCAGCCAAGACAAAGATCCTGTGCGAAGCACGGGCTTCCTGCTAGTACAACTGATGATCAAACGATGATAAAATATGGAGAGGAGTAAGATAATATTCTGTGTTATTCCGTCTCAAAGTTTACAATGTTAGGGGACTCATACTTATACCCAAAACATATGAGTTCTAATTCCATAAGGATTCTAAGAGATCTACCAATTCTAATACCAATCTAATTCTAAATATAAATACTCCTAACATAGGTAAGCATCCTAAGTTCATTTGGTAAGTAAATATTCTTTATTTTACTTGGAGATTGAGTATATCTCTCAATTTCCTATCACCCCCTCAAGTTGAAACATCTACAAAGTAGATTTTTAACTTGTAAAAAGTAACTAAAATTCGGAAAGATAAAAAAAAAAATCTTCAAAAAACACATGCAGTTAATGTTCCTGTAATGTTCCGGTAGTTGTTGAGACAGTTGTGAGGACACCAGACAGCACATCTGGCCGCACATCTTTCTCATGCTAGTTGTTGCGTTTGTTTAATTTGGACCATTCTGACCACTCTAGCTACATGTTGACAACAAGATCTTCATCTTCTTCTGACAAGTTGCACTTTGGCAAAGCCAGTTTCTTTCCTTCTTCGACATGTTGCTCTACTTGCAACGCTGATATGTTGTTTTCTCGCAACGCCGACATGTTGCTCTTTTTTTTTCTTTCAATATTCGTTTTTAGAGAAACGACACTAAATCACGTTTTTAGAGTGGGCTACCACTAAATCACATTTTTAAAGTGGGCTACCACTAAATCACGTTTTTAGAGTGGACTACCACTTAATCAGGTTTTTAGAGTGGGCTACCACTTAATCATTGTTTTTATAGTGAACGACACTCAATCAAAAGATGTAAGTGATTTTAATATGGTTGATGTGGTGGTCGGACCATCACTATGGTGTGGCCGGAATATTTGAGGAGAGATAAAGCTTGCTAAATAGCAAAAAAAAAACATTCTTTTTTTTTTTTTGATAAAAGAAGCCAACCTTTGTAATCGGTGTTTGATGCTTCGGTTTAGAGACAAATCCTGATCCTAACCGTTGGCGATTCACCAGAGATCAAGCATTCAGAGGTTTTCATGGAGGAGTTTGTTGAGAAGAGGTATGTCTGGCCAGTTGTTTCGCCGGTCGTTCATCAACTGGTTGGTCGGAATTGATCATGATGATGATCGTGATAATATTTTCTCAAAGAGTCAGGCCCCCTAAATCGGAGGCTCTGATACCATGATAAAGAATATTTACTTACATAATGAACTTAGGATACTTACCTATGTTAGGAGTATTTATATTTAGAATTTGATTGGTATTAGAATTGGTAGATCTCTTAGAATCCTTATGGAATTAGGACTCATATGTTTTGGGTATAAATATGAGTCCCCTAACATTGTAAACTTTGAGATGGAATAACACAAAATATTATCGTACTCCTCTCCATATTTTATCATGGTATCAGAGCCGGCCCATGTTGATGATGGGCTTGAGTTAACCCGTGTTGGGTGCCCGTATTGGGTTTGAATTGACCCGTAATGGGTTTGAGTTGATAATAATGCCGTCGTAATAATGATCCACGTGTAGAGCCCATAGAATCGGCCTACACGTGAGGGGGCGTGTTGAAGCTTGATATATCTCACATCAACTTGGAGAGTAAAATTGATAAGCTATATAGATTGGTTAACCTCACCCCTTAACAAGGTCTTTTAAGAGGATGAGGACCCAATTCTAATAAACGAACACCGATATCACGTAGACTGTAAGGGTGCCATGTAACCATTGCAGAAATTCTTGATACTCGGCCACTGCAGTAGAACACACAACGGTAAGTAGCTTCTTCGCACACAAAGATATGAATCACAACATAAAAACTTTAACTTTATTTTAGTCAATGGGGGGAAAAAGAATTCTAGTGTATTTTTACTTTTATCTCAAAGGGGGAAATTTTTCAACAAATTGCACTAAATTCCCAAATTTGTGCCTTTCATCTAGTCAACTTATATATGCCAGCAGTTCAACTCATTTTGTCAACGAAAACAAGAAGTGATAAGCATATTTGACTTGGAACCCTAAAGATTCTCATATAATTAAATTGATATGTAGTCTTATATATCGAAAATCAACTCTAAAGACCAAATACAACTGATGATACTTTGAATTAATTATCTGATATGTGAATTAAAATACCTTAGTCAACTTCGCTAATCAAGTGTACAGCCCGCCAAAGCCATTTGGTCAACTATAAGAAGAATTATCAATTGTAGTTGTCTTCCAAGCAAATGGTAGTTGTCTTCCAAGAAAATGGTACGTGAACGTGGCCACGTCTGCCTTAAGTGTTTCCATGTATGTATAAACCATAAAATGTCTTTATACACCAACAGATATATGACAGTAATAATACAGATTTATGTGGTTCACTATCGCGAGATATTTACTTTCACGGGCGGAGAGAGAACGGATCTTACATTGTCTTTATACACCAACAGATCCCTAGATCACAAAGCCAGAAAACAAAATTCTCCACCCGTTCCATTTTAAGCTTCAAAAAATGGGTTGGATACAAGAATTAAGAAAAATGTGAAAAAAATTGATGTGTTGTGAGTTAGTTTGATAGGAGAGAGAAAGTGAGGTAGAGAATAGTAAGTGCATAATTGTTCTGAGTATAACATGTGGGATCCACAAATAAAGATGTAATAAGGAACAACCAAATTCATTAAGTAGTTTTCATAGAGAAGAAGAAGAAACAGAGGTGGAGAAGGATTGGAGGAGTCACGGTAGTGGATGTGACGGATACAAAAGGGAAAGAGTTGTTGGAGACTGAAGTACCAAAAATTGGAGACTGAAGTACCAAAAATGCCCCTTAAAATTAGTCATGTGCCATGGCACATGACTATTTAACGGATAAATGTTAATGGTGTTAGTAAAAGTGACTTTAGATGCTGAGCGACATAAACCGACTTGGTTAAATGGGACCCATACACTCTGGGCCCACACACCTAAAGGCCTGTACCGAGAAGCCCATTCAAAAAGAAGCCCATAAAGATTGGGGCTAGGGCCGACATCAATTAGGTCGAGCAGGCAGCCCTTGCCTAGGCCGAGTTCAAGAAGCCTAATCCCTAGTCGGCCTCAATAACGAGCCGGGTTAGATGACGGGCCGAGTTATATCAGAAACCTCCCATTATCATAGGAAGTCCCCATACAGATTTCTATTACAACTCTAGGACTAAGAATCCTTATCTAAACAAGGATATCTCTTCTACAAGATAACTGGGAGATCATCATCCTTATCTGGAGTCTATCTCCAAGGAATACGAGTCCTAGATCAATATGGGCATTCTGGCTTACTTGACAAGTCATGACTCATTCACCCACACCTATATAAACAGGTCCTCTATACAGGAAACGGGTAATGAACTCTTTTGGCTCAAAACTATAGTCAATTGATTTCTCTCCATTTCATACACAACCCGAATTCTTATTCTCACGCCGGAGGGCCTTCCCCGGGGAAGCCCCAGCGTAGTTTACATTTGTTCATTGTGTGCAGATCGGAACGGGGAAGTTCTCATTGCTGGATTTATCCGAACCGCTAGACAAAGGGCTGATCCAACACGTTTTTGGCAGCATCAGTTTGGTTCCATTGCCGGGAAGCGTCGATCGGAGAACCTCTGTCCGGAGAACCACAATTTCCTCATGTCTGGAATTCGCGCTGACGGTTAGGAGGCCAGTTGTAACGACCCCAAAACCCGTCCCTAGTTATTTTATATTTTTGGGGATTTTAATTAGAACTTTTATGTGCATTTTATGTGTTAGAAAATATTTTTATGACTTGCATATATTATTTGAGCATATGTGTTAGTTAAAGTGTTAGTAAAAATTTTGTTAAAAGGAATAAATGAGTTAGTTGAAACTTTAGGGTCCAAAGTGTAACTTTAAAGTTCAGGGGCTTATTTGCTCAAAATGAAAGTAGATTGATCAAAGTGAAAATTTTATAAAAATCTTGATATACTTGTCCTTACCTCTTCTCCTCTCTGCGTTTACAAACATATTCTCAAATTCATTACTCTCTCTGGTTCACGAGGAAGAAAAGGTAAGTTCAACCCATTTCGATTTGATTCTTTTTATTTACTTACCCGTTTTGAAAACTAATTATATAAAAATGATCAGGGCGTTGAGTAGGTCATTTCTACCCGAACAAAACATATTTCTGCGATACTTTTTCTGGAAATAGGTAAGTTACTAATTCCCCTTAAATAGTAAAATGGTCATATATTTGCTATATGTGTGATATGTGGTGAAATTATTGTGAAAAGAATTTATTTGTGATACTTGTTTATTTGGGACAAAGGGAGTATAATTATACTGGGTAAGTGACTTGGTTTGTATGCAAGGGTATATATGGAGTATGTTTATATACCTGAGAATGTTAGTATAAGTGTTTGAAAGTATACTCCTACTCGTGGGACGGTAAAATATTAACTTGAGTTAAATGTTAAATAAGTATATTATAAAAATTATACTATTATTCGTGGGACGGGAGTTGAGTTTTCTTGTCTTTAAATGTTAGGATGGAAGTATATATAGGTACTCCTAAGATTTAGAACGAAAGGAGTGAAAATCGGACCCCAAAACAGGGAGTTTGAATGTGTGCGGCCGAGCATTTTATAAAATTGTTCGTTTTATGTTCAATCTTCCGGAGTCCATAACTTCTTCGTCCGGACTCCGTTTTGGACGTGTAAACTATCGTTGGAAATCTCTTTTCGAGTACTATGAAATGGTTCTATTGTCCACATGGTTCCAGATCATAATGGTTGTCTTTTTGTTGAGGTTTAAGATCAAGGTGTAGTCTCGGTCTAGGTTCCGTAGTACTATTCTAGTTGACTTAGTTGGGCATCGTGGAACACTCTAGTGTTTGTTAATAGTTCCTTTGTGAACAAATGAGTTGGGATGTGGAATTTAACTAAGTATTAAATGGGTATTATGGAACATCTCTTTTGATGTGTTTTGGATTAATTGTGAATGGGTGCAAGCTTGTGAGGTGACTTAATGTCAGTAATAAAGGATTGTGTTGTGATCTAATGTCAATGTTGTGAACTCTTTTATGAGTAACGTGTTTACATCTTTTGAAGTGTTTGTCTTGGTTCCTTATTTTAGAATCATTTCCCTAGTTGTTGTTGTTTAGCAAGTATTTAATACTGTGCTTTCGTGTAAAGTCCAGCTGGTCTTGTGTTGTTGAGTCGGGTAGTTGGAAAATTATAGGGGTACAAGTTAAGTTCCCTATAAGGTTTTCCATTGGTACCTTGAGTCGGGCAGTGGGAGAATTATAGTGGCACACAAGCCAAGTTCACTATAAGGTTGTCCACTGGTACCTTTATCCTCAGTCCAGATTGGCATTGGATGGGATGAACTCGCTCCCTTGCGTGATCATTTAGGGGTATGACTTTGTGTCATTTTCTCCCGCTATTGTTGTTGTTGTGTTATATGGTTCCGGAACCTGCTTCAGCTATTGATGCTGCCCCGTTGTTACTTTGGTTCTATTGGTTATGGTTTGGTTTTCGGGATCCCGGCTTCAGCTATTTATGCTGCTCAGATGGTTTTCTCTGATGGTTTTCTCAGATGGTATTCTCAGACAGTTATGTTATTGGGTAAACCTTGGCTTGGTATCCACCGGAGTGTGGGCTATGTGGTAATTGTGATATATGAGTTGATGTTATCTCTCATACTATGTGCTATGTGATTGCTATGATACTATTCTTTATGATTATCATATTAGCATGAAACGTAGTTGCATTTTAGTAGCTTACTGAGATTTATTCTCACCTTTATTTGTTTACTGTTTTAGATAAAAGTGAATCCAGGGGATAGGACACTTTGGCACGGGAGGACGTTGAAGTGGTAAGAGTTGGGTTTTGCTTTGTCAAGGTTACATTACATAGATGTATAACCTTTTGGGTAGAGTTTCCTTGACTTCATCATCTTGTAACACCTATATTTTGGATAATGTTGGTGTGAGTACATTTGTATAAAGGTTTGTAAGCCTTCGGGCTATATAGTTTCGTTTGTGAAAGTTTGTTTGAAAGTCATTGGAAGTCTTTGAACTTCAAGTGTGGATTTGTTAAACTTTATGAAAGTATATTTCGAAAAAAAAATTCTAAAGGTGTTTTATAACGTCTTCCAATCGTGTCCCGAGCGTGGGGCCAACTAGGACCACGGGTCTGGGGCGCAACAGTTGGTATCGGAGCTAGGTTGTAGATGGTCTAGAATGACTAAATGACCCAGGAGGGTAGTAGAGTATAGAGTGAGTAACGTTGAGTGTTTTATGCAGGTATTCATTAAAAATGGTTGAGAATCAAGGAGATCAGGCTGGCTTTTCGGGGCAAGGGGATGCCAGAGAAGAGGCTCGAATTATGTTCCAAGGAATGTTCGAACCAGCAATGAAAACTTTAAATGATCAGAGGCAAGAGAGGGAACAGGTACCACCAAGGTATGACCTATAACAGTTTCTGAAAATGAAGCCTATGGAGTATGATGGAGAGCCTGATGTATCTAAGACTGAAAGGTGGATTGAATCAATGGAAAAGATCTTTGATGCTTTGAGATGTTCTGAGGAAGATCAAGTCAGGTTTGCTACTTATAAGCTGAATGGAGCTGCCGAGCATTGGTGGAAGGCTTTGAAAACTAAATGGGATGAGACTCATGTACCCTATACTTGGGAGAATTTTCTGGGAAAGTTTAAAGAACACTTCATTCCCCGGGTAGATCAAGACAGGAAGGAAATAGAGTTTCTTAACTTGGAGCAAGGTTCTATGTCAGTGGCTCAGTATTCAACTAAATTTTCAGAGTTGTCCAGGTATTGTACTCATTTAGTGGCAACTGAGGAGAGAAAGGCTATGAGGTTTGTGAAGGGATTGAGAACTGCGATTAGAACTCAACTAGTATCCCACAAGTTGCAAGATTTTCAAGATGCAGTTGATCGAGCCTACCAAGTGGAGCATAATATTGAGGAACACAAGAAGAAAATGGATTTGTTAAGTGTAGGGAGGCAAGGTAGGAAACAACAACAACAACGTGATGATAATAGAGGAAATCAAGGTGGATCTTTACAATTTAAAGGGTCTTCTCAAGGACAGTCAAGTGATAGAAATCAAAGTAACACTCCAGGGAGTCAGAACAGAGGAGTCTGTAATTATTTTCAGAAAGAAGGGCATTCAGAAAAAAGATGTTGGAAGAAGCAGGGCAAATGTTTGAATTGTGGTCAGTTGGGTCATTTTTGAAAGGATTGCCCTAGATTTAGAGTACAGGCATCGGGAAGTGCAGTTAGGTCTTCTCAGGGCCAGAAGAGGGATTCTTCAAGAAAGCCTAAGGTGAAGGGTCATGTCTTTGTCATTACTCAACAACAGGCTTCAGATTCCTCTAATGTGATAGGAGGTATTATTTATGTGTCTAGTTTGAGAGCACGTACACTTATAGACCCTGGTTCATCGCATTCTTATGTGTCTGTGCATTTTGCTTCTCGATTGCATTTGTCTTCTGAATCTCTACCTTATGTGTTAGAGGTATCTACTCCTATAGGGGAGTGTTTGGTGACCAGTGAGGTGTTGCATTCTTGTGATGTGCATATACGTGAGCATGTTTTACCTGCTGATTTAGTTATCTTACCATTATAAGATTTTGATATTATCTTGGGTATAGATTGTTTGGGTAAATATCATGCATCTGTTGATTGTGCTGAAAAGGTGGTTACGTTTTCTATCCCTGATGTTCTTTAAGTTTACTTTTGAAACTGTTCCCTGGGGTAGAGATATTCGTATTATTTCTTATGTGAAGGCTATGAGGTTATTGAATCGTGTTTGTGTGGGATTATTGGCCAGTGTTCTTGATACTACTAAAGGGTTGCCTGAAATAGAGGATATGCCTATTGTCAAAGAATTTACTGATGTGTTTTCTACTGAGTACTCTATGCCTTCTGACCGGGAAATCGAGTTCTGTATTGACTTACTTCCAGGTACAGCTCCTATATCTGAGGCACCTTACAGAATGGCTCCAGTTGTTTTCATGGATATGATGAATCGGGTTTTCAAACCTTATCTTGATACCTTTGTGGTTGTCTTTATCGGTAATATCCTTGTTTATTCTAAATCTCGAGAGGAACATGAACAATATTTGCAAATGGTTTTGTCTGGGATCCGAGGGAAGCAGTTATTTGCAAAATTTTCTGGGTTTAGCGGAGTATTATCGAAGATTTATTGAGGGGTTTTTCAAGATTGCTACACCATTCACTCAGTGGACTTAAAAGAATGTACCATATATGTGGGATGAAAAATGTCAAGTCAGTTTTGAGGAATTAAAGAAGTAGAAAAACAACTTGGCAAAAGTATAAAGGCACTTCGATCAGATCGAGGTGGTGAATACTTAAGTCAAGAATTTGATGATCATCTAAAGAATTGTGGAATAGTTTCACAATTGACTCCACCCGGAACACCAAAATGGAATGGTGTGTCCGAGAGGAGGAATCGGACTTTGTTAGACATGGTTCGATCAATGATGAGTCAAGTTGATCTTCCAATATCCTTTTGGGGATACGCCCTAGAAACCGCTGCTTTCACACTAAATCGTGTTCCAACTAAATCGGTTCAAAAGACTCCATATGAGATGTGGAGCGGAAAGAAGCCTTGTCTGTCTTTCATGAAGATTTGGGGTTGCGAAGCTTTTGTCAAAAGACTTGTCTCAGACAAACTTGCACACAAATCTGATAAATGTATTTTCGTGGGATATCCTAAGGAAACTAGAGGATATTACTTTTACAACCGTGAGGACAACAAAGTGTTTGTTGCCCGAACTGGTGTCTTTCTAGAGAAAGAGTTTCTCTCCAAAGAAATCAGTGGGAGTAAAATAAATCTTGAAGAAATTCGAGACTCAGAAAATAACATTGAACCAATAGTGGAACAAGAACAAGAACCACAAGGAGTTGTGGAAACTGTTCAGAATACACAAGCAACTCGCAGATCTAGTAGGTTACGATCCGAGCCCGAAAGATATGGATTTCTCGTAACGGATAGTAATGAGGTAGAAATCATTGAGAATGATGAACCGTCAACCTACCAAGAGGCAATGTCTTCTCCTGATTCGGACAAGTGGCTTGGAGCCATGGAATCCGAATTGCAATCCATGCAAGACAATCAAGTTTGGAATTTGATTGATGCGCCCGAAGGTGTAAAAACCATAGGATGCAAATGGGTCTTCAAGAAGAAAACTGACATGGATGGGAAGGTGCATACTTACAAAGCTAGGCTTGTAGCGAAAGGTTATAGGCAAGTTCATGGTATTGACTATGATGAGACCTTTTCACCCGTAGCAATGATCAAGTCTATAAGAATTTTGCTTGCCATTGCCGCATATCATGACTGTGAAATATGGCAGATGGACGTCAAAACCGCTTTCCTGAATGGAAAACTGCAAGAGGATGTGTATATGACACAACCAGAAGGTTTTGAACAAGATTCTAAGGTATGCAAATTGCAGAGATCCATCTATGGATTGAAGCAAGCTTCTAGGAGTTGGAATCTCCGTTTTGATGAATCGGTCAAAGAGTTTGGTTTCATCAAGAACAAAGATGAGCCTTGTGTATACAAGAAGATTAGTGGGAGCACAGTGCTATTCCTTATTTTATATGTGGATGACATATTGCTCATTGGAAACGACATTCCTACACTTCAGTCTGTGATGACTTGGTTAGGAAAGTGCTTCGCAATGAAAGATATGGGTGAAGCCGCATATATTCTTGGCATTAAGATCTATAGAGATAGATCAAGGAGGCTACTTGGTTTAAGCCAAAGTACATACATTGACAAGGTCATTAGAAGATTCCGTATGGAAAATTCCAAGAGAGGCACCTTGCCCGTGTTACATGGAGTTTCTCTAAGCAAGACTCAATGTCCTAAGACAAACGATGAGCGTGAGAAAATGAATGATGTTCCATATGCTTTGGCAATTGGGTCCATCATGTATGCCATGATTTGTACTAGGCCGGATGTATCTTATGCTTTGAGCATGACAAGTAGATACCAATCCGACCCTGGCGAAAATCACTGGATAGCTGTAAAAGCGATTCTTAAGTACTTGAGAAGAACTAAAGACTCGTTTTTGGTCTATGGAGGAATGGAAGATGATCTCGTTGTAAATGCTTACACGGATGCAAGCTTCCAATCCGACAGAGATGATAGCCGATCGCAATCGGGTTTTGTGTTTATGTTAAATGGTGGATCTGTAAGCTGGAAGAGTTCCAAGCAAAGTACAACCGCTGATTCTACAACAGAAGCTGAGTATATTGCTGCATCGGATGCTGCAAAGGAAGCTGTTTGGATTAAGAAGTTCATAACCGAACTTGAAGTGGTTCCTAGTATTGCTAGTCCAATAGACCTTTATTGCGATAATAATGGTGCTATTGCTCAAGCAAAGGAACCAAGAGCACATCAGAAATCCAAACACATACTTAGGCGTTTTCATATCATTCGAGAGATCGTTGATAGGGGAGACGTAAATATATGCAGAGTACCTACTGATGAGAATGTTGCAGACCCGCTAACAAAGGGACTTCCACAAGCTAAAAATGATGGTCATGTTAGGTCCATAGGTATTAGATACATGGGAGATTGGGCCTAGGGCAAGTGGGAGATTGTTGGTAGTGGTGCCCTAGGCACGTTTAATAAACGTTGTAATTGTTATCATTTATTTCATATCAATAAAGAGATGTTTTGATTATTATTGTTGTTCATGTTTACTTATAATAATCCCCGTCCCTAGTACTTGTTAAGCACTAGTATAAAGGCTAAATGATCATGGGATGATCATGTTAGATTTATGGGTACTTGTTTGGAACAAGGTACTGGACATGACCCGCTGTATGAGATTTATGTCATGGTCTATGTCGTACATATATCTCATATTAGTTATGTCATTTGAATCCTTAGACATGAAGTTATTATAGTCTTCCACTTGATGAACATTGTGTTTGACATATTCAAATGCTACCTTAACACGGTAGTTATAAAGGGTATGATTGGCATAATCGGATTCCCGTTGGGAAGAATAATAAGCTAAATGGATTTGTCCCTCCACGGAGAGATGTCAAGCTTGGGCCCCTCGAAGGAATGATGTTGATGAAATGTTCGGCCGGACTCAAATGGATTGATTGGATCAACAGCATTTGAATTATCAACATATTCGGAATCGAGAAAGTATTGAACAAGACAAGTTGACTGTTTGACCATGACTTGTGTTCAATGACATCGTGGACAAAGGGGTTGTGACATATTCTAAAGGAATGCGAACTTGTATCTAGTTATGCTATTTGGGTAGGTATGACGGTTTGCTAGAACCTAATCATATCTTATGGGATCATGTTTGAGCCCATTGCCAACTTAGTATAATCCTAGAGAGTCACACACAATAGAACGAATCTTAAATAAAAGGACTGTATTGGAATTTAGGGTCGAAGGACCTCAAGGGAATTTCTGGAATTATTCTGGGCCTCCTGGTCAACCAAGCGGGCGCTTGGGTTGAACCAGGCGGGCGCCTGAATAAGCCAGAAAAGGCCTTGACCTTCTGCCCAAATGAGCGGGCGTTCGGGTGGTACCGGGCGGGCGCCTGGTCTTGCCGACAGGAAAATTCCTAATTTGATTAGGAAAGGTTTTTGGCACAAGTTACCTATTTGGAATAGGTCTTAATTGTGTATAAAAACCTCAATTCGGCCAGACCATATTTACTAGTGCTTTTGTGAGTCTCAAAGAGTTTGAGAGAGATTTTATTTTGTTCTAAGATATCATTGATTGAGGAACAAAATAATTCACAAATAAATTTCATATAGTTCTTTATTAAATTGTGAAAGCGTGTTTTACAATTATTGGTCTAGCAACCAAGATCGAAGAAGTTCCTTTGATATTCGTTCGAAGTGTGGATACCGCTAGAGGGTGAATTTTATCATCTTACAAAGTTCGTGATTTGTTCGTGATAAAGCTTCAAGATCTCCACCAAGACCAAAGAGAAAAATTCATAGCCATCAAGGGTTAGTTATTCCTCTATTCATCTTGTTGTATTTGATTTAATCATATGAACGGATCTATGGCTTTGGGTGGGTTTCTTAAAAATATAATTGCTATATTCCGCTGCGCATGTTACTTGGAAACCCAACAATTACCATGCCATCCTCGGCTCCCCTAGTCAAGGAAAATTGGGAATGGTTGCTTCCCTCCCTCACCAAAGGGTGAAGTTCCCGACCCCAGAAGGCATAGGTTGTGTCCTCGGCAATCCCAAGCACTTTTTGGAACACGTGATGAGATCCAAGAAAGCAAAAACCAAAATGGAGATTGACACTCCAGAAAGGAGCATTACTATATCGAGGTCGACCACGGTCACATCATCAGCCCCCAACATCGGCGTGATAAACATTCCTGAGGAATGGGTCGTACTGGATGACGAAAATGCCATGACTGAAGCCGAGGTAACCTATGAGTTGGATGGATTTGGCTGTATTTCCATGAACACAGCTTCGGACGAGCCGAGTGACTCAACCCTCTCCCTCGTCCCAAGCTCGGGGGCCACGATACCCACCCGTATGGATGCCGAGATAGACAGACTCCTGGATATGGAGAACTTAAGCCTAGATGGTAAAGACAAGGAGAGAGTCAAACAGATCATTGTGGAAACCTTGGAATTCAGAGACGGTCCCGAGTTAAAATCGGTTGATCAGTTTGACGAGGTCATTATCAACCCCGAATACCCAGAGCAGAAGATAAAAATTGGGAAACAACTCCCCCAAGAAGAAAAAGATGAGCTCATCAACCTGCTCAAGAACAACTTGGATGTATTTGCATGGAGGGTAGAAGATATGGTTGGGGTCAAAGAGGCCATAGCTCTCCACAAGTTGGAGGTCGACAAGTTCTTCAAACCGGTCAAACAGGGACGAAGGGCCTTCTCCACAGATAAATAAAAGGCAATCGAAGTCGAGGTAGATAAGTTGCTGAAGGCCGGAACCATTCGAGAAGCAACATACCCCGAATCGCTAGCTAATGTCGTCATGGTGAAGAAACAGAACGGCAAGTGGAGGATGTGTGTTGACTTTACAGATCTCAATAAGGCCTACCCAAAAGATAGCTATCCCCTTCCCAGGATCGACAAGCTGGTTGACTCCATTGCCGGACATCAAACTCTGAGTTTTCTGGACGCTTATTCTGGTTATCACCAAGTCAAGATGGCCGAGGACGATATTGAAAAAACCGCTTTTCAAGCAGCAGGAGGTATCTACTATTACGTAATGATGCCGTTAGGCCTCAAGAATGCCGGAGCAACTTATCAGAGGATGGTGAACAAGGTGTTCAAATCCTAGATCGGCAGGAACATGGAAGCCTATATCGATGACATGGTAATCAAGACCAAGTCAGGAAGTCACATCCCAGATCTGACGGAGACTATAAACAACTTGAAAGCTAACGATATGAAGCTCAACCCAAGTAAATGTGTTTTCGGGGTCACAGCAGGAAAATTCCTTGGCTTCATGGTGTCGCAACGAGGCATTGAGGCAAATCTCGAGAAGATCCAGGCCTTAGTCGACATGAAAGAGACAACGTGTGTTAAGGAGGTTCAAAGGCTGAATGGGCGAGTGGTCGCCTTGGGAAGGTTTATTGCCAAATCAGCAGAGAATTCACTTCCGTTCTTCAAATCCCTGAAGGGAACTAAGGACTTCCCCTGGACCCCAGAGTGCTCAACATCGTTCCAACAGTTGAAAGAATACTTGGGTTCTCTCCCACTGCTCATTAGTCCAATTACGGGCGAGACACTCTCTGTATTCCTTGCAGCAACAGATAGAGCCGTGGCGGCCGTACTGGTGTGAGAAGACAACGGGGTTCAGAAGCCAGTTTACTATATGAGCAAGGCATTGCCAGAAATCGATTCGAGGTACTTTAATGCTGAGAAAATAGTGTACGCCTTTATGATAGCTGCTAGAAAGTTGCGTGCATATTTCTCCGCTCATCCCATCACGGTTTATATCGACACACCACTCAGAAAGATACTCCATAAGATGGACAGCTCAGGCTGACTATTCAATTGGTCCATTGAATTGACCGAGTTCGACATAACCTACAAGCCGAGGAAGACATTGTTAGTATAGCCTCTAGTGGACTTTCTAGTCGAGACCGCATTCTCAAGTGAACACACGCCGACAACCAGGAAGAGGAAGTTCCCCATGGACAGAAGCGGAGCTGGAGTGTATTTAACAAGTCCAGGCTGCGAGCATATGGCCCGCGACTTCATCAGGTTCAAATTCCCAGCTTCAAACAACCAGGCAGAATACGAGGCCTTTATTTTGGGGATAGAGAGGGCAAAGTTCTTCGGTGCGAATAAGATGGTGGCCTATAGTGACTCCCAACTCATGATAAACCTAGTGAAAGGGGAGTACAATACTGAGAATCACATGCCGACTAAGTACATAGATCTCGTCTTGAATCTGACTAAGAACTTGGAGTTCTGGGAAATAAGGCAAGTAGGGCGAGAGCACAACCAAGAGGCCGACTTGTTATCCAAAATGGCCACGTCAGAAGAAACCAATCCCTTGATCATCTACGCCAACCAACCTGCTTACGAAAGGCTAGAGATCCTAATTCTTGATGATGAAAAAAGAACGTAGATTGAAGACTACAAGGACTACATCGAGAAGGGAAAACTACCAGAAGACGAGTTGGCGGCCAAGATGATAAAGAAGAAGACGACTAGGTACATAGTCTGGAACGATATTTTATATCAAAGGTCGTTCTCCAAGCCCCTCCTGATATGCGTCTCCCCTAAAGACACGGAAAAACTGCTAGCCGAGGTACATGAGGGAGTTTGCGGAGGACACCCGGGGGCCAGGACTCTTGATGATAAAGTGATCACACTGGGTTACTACTTGCCTAACTTAAGAGAGGATGCCCAGACTTACGTAAAAAAGTGTGACAAATGCCAATGATTCTCGGACCTACCCAGAATACCACCGGTGGAGAAAATTCTTGTCATACCGACATGGCCATTCGACATGTGGGGAGTCGACATCATTGGGCCATTTCCCTTGGCCAAAGGAAGCAACAAGTTCATAATTGTGGCAGTCGACTACTTCACCAAGTAGGTGGAAGCTAAGCCCTTAGCAAAAATTACAGAAGAGAACGCCATCAACTTCATCCATGACTACATATGGTGTTGGTTCGACGTCCCACACTTTATTGTAATCGACAACGAGCTCCAGTTCTCTGACGCTTTTACTGAGGAGTTAAACAGACTAGGAGTCAAGCACAAAAAGTAATCGGTCAGTCATCCTCAAGATAATGGGCAAGCCGAGGCAGTAAATAAGTTAATACTGAGAGCCCTAACCAAGAGCCTGGAAGGAAGTCAAGGAAAGTGGCTGGATGACCAACCCCTTGCTTTATGGGCAGTTCATACAACCACTCGGGGGCCGACTGGGGAGACTCCCTTTGCAATAACTTATGGATCTAAGGCTATGGCTCTAGCCAAGATGGCCTTACCTACCTTCAGAGTAACAAATTACGACGAGGTCGTTAATGAATACAATCGACTGCTGGACCTAGACCTAGTTGAAGCAAAAAAGGCTGACTGCTAAGCTCAGAATGATTAATTACAAGCAAAGAACCAAGGCCTACCATGACAGCAAAGTAAAGAAGAGAGTTTTTGAAGTTGGTGACTGGGTACTCAGAAATATCGAGTCGACACACTTGAAGGCTCAACAGAATAAGCTCTCCCCGAATTGGGAAGGTCCCTACATTGTCACTCATGTTATCAGAGAGGGGACCTACATGCTCAAAACTCTGGAAGGAAAAGAGCTGAAACACCCATGGCATTCGGAGCACTTGAGAAGATACTATCAGTAATAACTCGGCACCCTATCTATCTTTTATTGCTTTCAAGATTAGATTTTTGGTCTCTAGTTTTTAGCCTCTGACAGCTTAAATAATCATAGTTTGATTTCATCAATAATGTTTCCTTTTATTACATCATTGATTTCACATCACATATACACCAAGCACGGTTTAAGCATTACTGGACAGTGCCGAGACCGCCATTCGGAGTCTAGGGCTAATACGCCTGACTTCCCTTAAAGCCTAGCTTCAGCAACTAGCACGACCACGGCATATATGATGTGCAGGGTCATTTTCTGAGTTGAGAGCTGAGACATCTCGACTCCTGACAGTTTGAACCTAGTTTTGACAACTAGTCCACTCAAAACTGGGTTAAGATCATCATCTGACTCCTATCACAGTTTGAGTCTAGTTATGACACCTAGTTTTTTCAAATTTAACGAAACCGAGCACTTAAGGCTCGTCGCGGCCCATAACGGTGAACGACCACGGCCTATAAACATGGCCTAAACCGGCTGACATATCTCATCATTTCAGACAGTGTTAAGACATCTCAAACCGAGATAAAATAACATGGACAAATGAACGAGAGAACAAGGGTTAACTGACACCACAAACCGAGGTAGATAAATCCCTACAAATCACAAGTGTTTACGCCCCCCAGTTAACACCGGGACAAGGCATACAGATACTTAAAGATAAACAACAGTGTTTGCGCCCCCAGACTACGCTGCGCCCCGGCATGAAAATACTTAAACAAAAAAAAAAGAAATATTGTATCTACGGCCAAACCGGCCCACAAATCAACAGTTCAAATTACAAACTAATCAATATCGGCATCAGCCTCCTCCTCGACCCTAGCAATCAGATCATCAAGATTCCCTTCCTCAACGGGCGGAGGGATCTATGGTGGGTTACCTACCTTGCGATCTCAGCTCTGAATCACTCTCAAGCCTTTGTCAGAATACAAAATTAAGGAATGATCAGCCCAGGCTTCAACACCGTAGGCATCCTGGCTGTAAAGACGAGCAAGCTTATCTAGAGTTATATCAACTTCGGGGTCGATCCAGAGAAGATGAGATAGATTTGACCAAGAGTCATTATAGTTGGTGCCGACTTCATCTTGAACCGCCACCTTCATTGCTGGACCTTTCTTGAAAGCCTCTATTTCTCACGTCTCTCGACCCGGTATGCTTTCCTCCAGCTGGGCAAGCCTCTCCTCAGTAGCATTCTTCTTCAGCACGAGACCCTCGGCTCGTTGATGCTCTTTCTCAAGGTCGGCCTTCGCCACATCAATCTCTACCTTAGCCGCTCGAACCACCTCCTCGGCTCGTCAAACCGTCTCTTTAGCATCTGCCGACTTATCTGCTGCTCTCTTCAGCTCACCTTTAAACGAGACCTTCTTCCTCTCAAGGGCCTCCACCCTTTCCTTCAGCTCGGCGTTAGAGGCAAGGAGAGGCTCGACCTCGTCCTCAAACTTCCTGGCATTACTTATGGCGAGTTGCATCAAAGCATACTCATGATGAGCTATAGAAGCAAGCTACAAAGGAAAAACCAAGGTGTCAGAAGCAGTGCAGCAAAGGTCACAGAACAGTTAATAAAATCCAAGTACCTCACTAATAAGTAAGCCCTTTCTGTTCCGGAGCTGTGTGGAGGTCGGCCTAGTGTTTATCATCCTTTGAATAGTTTGCTGGTTCATGGCTCATTTGATAACTGCCGCGCCGAGCTTGAGAGCAGGACCGGAACGAACGGAATCATCAATATCTGGCATTATTACCACATTTCCGAGGGCGTTGGCCAAATCATTGATCTCGGCTTCAGTAGGACCCGAGGCCGAAGCTGAGCCGCGAGTTGAAGGAGTTCTCTTGGACGGGGGCTCTAAGACACCCTCAACCTCTCCTTTCGACCTCTTACGACCTGCCTGGTCAACTTCCTCCTCAACATGCTGGCTTTGACTAAGGCCTTGTAACAGATCAACATTTGGTATCCCGGCCTCCTTTTCAATAACCTCGACCTCGTTCTCTCCCCACCAGCATCAACTTGGGCAACAGGGGGACCGGTGGGAAGGACGACACTTCCTTTAGCCTGCAACGCCTCTTGCCGGGCCGACATGTCAGTGTGACGCTTTTCGACCCCACGGGTACGTGACAACTATTTTTTCCTTCTCGCCGCCTTGGCAGGATCAATTTCTTCTTCATCAATGATTTGAATATCCTCCATTGAAAGATCTGCATAAGAAGAAATGTTAAGAGGACGCCTAGAAATGACGAGGTAAAATTAGAAAAGGGCAAAAATACCAAGCATGGAGGGTAAATTACATCCTATAATATCTTTGGCCTTGAGACACTTGTCGGCCTCGGTCTTACACACAAGGCAGTTAGAATAGAAGACAAGGTCAGGATAAATCACCCAATCTGGGAACTGAGGTCCTCTCTCCACTCCCACTACCGGTGTGACACCTGTTACGGGACCCCTCATCAGACCAGCCTGGACATGGAATCTGAAATCCATCTCGGTCTTGGACCAATCCAGTGTAGCAGTAGCAGCAAACTCCTCCAACTTCTCTATCAAAGCAGTGCTCCAATCAGGACGATGACCACCTTAGGCTTAACAAGATTTCTGTCTGGGCCTAAGAATTCCCAACCCTGACGGCTCTCCACTTTAATGACGTATCTATTCCAACCTGTCACTTTATTCACGACACTAGAGATAGGAACCATGAGTTTGGGTTTATTGGGTTCAGATTTGATGGTTATAGTTCTGGTAGAGGAATTATAGGAGGATTGGAAGAAATGATAAAAAGCGGACATACACGGCTCGAAGCCGAGACCGCGACAAAGAATTATGAAGCTGGTAAGGTACCTAATCGCGTTCGCACCTAGATGGGCCGGCACAATGTTCCATCCTTCCATGAATTCATTAATAAAGGGGTCAAGGGGAAGCCGTAGGCCGAGCTGGAACTGTTTATAGTAAAAAGGAAGGAAGGCATCATCATAATAGAACTGCTTAACCTCAGCTTCAGACGAGAAGGGTTGGGCTCTGCTATAAAACAATTTGAACTCGCGCCTATCTACTCCAAAGTACTCATAAAGATCCTTGATCATCGCGTCCCCACCAATGGGGTGCCTAGGCCTATTTGATCCTGAGGGACCCGCCCCATCTCGACCTCTCCTGGAGGCCACGGCTTCCTCACCAAACCGATCAATTATCCTCCCAGAAGCACCTTCCCCGGCCATACCTGCAGCAACCAAGGGGTTAGAATCATCCCGTGACAAGGACGAGGTGACCTTCCCCCCCCCCCCGATTCAACTTCTGGGGCCGAGGAAGGACCCTCAAAATGAGATCGGAAGGCCGATTTATCCTTAACATAATGAAGAAAAATATGTTGAACAATGGCGTCAAAGGTATTAAGGAGCACTATGCCGTCCGTGCAACCACTAAGAGCCCTTGGAGCAAATATACCTGATGGATACCTAACGTCATCTCTAGGGGTTTTATTCAGAAATAACAGGTCACCAACAACCATTAAAGACAACAGTTTCCATATCCCCTCCGACTTCATGTATATCCTATTATTTCGCTCATAAAAGCCGTACATGACGTCGGGATCAAAATTAGGGGTACCAGACATAACAGGAAAAAGGGAAAGCTATCCTAAAGCTACAGTTCACTCCAAATCAAAGCGCAAAAGGATAAAATCTTGAAGCTTTAAAGTCCTAAAACCCTAACAATGGCAGAAATAGCAGAAAGGGCAAAAAGGGTCGGAACAATACCTTTGTCGGAAATATGATCGGAGAAAAGGGTTAGCCGACGACGCAAATGAAGACGATCGGAACGATGTGGTGAGATTTGCAACGAAAATCAATATCTTCGAAGACTCACCGGTAATGGACGCACTGTTCTCTAGAAGAAATTTGAAAATGTGATATTTTGAAGGTTTCTGGCGTGTATATAGGGCGGGTCAAAAAATTATGGTTCGGTTTGACCCGGTTTTAACCCGCGATCTATGGGTCGCACGAACATCCAGAAACCCATCATGTCCCGCATTAAATGGGCCACGTTTTCAAGATAAATGTCCCATCATTAAAGCATGTGTGCCGTTTGAAGTAATAGGGATTAGACAGATGCTTGACATGTCCCAACCACCATACGAAAGTGAACGGACGAATAACGCCAGGCCGACACGTGTATTAGAAGAGGACAATATCAACAGGTCGACATCTTGGCAAAGTTAGTAAAGGCCGAGATGGGATGGTTAAAATATACCCCCTCACAGGTACATGCCGAGATAACCGTTTCTCGTTCACTGGCAAGCCAAAATCGAAGGTAGCAAACCACAAAAGAAATAGAGCAAGACAATGGTGACAAGAAGGGCTAAAGTTTCACTAGACAAACAAAAAGGACCCCCACAACAAAGCCGGGGGTCTGACCTGTACAAAGTCAAAAAGAAAATAGCTAGAGAAACTGATTAAAGATTTAATAGATATCTTGATCTTGATCTTCATCATCTTCCTCCCATTCTTGATCGCCATCATATCCCTGATCATCAACATCAGCGTCATCCTTGATGTCATCATCTTCATCCTCATTTGTATCTTCGTTGTTGCTTTCACCATCATCTTTGTCCCCATCGCTATTATCGGAAAACTCATTCTCACTGAAGATTGGGTCTGGCTCTGAGAATTCTTCATTACTGTCGGACGGTGATTCTTCGGTCGGAAAAGATGAAAGTTCTTTTGAAGGAGTCATAGAATCACTACTACTCGACGAACCTGAATCTTCAACTTGGTTTTCAACATCTGAATCCACTTCTTCAGGTAATGCATCGTCATGCGTTCTTTTTGGGGCCATCTTGAAATTTCTTGAATGATCTTAAAAGAAGAGGAAAAGACTTTTGGAAAATAGAATACCAAGGGTTCTCTCTTTTATAAGTCACCCGGATATGGGAAGGTGGTGTATTTATACTACTCATAATGGAGCAATTAATGAAGGATTAGTTGTACAAAAAGAGTAATGATTTCACCTGAAATAAATCACGAGGACGTTAGGAAATCTAAGCCATTGAGGATTTTGGTGGCAGTCTGTCAACATCAACATAAATGAAGCAGCAATCAATACAGTTCAGTTCCTACTCGGCACGCTGAGATAGAAACTCGGGGGCCACTGAGCGACATAAACCGACTTGGTTAAATGGAACCCATAAACTTTGGGCCCACACACCTAAAGGCCTGTACCAAGAAGCCCATTCACAAAGAAGCCTATAAAGATTGGGGCTAGGGCCGACATCAATTAGGTCGAGCAGGCAGCCCTTGCCTAGGCCAAGTTCAAGAAGCCTAATCCCTAGTCAGCCTCAATAACGAGCCGGGTTAGATGATGGGCCGAGTTATATCAGAAACCTCCCATTATCATAGGGAGTCCCCATACAGAGTTCTATTACAACTCTAGCACTAAGAATCCTTATCTAAACAAGGATATCTCTTCTACAAGATAACTGGGATATCATCATCCTTATCAGGAGTCTATCTCCAAAGAATACGAGTCCTAGAACAATATGGGCATTCTGGCTTACTTTACAAGTCAGGACTCATTCACCCACGCCTATATAAACAGGTTCTCTATACAGGAAACGGGTAATGAACTCTTTTGGCTCAAAACTATAGTCAATTGATTTCTCTCTCTTCACCGGTGAAGCCCCAGCGTAGTTTACGTTTGTTCATTGTGCGCAGATCCGAACGGGGAAGTTCTCATTGCTGGATTTATCCGAACCGCTAGACGAAGGGCTTATCCGACACGTTTTTGGCAGCATCATATGCAAAAAAGAATGAGTTGAATGTGTTAGTTGCAAACAAAAAGAGTTTAGTGATCAAATCCAAAAAAGTGAATAGTTGAGTGTTTTTTTTTACAATTTTTCCATTATAATAATTAGTTAAAAATCAGATTAGTATTTTTATAATTTATACAAGTGACATAACAAATAAAAATAAACTCATCCATTAAAGAAATTTATGCAAAAGAAGCTACTCCATAAACAAAGAATATCTTAACCAAAGAAAATAAAAAAAAAAAAAAGAAAAATAGAAAACAAGAACAACAACCTGATGCATTTACCCAGTTACAAAAACGGTTCTTCTTCCCCTTTCGCCCAGAAACATCGTCTTGCCCCTTCCAACAATTCTTCCGCCGAAATCTTCTCTCCGTAACTAAAGAAAAATCATCCACCCACCACACTATCCTAACCCTAATCTCCCAAACCCTTTCTTCAACTCAAGCGAATCTCCCAAACATTACTCGATAAACCCATTGTTTCAATCCAGAAGAGAGAGAGAGAGAATCATGGGGGTTTAAAATCAATAAGAAATGAAACAACACCCATATTCAGGCGGAATTTGGTCATTATTTTCAGCACATGTAGGCGATCGTTGGGCGAAGGAAAGTCGATTTTGAAAATAGTGTTTGATTGGGGTTTTCATTGGTCCGTCCCTTGTGAAAATCCAGCAAATTCGATCATCGCCCAACTCCCTGACTTCGTCTTCTTCTCGGAGTTTATGTAGATTTTTATAGCCAAGCTTCGAATTTCATTTGGGTTTTGTTGAATTTCTTGATCTAACCAAGTAGTGAAGTTCATGAATTTCGGTGTTTTGATTTGATTTTGGATGATTTGTTTTGCTTTGCTTTGGTTTTAAATGGTAGGTATTGGGAAATACACATGGCTGAGTCGGTCCTCCTACACAGACGTGTTGGTCACGGGTTTGCAAGAGATTTGCTTTCCATCTTTTGCACATATCTTTCTCTTATTTGATAAATATTGTTTATATCTTTTTCCTGATTTGATAGACACTATGTATAGCTATTTAGGATAAGATTAGGAATCTAAATATTTGTTTCAACTTAGCATAAGGACTCTAGCATGTATAAATAGCCATTCACGGCATGAGAATACAATGAGATGAATTCCTCAAGTTCTTACACGTTTCTTAACTTGTCATTAGAGCTGAGATCTGAAACAAGAACCGAAACCATAAACCATACACCATGACCTCAGAAAGCAGTAAAAGGAGATCACTGTATTACTTGTCGTTGAGTGATCATCGTGGACAAATTCTTACCCATGTGTTGTTGAAAGGAGAGAACTATGAAGAATGGGATCGCGTCTTTAAGGGTTTGCTTCGAGCCAAGACGAAGACCAGGTTTATTGATGGCTCAATTGAAAAGCCGACTGAGAAGGATGAAATAGAACTCTGGCGTACGGTGAACTCGATGGTGGTGTCGTGGATCTTCAACACCATCGAGCCTACTCTTTGATCCACCGTGACTTATGTGGATGAAGCGAAAGTATTATGGGATGATTTGATGCAGCGATTCTCGGTAGCAGATGGACCGAGGGTGTAACAAATCAAGTCGGACATCGCTAACTGCAAGCAGGAGAAGAATGAATCTGTGACTACCTATTACGGGCGCATCAAGAAGTTGTGAGATGAGTTGAATGATTATGACTCTGTCCCAGTGTGTTCTTGTGCTGGATGCAAGTGCAACATCAGCGCTACGTTGGTTCAGCGGCGAGAAGAAGAACATGTGCACCAATTCGTGATGGGATTGGAGACTCCGAAATATGAGAATGTAAAAACAACTATTCTGAACATATAACCACTCCCCAACATGAACAAGTCATACTCAATGGTATCGCAGGAAAAACATGTTCGTGGGAACACACGTGAAGATGTCCCAGAGCCCATGAGTTTTGTGATTCGTGCAGGGCTGGGATCTCGTAATTCAGGGGGGTAACGAAAGGATACTAGTGGAATGACTTGTACCCACTGCAAAAAGAAAGGCCATGAAGTTGATTCTTGCATCAAACTGATTGGGTATCCCGAATGGTGGAACGAGCCGTATCAAAAGAATCATAAGGGAAATAACTCATAGGGTTCAGGTATAGGAATAGGAGGACGTGGTCGCGAAGTAACCAACGCCAGAGCAAATACAGTCATGAGCAATGCTGAACCAAACACATAAATGACTGACGCAAAACGAGCAAACCTTTTAGGGTTTTCGGCCGAGCAATGGGATCACTTTAAAAACTACGTGCAGTCACAAACCAAGTCCACTGATCGTTGTACTGGTAAGAAAAATGAAACATGGCTTATCGATAGTGGGGCTAATCAACATATAACAGGGAAGCTTTCTTTACTTAGTGATGTGCGTGACATGAAAGCAGGTCATGTGGGACTGCCTAATAGTGAACACGTTCAAGCTACAAAGGAAGGCAATGTTCAAATTGGCCCTGGACTGATTTTGTCTAGAGTGTTATATGCACCAAAATTTGATTGCAACTTATTATCTGTTTCTGAGTTGCTTAAAGATGCAAGATTGTTAGTGTATTTTATTGATAAACTTTGTGTTATACAGGACTAAGCATCGAGTACATTGATTGGTGTGGGTAAACAGAATGAGGGGCTCTACTATTTGAAGCAACTTGATGGGACTCAAGTCAACACGGCAAAGGTACTTGGATCGCACAAGTTATGGAATCAAAGGTTGGGCCACCCGGCTTCTCAGATAGTCAGTTTATTACCTTTTGTTGATCGAATTAGTGATAGTAAGGGTGTTTGCGATATTTTTTGTCGTGCAAAGAAAACGAGAGACAAGTTTTTGCCTTGTGACAATAATGCTAGAGTACCTTTTGAATTAATACATTGTTTTGTGGGGGAGATTATAGAACACCCGCTTCTTGTGTTGCCACTTATTTTTTGACTATTGTTGATAACTGCTCTCGTGCTGTGTGGGTATATTTGGTGCGTTCAAAAAACGATGTTTCTTGTATTCTTTAAAACTTTTTCACTATCGTGGAAAGCCAATTTGACAAATGTGTGATGGTTGTGCATAGCGACAATGGAACTGAATTGTAACGACCCCAAAACCCGTCCCTATTTATTTTATTTTTGGAATTTTAATTTGACATTAGGTGTGCATTTTATGTGTTAGAAAATATTTTTTTTACTACTTGCATATATTATTTGAGCATATGTGGTAGTTAAAGTATTATTAGAAATTTTGTTAAAATGAATAAATGAGTTAGTTGAAACTTTAGGGTCCAAAGTGTAACTTTAAAGTTCAGGGGCTTAATTGTTGAAAATGAAAGAAGAGGGTCCTAAGTGTCATTCTTGAAAAGTTGAAAAGATAAATATCAACCTCTTCTCTCTCTGCGATGAATACAGAAGCAAATCTTCTCTTTTCTTTTATTCTCTCTGGTGAAGACGAAGGGAGTAAGTATATTTCTTATTTTAATTTCTATCTTTTTAATTACTTCTCCGTTTTAAAATCTAATTATATAAAAATGATCAGGCGTTGAGTAGATCATTTCTACCCGATCAGAAAATATTTCATTTATACTTTCTCCGGAAATAGGTAAGTTACTAATTCCCCTAAATAGTAAAATGGTCATATATTTGCTATATGTGTGATATGTGGTGAAATTATTGTGAAAAGAATTTATTTGTGATATTTGTTTATTTGGGACAAAGGGAGTATAATTATACTGGGTAAGTGACTTGGTTTGTATGCAAGGATGTATATGGAGTATGTTTATATACCTGAGAATGTTAGTATAAGTGTTTGATAGTATACTCCTACTCGTGGGACGGTAAAATATTAACTTGGGTTAAATGTTAAATAAGTATATTATAAAAATTATACTATTATTCGTGGGACGGGAGTTGAGTTTTCTTGTCTTTAAATGTTAGGATGGAAGTATATATAGGTACTCCTAAGATTTAGAACGAAATGAGTGAAAATCGGACCCCAAAACAGGGAGTTTGAATGTGTGCGGCCGAACACTTTATAAAATTGTCCGTTTTACGTTCAATCTTCCGGAGTCCATAACTTCTTCTACCGGACTCCGTTTTGGACGTGTAAACTATCGTTGGAAAGCTATTTTCGAGTACTATGAAATGGTTCTATTGGTCGCATGGTTCCAGATCAGAATGGTTGTCTTTTTGTTGAGGTTTAAGATAAGGTGTAGTCTCGGTCTAGGTTCCGTAGTACTATTCTAGTTGACTTAGTTGGGCACCGTGGAACACTCTAGTGTTTGTTAATAGTTCATTTGTGAACAAATGAGTTGGGATGTGGAATTTAACTAAGTATTAATTGGGTATTATGGAACATCCTTTTGATGTGTTTTGGATTAATTGTGAATGGGTGCAAGCTTGTGAGGTGACATAATGTCATTAATAAAGGATTGTGTTGTGACCTAATGTCAATGTTGTGAACTATTTTATGAGTAACGTGTTTGCATATTTTGAAGTGTTTGGCTTGGTTCCTTATTTTAGAATCATTGCCCTAGTTGTTGTTGTTTAGCAAGTATTTAATACTGTGCTTTCGTGTAAAGTCCAGCTGGTCTTGTGTTGTTGAGTCGGGCATTGGGAAAATTATAGGGGTACAAGTTAAGTTCCCTATAAGGTTTTCCATTGGTACCTTGAGTCAGGCAGTGGGAGAATTATAGTGGCACACAAGCCAAGTTCACTATAAGGTTGTCCACTGGTACCTTTATCCTCAGTCCAGATTCGCCTTGGATGGGATGAACTCGCTCCCTTGCGTGAGAATTTAGGGGTATGACTTTGTGTCATTTTCACCCGCTATTGTTGTTGTTGTGTTATATGGTTCCGGAACCTGCTTCAGCTATTGATGCTGCCCCGTTGTTACTTTGGTTCTATTGGTTATGGTTTGGTTTTCGGGATCCCGGCTTCAGCTATTTATGCTGCTCAGATGGTTTTCTCAACTGGTTTTCTCAGATGGTATTCTCAGATGGTTATGTTACTTCGGTAAACCTTGGCTTGGTATTCTCGTAGGAGTGTTTACTCTTACACTATGTGTTGTATGATGAGTTGGTCGTTATTTCCAACCGGTATGGGACGGTTGGCGATAGGGAGCCTCTCATGTTATGTGCTATATGCTATATGATTATTTGTTGATATTGTTTCTTTATGATTATCATATCAGCATGTAACGTAGTTGCATTTTAGTAGCTTACTGAGATTCATTTCACCCCTTATTTGTTTACTGTTTTAGATAAAAGCAAGTCCAGGGGATAGGACACTTTGGCACGGGAGGACGTTGAAAGTGGTAAGAGTTGGGTTTTGTTTTGTCAAGGTTACATTACATAAATGTATAACCTTTTGGGTAGAGTTTCCTTGACTTCATCGTCTTGTAACACCTATATTTTGGATAATGTTGGTGTGAGTACATTTGTATAAAGGTTTGTAAGCCTTCGGGCTAAATAGTTTCGTTTGTGAAAGTTTGTTTGAAAGTCAGTGGAAGTCTTTGAACTTCAAGTGTGGATTTGTTAAACTTTATGAAAGTATATTTCGAAAAATTTTCTAAAGGTGTTTTATAACGTCTTCTAATCGTGTCCCGAGCGTGGGGCCAAGTAGGACCACGGGTCTGGGGCGCGACAGTTGGTATCAGAGGTAGGTTGTAGATGGTCTAGAATGACTAAATGACCTAGGAGGGTAGTAGAGTATAGAGTGACCAACGTTGAGTGTTCTATGCAGGTGTTCATTTAAAATGGTTGGGACAGAAGGAGATAATTCTGGGCCATTAGGGCAAGATAAGGCAAGAGAAGAGGCTCGAATAATGTTCCAATGTATGTTTGAGGCTGAATGAAAACAATTAATGATCAGAGGCAAGAGAGGGAACATGCACCACCAAGAGATGGGTTGGCACAGTTCCTGAAGATGAAACCAATGGAATATGATGGAGAGCCTGATGTATCTAAGACAGAAAGGTGGATTGAATCAATGGAAAAGATCTTTGATGCTATGAGATGTTCAGAGGAAGATAAAGTCAGGTTTGCTACTTATAAACTGAATGGAGCTGCCGAGCATTGGTGGAAGGCTTTGAAAACTAAATGGGATGAGACTCATGTACCCTATACTTGGGAGAATTTTCTGGGAAAGTTTAAAGAACACTTCATTCCCCGGGTAGATCAAGACAGGTAGGAAATGGAGTTTCTTAACTTGGAGCAAGGTTCTATGTCAGTGGCTCAGTATTCAGCTAAATTTTCAGAGCTTTCCAAGTATTGTACTCATTTAGTGGCAACTGAGGAGAGAAAGGCTACGAGGTTTGTGAAGGGATTGAGAACTGCGATTAGAACTCAACTAGTATCCCACAAGTTGCAAGATTTTCAAGATGCAGTTGATCGAGCCTACCAAGTGGAGCATGATATTGAGGAACACAAGAATAAAATGGAGTTGTTAAGTGTAGGGAGGCAAGGTAGGCAACAACAACAACAACAACGTGATGATAATAGAGGAAATCAAGGTGGAGCTTCACAATTCAAAGGGTCTTCTCAAGGACAGTCAAGTGATAGAAATCAAAGTAACACTTCAGGGAGTCAGAACAGAGGAGTCTGTAATTATTGTCAGAAAGAAGGGCATTCAGAAAAAAGATGTTGGAAGAAGCAGGGCAAATGTTTGAATTGTGGTCAGTTGGGTCATTTTCGAAAGGATTGCCCTAGATTTAGAGTACATGCATCCGGAAGTGCAGTTAGGTCTTCTCAGGGCCAGAAGAGGGATTCTTCAGGAAAGCCTAAGGTGCAGGGTCATGTCTTTGCCATTACTCAACAACCGGCTTCAGATTCCTCTAATGTGATAGGAAGTATTATTTCTGTTTCTAGTTTGAGAGCACGACACTTATAGACCCTGGTTCATCGCATTCTTATGTGTTTGTGCATTTTGCTTCTCGATTGCATTTGTCTTCTGAATCTCTACCTTATGTGTTAGAGGTGTCTACTCCTATAGGGGAGTGTTTGGTGACCAATGAGGTGTTGCATTCTTGTGATGTGCGTATACGTGAGCATGTTTTACCTGCTGATTTAGTTATCTTACCATTATAAGATTTTGATATTATCTTAGGTATAGATTGTTTGGGTAAATATCATGCATCTGTTGATTGTGCTGAAAAGGTGGTTACATTTTCTATCCCTGATGTTCTTAAATTTACTTTTAAAACTGTTCCCTGGGGTAGAGAGATTCATATTATTTCTTATGTGAAGGCTAGGAGGTTATTGAATCGTGGTTGTGTGGGATTTTTTGCCAGTGTTCTTGATACTACTAAAGGGTTGCCTGAAATAGAGGATATGCCTATTGTTAAAGAATTTCCTGATGTGTTTTCTACTGAGTACTCTATGCCTCCTGACCGAAAAATCGAGTTCTGTATTGACTTACTTCCAGGTACAGCTCCTATATCTGAGGCACCTTACAGAATGGCTCTAGTTGTTTTCATGGATATGATGAATCGGGTTTTCAAACCTTATCTTGATACCTTTGTGGTTGTCTTTATCGGTAATATCCTTGTTTATTCTAAATCTCGAGAGGAACATGAACAATATTTGCGAATGGTTTTGTCTGGGTTCCGAGGGAAGCAGTTATTTGCGAAATTTTCTGGGTTTAGCGGAGTATTATCGAAGATTTATTGAGGGGTTTTTTAAGATTGTTACACCATTCACTCAGTGGACTTAAAAGAATGTACCATATATGTGGGATGAAAAATGTCAAGTCAGTTTTGAGGAATTAAAGAAGAGATTGACCACTGTACTGATTCTTGCGTTACCTAATGGGAATGATGGTTATTTACAGTGATGCTTCGAGGAAGTCAACTTCTTGTGAACAGAACTATCCGACCCATGACATGGAACTTGTTGCGATTGTTTTTGCGTTACATAAGTGGAAACATTATCTTTATGAAACAATGTTTGATATTTTTACAAATCGACAGCGTAGATGAATGGAACTTTTGAAGGATTATGATTGCACCATCTCTTATTATCTGGGCAAGGCAAACATGGTTGTAGATACTATTAGTCAGAAATCTTACATAGTTTCGAGGATGGTCCGAGGGTAGAAGATGTTAGAGGATGTACGGGATTGGTGTCTACATGAATTGAGACATGGGGTGATAATTGCGAATATTTGGGATTTACTAACCTTAATTCAACGGATAAAAGATGCTCAACAGAATGACCCCGTGTTGAGAAAGATAGTGGATAAACCAAAGATAGAAAAGTTGAAAATATTTCTTTTAGTCTTGAAGGAGTATTAACTTATAGAGGGCAGTTATGTGTACCAACATTGATGGAATTAAAAGTCAAATTCTTGATGAGGATTACGAGTTCAAGTATATTACTTATCTCGAGAGTACCAAGATGTATCATAATTTGAAGCAGCATTTCTAGTGGAATAATATGAAATGGGGAATAGTGGATTACGTATCAAGTGTTTGATTTATCAACAGGTTAAAGCTGAACATCAAAGACTCGCAAGTCTACTTCAATCTCTAAGATACTTGAATGGAAATACTTTTGGTTATTTGATTCGTGTGGTAAGTAACCCTAAAATTCGGGACGAATATTCTTTAAGGGGGAGAGATTGTAACGACCCCAAAACCCGTCCCTATTTATTTTATATTTTTGGGAATTTTAATTTGACATTAGGTGTGCATTTTATGTGTTAGAAAATATTTTTTTTACTACTTGCATATATTATTTGAACATATGTGGTAGTTAAAGTATTAGTAGAAATTTTGTTAAAATGAATAAATGAGTTAGTTGAAACATTAGGGTCCAAAGTGTAACTTTAAAGTTCAGGGGCTTAATTGTTGAAAATGAAAGAAGAGGGTCCTAAGTGTCATTCTTGAAAAGTTGAAAAGATAAATATCAACCTCTTCTCTCTCTGCGATGAATACAGAAGCAAATCTTCTCTTTTCTTTTATTCTCTCTGGTGAAGACGAAGGGAGTAAGTATATTTCTTATTTTAATTTCTATCTTTTTAATTACTTCTCCGTTTTAAAATTTAATTATATAAAAATGATCAGGGCGTTGAGTAGATCATTTCTACCCGATCAGAAAATATTTCATTTATACTTTCTCCGGAAATAGGTAAGTTACTAATTCCCCTTAAATAGTAAAATAGTCATATATTTGCTATATGTGTGATATGTGGTGAAATTATTGTGAAAAGAATTTATTTGTGATACTTGTTTATTTGGGACAAAGGGATTATAATTATACTGGGTAAGTGACTTGGTTTGTATGCAAAGATGTATATGGAGTATGTTTATATACCTGAGAATGTTAGTATAAGTGTTTGAAAGTATACTCCTACTTGTGGGACAGTAAAATATTAACTTGGGTTAAATGTTAAATAAGTATATTATAAAAATTATACTATTATTCGTGGGACGGGAGTTGAGTTTTCTTGTCTTTAAATGTTAGGATGGAAGTATATATAGGTACTCCTAAGATTTAGAACGAAATGAGTGAAAATCGGACCCCAAAACAGGGAGTTTGAATGTGTGCGGCCGAACACTTTATAAAATTATCCGTTTTACGTTCAATCTTCCGGAGTCCATAACTTCTTCGTCCGGACTCCGTTTTGGACGTGTAAACTATCGTTGGAAAGCTATTTTCGAGTACTATGAAATGGTTCTATTGGACGCATGGTTCCAGATCAGAATGGTTGTCTTTTTGTTGAGGTTTAAGATCAAGGTGTAGTCTCGGTCTAGGTTCCGTAGTACTATTCTAGTTGACTTAGTTGGGCACCGTGGAACACTCTAGTGTTTGTTAATAGTTCCTTTGTGAACAAATGAGTTGGGATGTGGAATTTAACTAAGTATTAATTGGGTATTATGGAACATCCTTTTGATGTGTTTTGGATTAATTGTGAATGGATGCAAGCTTGTGAGGTGACTTAATGTCATTAATAAAGGATTGTGTTGTGACCTAATGTCAATGTTGTGAATTCTTTTATGAGTAACGTGTTTGCATATTTTGAAGTGTTTGGCTTGGTTCCTTATTTTAGAATCATTGCCCTAGTTGTTGTTGTTTAGCAAGTATTTAATACTGTGCTTTCGTGTAAAGTCCAGATGGTCTTGTGTTGTTGAGTCGGGCATTGGGAAAATTATAGGGGTACAAGTTAAGTTCCCTATAAGGTTTTCCATTGGTACCTTGAGTCGGGAAGTGGGAGAATTATAGTGGCACACAAGCCAAGTTCACTATAAGGTTGTCCACTGGTACCTTTATCCTCAGTCCAGATTGGCCTTGGATGGGATGAACTCGCTCCCTTGCGTGAGCATTTAGGGGTATGACTTTGTGTCATTTTCACCCGCTATTGTTGTTGTTGTGTTATATGGTTCCGGAACCTGCTTCAGCTATTGATGCTGCCCCATTGTTACTTTGGTTCTATTGGTTATGGTTTGGTTTTCGGGATCCCGGCTTCAGCTATTTATGCTGCTCAGATGGTTTTCTCAACTGGTTTTCTCAGATGGTATTCTCAGATGGTTATGTTACTTCGGTAAACCTTGGCTTGGTATTCTCGTAGGAGTGTTTACTCTTACACTATGTGTTGATGATGAGTTGGTCGTTATTTCCAACCGGTATGGGACGGTTGGCGATAGGGAGCCTCTCATGTTATGTGCTATATGCTATATGATTATTTGTTGATATTGTTTCTTTATGATTATCATATCAGCATGTAACGTAGTTGCATTTTAGTAGCTTAATGAGATTCATTCTCACCCCTTATTTGTTTATTGTTTTAGATAAAAGCAAGTCCAGGGGATAGGACACTTTGGCACGGGAGGACGTTGAAAGTGGTAAGAGTTGGGTTTTGTTTTGTCAAGGTTACATTACATAAATGTATAACCTTTTGGGTAGAGTTTCCTTGACTTCATCGTCTTGTAACACCTATATTTTGGATAATGTTGGTGTGAGTACATTTGTATAAAGGTTTGTAAGCCTTCGGGCTAAATAGTTTCGTTTGTGAAAGTTTGTTTGAAAGTCAATGGAAGTCTTTGAACTTCAAGTGTGGATTTGTTAAACTTTATGAAAGTATATTTCGAAAAATTTTCTAAAGGTGTTTTATAACGTCTTCCAATCGTGTCCCGAGCGTGGGGCCAAGTAGGACCACGGGTCTGGGGCGCGACATGACTTTACCTATTTAGAAAAATATTTTTTGAACAATGGCATTCTACATCACACTACCTGTGTTCGCACATCTCAACAAAATGGGATAGTTGAGCGGAAACATAGGCACATATTGAATGTCGCTCGTTCTTTAAGATTTCAGGCAAGTTTACCAATCAAATTTTAGGGGGAGTGTGTGTTAACCGCACGGTACCTTATCAATCGCACCCCCTCTAAACTGTTAGGTGGGAAAACTCCTTTTGAAATTATCTTTGGTAAAGCACCAGTTTACACACATATTAAGGTTTTTGGCTCTCTTTGCTATGTGCACTACTCACTACGTGACATAGACAAATTTGCAATTCGGAGTCGTCGTTGTATTTTCTTGGGTTACCCATTTGAAAAAAAGGGGTGGCTAGTATATGACCTTGATGAACACGAATATCTTGTTTCTCGTGACGTTGTCTTTGTTGAGAATAAGTTTCCATTTTCCCATACCCGTACGGATGTTGGTACCTCTGATACAAGTCGTGTTGCTGATTTGCCTAGAGAACCTATGACCTATGATGACAACGAGGAAGACTTGACAGATGTTGGCAATGTTACTGCCTCTCCTTCCTCTCCACCACCTGTGGTCGACAACTCTGACAGTCCCATTGCCAAGCCAGTTGATAACACTACGTTAGAGGATCAAAATAATGACACCAAAGTGATAGCTCATGGTCGAGGACAGCGTACTCGAGTACTGTCCACCCGATATCCCACAACAGAATATGAATTGGGTTCCAGCCATGCAGCTTGTGTTCCGACCTCATTCCGTTTACCCCCACAATCGCTCTTCCTCAGGTACTCGCTATCCTTTAGCACACTTTGTCAGTTGCACCAAATTTTCTGTCGCACATAGATGTTTTCTCTCCGCTGTCGATACAAGATTGAAACCGACCATTTCAGCGAGGCTGTTAAGTCTCCATAATGGAGGGATGCCATGCACAAGGCATTGATTGCTCTAGAAAATAATGGGGCTTGGGATATTTTTGATGCTCCAGTTAGCAAGAAAGTTATTGGAAACAAATGGGTATATAAAATAAAATACAAGGTGGATGGTGTTTGGAAATTGGGGGGATCTCCGCATCCACTAGCCCATAGTAGAAGTCATCACATGGAGAAATAAATCAACATATGAAATAATAATATGAAAGAACATAAACACCATGATTTGTTAACCCAGTTCACCACCCCTTGTGGCTACATCCGGAGGCCCCAAGCCAGGATATCACTATAATAATATGTTGATTGTTACTATTTACACATACACTCACACAGATCTAGTATGTATACTCTCCAATGAACAACCCTCTCCTACATATTATTATCTCTCCCCAAAAACACATAAATAATATGACTATGGTTGGGTTGTAAGATTGCCCCCCATGGCTCTCCTAGGCCCCCGGCCCCCTCCTACACACTATTTTATGCTCTCTCTTGATATCCTATCTCTCTCTTTTTGGGTACACAATATTCTAGATGAAATTATGCTTATATAGCAGTACAAGAGAGTCCTAAGCCAAATACATGAGAGAAAACCTAGGAAATCTGCACTTATCAGAATTCTGATCCTGGCACCAGGCGCCCGCTCACCTCCCATGCCAGGACCAATCCTTCTGATTAATACCGAGCGCCCGCCTGGTAGGAACCGAGCGTCCGCTCACTCCCTATGCTGATTCCTACTCCGTTTTGATCTTCCCCAATCCCCGTTTGGTTTGAACCCCTTTCTCCCCCTATGCTTGCCCTTAGGTTTAGGGCTCCAATCCCAACAATCTCCCACCTGAAGACTAAACCCATAAGCGTAGTAATCGTCCCTGTCAAAACTCCCACCACGAAGATGACCTCCTTTGAATATTGTAACACCGTGCACTAAGCTTCTCCATTGTGTTGATGATAAGCCTCCACACTCCACCATTACAACATGTTGAGCCTCCATACTCCTCCACCATGAGCCTCCATGCCCAAATGACAAGGCGAGTTAAAACCAAGCGACGCTTCAACCTCTCCGTGTTAGATCCCTCTTGCCTCCCCAAATCAACTTCTACCTTGATTTATTTGCAAGACTAACTTCGCCTTCTCCCTCCTAGATCCACTCCCCTTGCAATAATCCCCATGAAACTCGGACACACCTTGCTTCTTGTATTGTCTTCTTGTGGTCTTTTCTCGCTTTTTGTTAGGTACTTGTGACTGTCTCCTTGCTAATCAGCTACACATTTGTCACCTCTCCACCCGAACACACCGTTTATTGATGTATCTCCCTTTTACACCAATAGGCCGGTCTTTACGCCTATTGCTCCCACCCGGAACGAATTTGATGTTGTCGGTAGAGTACAACATCCTCCTAACCCCCATCCATCGTTTTCGAGAAATCCTCCTCTTCTCACGTGGTCTAACCGGCTTATACCAGTCACCTTTGCATCGTCGGTTGCTTACGCAAGTGCCTGATGCATTCCTCCTTTCTTTCATATTTTTTTTCTCCAACCACCTTGACTGCCCTAAGATCCCTTGAACACCTCCAGATCCATCTTGATCTCTGCATCTCCAAATTCCACCTCAAATTTCTGCAAATCTCATAAGAAACAAACGAACTTTTCGGACTTTCTGATCTTCCGCAAGATCATTGACCTATTTGGCACGTGTCTTGCTTTCAACCATAAACCCTAGAAGCTCTCAGATCCCTGCACGTCTTCCACACAAAAAATCTGCACTGCACGAAATCTGCACGTGCGCTCCACCGAGCCTGCAGGTGCATTGCACGAATTCTGCACGTGCGCTGCACGAAAATCTATTGTCGCTTTTTTTTTTACCTTGGATCTCCCCTAGATCTCAAATCAAGCTCTGATACCAGTTTTTGGAGAATTGGGGGGATCTCCGCATCCACTAGCCCATACTAGCAGCATCACATGGAGAAATAAATCAACACATGAAATAATAATTTGAAAGAACATAAACACCATGATTTGTTAACCCGGTTCACCACCCCCCTGTGGCTACACCCGGAGGCCCCAAGCTAGGATATCACTATAATAATATGTTGACTGTTACAATTTACACATACACTGACACAGATCTAGTATGTATACTCTCCAATGAACAACCCTCTCATACATATTAGTATCTCTCCCCAAGAACACATAAACAATATGACTATGGCCGGGTTGTAGGATCACCCCCCATGGCTCTCCTAGGCCCCCGGCCCCCTCCTACACACTATTTTGTGCTCTCTCTTGATATCCTATCTCTCTCCTTTTGGGTACACAATATTCTAGATGAAATTATGTTTACATAGCAGTACAAGAGAGTCCTAAGCCAAATACATAAGAGAAAACCTAGGAAATATGAACTTATCAGAATTCTGATCCCGGCACCAGGCGCCCGCCTGGTGGACACCAGGCACCCGCTCACCTCCCATGCCAGGACCAATCCTTCTGATTAATACCGAGCGCCCGCTCGCTCCCTGTGCTGATTCCTACTCCGTTTTGATCTTCCCCAATCCCTGTTTGGTTTGAACCCCTTTCTCCCCCTCTGCTTCCCCTTAGGTTTAGGGCTCCAATCCCAACATATGGTACCATTGAGCGTTATAAAGCACGCTTGGTTATTTTGGGAAATCGACAAGTTAATGGCGTTGAATACAACGAAACGTTTTCTCCTACCATCAAGATGGTTACTGTTCGTGTGTTCTTGACTATCGTTGCTGTCCGAAATTGGGAGCTCCATCAAATGGACGTGCACAACATGTTTTTGCATGGGGAACTTAGTAAGGATGTATGAAGGTTCCCTTGGGGTATCATGTTATTCTCCCGAGCAAGGTGTGCAAGCTCCGAAAGCCCCTCTATGGTTTACGACAAGCGCCACGGTGTTGGTTTGCCAAGCTTTCTGTTGCACTAAAAGCTTATGGATTTCGGCAATTGTACTCTGATTACTCTCTCTTCTCGCACATGACGGCTGATTTTGCGGTACATGTTCTTGTTTATGATGATGATTTAGTCATCGTGGGGAACAACTCTAATGTTATTAGTCGCTTCAAGCAGTACCTAAGTCACTGTTTTTATATGAAAGACCTCGGGCGTTTGAAATATTTTTTGGGTCTTGAAGTGGCTCGGAATCACTCGGGTATATTTTTGTCTCAACGAAAATATACTCTTGATATTCTTTCTGATACAGGATTACTAGGTGCTCGTCCTGCGAATACACCAATTGAACATAATCATCATCTTGCACTTTCTTAAGATGACGACATGACTGACCCGGAACCTTATAGACGGCTGGTTGGTCATCTTTTTTATATAGCGATTACTCGACCTGAACTCTCTTACAGTGTTCACACCCTTGCTCAATTTATGCAACATCCGAAAAGAGCTCATTGGCATGCTGCTCTTCGAGTGGTTCGTTATCTTAAGGGTCATCAGGGATAAGGTATTTTGCTCCGTGCTGACTCTCCTCTACAGCTTGCAGCCAATTATGACATGGACTGGGCTAGTTGCCCTATCACTCAGCAATCTTTGACAGCGTATTTTGTCTTTTTGGGTGGTTCTCATGTCTCTTGGAAAACTAAGAATCAAGCTACGGTCTCCCGCTCTTCCGTCGAAGTAGAATATCGATCCATGGCAAGCACTGTTTGTGAATTGAAATGGTTACGAGGACTTCTCTCTTTTCTTGGTATTCCACACGATAGCTCAATGACGCTCTTCTGTAGTCGGCTATTCATTTGGCTCGCAATTCCGTGTCCCATGAATGAACTAAACACATCGAAGTCGATTGCCATTTTTCTGTGACGCGGTTCAGTCTAGACTTATCACTCCCCGATACGTTCATACGTCTGCCCACCTCACAGACATTCTCACTAAAGCTTTGGGAGTTAGTCAGTTTCAGTCGTACTTGGCAAGTTGGGTGCTTGTGACCTACACGCTCCAATTTGAGGGGGTATTGGGAAATACACACGGCTGAGTCGGTCCTCCTACGCAAACGTGTTGGTCATGGGTTTGCAAGAGATTTGCTTTCCATCTTTTGCACATATCTTTGTCTTATTTGATAAAGATTGTTTATATCTTTTTCCTGATTTGATAGACACTATGTATAGCTGTTTAGGAATAAGATTAGGAATCTAAATATTTGTTTCAACTTAGCATAAGGACTCTAGCATGTATAAATAGCCATTCACAGCATGAGAATACAATGAGATGAATTCCTCCAAGTTCTTACACGTTTCTTAACTGTAGGTGATAGATTTGGTGGAGTATGATGGTGGTGATGGCGGGGGATGGTGGCGGTCGAAGGCGGTCAGCGGCGGTGGTGTTTCCGGAGGAAGGAGGTTCTACCTGGGTTTGATTTGGTAATAGGGATGGGGTTGAGAGTAATATTTTAGAGATTTTTTTATTAATTTTGTCCTCCACTTTCAGACTCTTACATTTAACCCCTTAATAGTTAGTATTAACTTCAATTGGACAAATTCGTCGATCATGTGCACGGCACATGATTTTTTGACAAGATTACGAATTCCATCAAAAAGCCCTGAATTTGTCAAAAAAATTACATTCCGAGCCCTGATTTGCCAAAAAAAAGTACTTTAAGCCCCGCTTGGGGAACACCCTATGAAGTTCAGGCCCTAAATTGTAATTAACCCTTTTCTAATCCACCCCCTAAAAATAATAACATTTAAATTATAGGTTAAAGATGTAAATTTTGTACTCTAAACTTTTTGAAGCATGCCTCTGTTTTGTCTTTATTATAAAATAAATATATATATATATATATATATATATATATATATATATATGGTGAGGAGGGCTATGGCTTTGACACATAGACAAACATAGGTTAAAGCTTCATTTGTGTGAAGCCACATCTATCACTATCCTAAATGTGTGTGACTTTTGACATTCTCATTATTAGCTAATACTATGAGCTCATAATAATAGTTATGATATGAGTTAACTATTACTATTAATATTATTAGTTAACTATAATAGTTACTATAGTAGTTAACTATTACTATTAATAGTATTAGTCAACTATAATAGTTACTAAAATATATAACTATTTTTATTAATAGTATAATTAACAATAATAGTTACTATACAAGTTAACTATAATGGTTACTTTATAAATTAACTATTACTATTAATAGTATTAGTTAATCATAACAGTTACAATATATGTTAATTTTTACTATTAATAGTATTAGTTAATCATAGTAGTTACTATATAGGTTAACATTATTATTAATAGTATTAGTTAATTATAATAGTTACTATAAATATTAATAAGTATTATTAATAGTATTAGTTATTGATTTTATTATATAGATTAATTTTTACTATTAATGGTTTTAGTTAAGATGATGTTTACTATTTTAGTTAACTATAATTAAAAAATTATTTTTTTATATACAATATATTTATATTATAAAAAACTGTTATGCTACTTTATTAAATAAAAATATAAAAAAAAAGTAAAACTTTGTTTTAGTAGGTGTTTTTAGGTGGCTTCTATATTTATTAGTAGCTAGTGACCCAGTTACATTTTGTTATTATAATTATTTAATAAATACTATAATAAAAGAAATGTGTATAGTGATTATCTTCTGGTTGGTCACATAGTTAATTTTTTTATTTCCGGCATTCCCTTATGGTCAGTGGTATATTTATTGTGGCTGGAGTCCGAACTCAATTTCGGCATGGTATTCGATTGTAAACGGTGACCATTAATTTTTTTTGATGTTATTAAATTGTGGACAGTATCTATTTAAGATTTGTTTTCTATGTAAACAAGCTTATTATGGTTATTTTTTCCCTCACTCCCTCCATTTCAGGTTATTTGTCTTCTATTCCTTTTTCTTATATACTCCCTCTGTCCCAGAATGATAGTCCCCTATTTTCATTTGTTTTATGAATGAACTTAGAGTAATAATTAATGCTACTTTTAATTATTCTAATGAAATTTTTGAAATTGTTCTTGATACACCATTATAAATACTATTAATATCAATTTTTAGATTCACATTAACATAATTATAAGTAGCATTTATAACTGCTCAAAGTTCCCACGTAGTAACAACGAAAAAATGTGGACTATCTTTCAGGGACTATATCTTTCAAGGACGGAGGGAGTATCATTTAAAGAACGCACTTTCAGTAATAGAAGTATGGTTATTTGTTCCCTCAATTGTTATATTTCTAGTTCATAGTATGATTATTTTCTTGCATACTTCATCCATCTCACCCGAATTATGATTTTTGGGTTTGGCACGAGGATTAAGAAAAAAATGTTAGTGGAGTAGGTGCTGTGAGTATAAAAAAATGAAGTATGAGAGATGAAGTGTGGTAGAGAATAATGAGTGGAACGTTGTTGTGAGTGTGAATATGTGTTGTACTTTTATGCTTTTACGTTCATGATAGTGTAATACTCCTGTTAGGTCCTAACTTATTGTTTTGGTGAAGATTAATCATTTAACTAACGGGTTAAAGTTAAGTGGTCTAAAATGTCAAGAGAGAAAGATGCAAAAATTACCGAAGACCTCCTTCATGTTTCCCATGTTTTTCTACGATGATTTTCACCTACTAAATAAGTCCTAAAATATTCTATATTGGACTCATTAGAAAGGTAATTTAAAGATGAACAAGAGTATGTGATAATATTTTGCATACAAGCTCCAATAGAAAGATATGTGCAAAACCCATAAATGGAGCAAAATGAGGCAAGGTGGTCAAGTGCAAATTTCAATTGTTCTTATGTGAATGAAGATTCCTCCAGCAGTGTTTTCTTCTCTTGTTTCAGTTGAAGAGCAAACATTCAAAGCAAATATTCAACCTTGCAGTAAATGGAGAAGACATTAAACACAATGAAGACCAAGACTATCCTTGAAGACTCCACCCATTTCATTAAACCTCCCCAACGGATACTTCTTCTTTCACCCTATAAATTGAACCCAAACTCCCCATTTACAAGTGTGTATCCAACACCAATACTACCCTCCCTTTGACTATGGCTTCTACCTAGTGTGTGCAATAAACACCAATTGCACACACTAAGGTTTACACTCATCCAAACCTTTGGCAGTTAGCCACCATTAAACCTTCCCCATTTATCTATTATCATGCTTACACCACCAACTCCTTCCCACCCATAGTAAGCAATATACACCACTGGCCACATTACCCTTGTGCAAAAACCTGCACATTATCCTCCCCTTTATGTATGTACAATAAACATCCCATTTACATACTTGGCCTTGATAGTTAACCTTCACCACTTTGACACTTCACCATTTATCCATTCACCCAAACCTTTGACAATGAACCTAACCAAACCTTGCAGACAACAAGGGGGAACACCGAGCTAAAGAATCGCTTTCATCCGACAACTCAAGTGTCAATCCAAGGAAGAACTATATTTATATTCACACTTGTGATTTTATTTTTTCTTTTTCGCTTTGGAAGAAGCAACCTTAATTGATGAGTCAATTAAGTAGAGGGGGTTCGAGGAACTTGCCTTATCAATTCTTGTAACTCTTATAGAAGAGAATATTATAGTGAATTGATCTCACTTGTCAGGGACAGTGGGGGTGGATGTAGGAGATGGGTTTTGCCTCCGAACCACTTTAAAAATTCTCGCCTCTTGTTTCTTTTTATTTCTTGTCTTGCACTTTATTTTTCATTTCAATTATGTTATTTCTTGCTTTAATTATTATTGCTTGATCACAAAGACAAGATAAAATTTGACAATTAAATTAGGAATATATATGTTAGACAACAACTATAAGGCTTAAGAAAATATCTATTCCGCTGCGCATATGTCTCTATCATTTTGGCCTTAAGAGTGTTTTGATTAAAACCGGGACCTTTCAACTCCCTCCGTCCCACCCGAATTAGGATTTTTGGGTTGTGCACGGGCATTAAGGAAAAAATGTTAGTGGAGTAGGTGTTGTGAGTATGAAAAGTGAAGTAGGAGAGAGAAAGTGGGGTAGAGAATAATGAGTGAAAAGTTGTTGTGAGTGTGAATATGGTCCTATTAGATAAAACACTTCCATTTTGGGGTTGTCCTAATTCAAATGGGACATCAAAAATAAAAATTTGTCTTAATTCGAGTGAGACGGATGGAGTATTAAGTTTTCTCGTCAAAATCCTAGAGTATTAATAAATAAAAGATTTAGTTTAAAAAATATTATTTTTCAGAAGACACCTAAAATTTGGGAAGAGAATATTATTTCCTTCCAACCACCATGCATTTGCGTAAGTGTACGGAAGTTGTACTTTCCTAGAAATTGCTCGTTTTGTACCTAATATTCGTACAAACAAATTAAGTACTTGTCACTAGACAAGCGTGCGATAAACAGCTAAAATAACAAGAAGTCAACCACCCATTATTTTTATATTGATAGTACTCCCTCTTCCTCTTCCTCTGACTCAAAATAATTTTCTCTTTTGTCATTTATTTTTATTTATCCCAAAAAATTATAATTTTTACATTTTGGGCTTAAAAATGGATAGACACAAAGTGGCTAGTGAAGCAATTGTTCATGTCTTTAAAAAGTTTGAATAGTCAAACGTAAACGTGTAAAGATAATTTTGGGACGGAAGGAGTATTAAATTTCGAAATAACATGATGATAGAGATGAGTGATTTTTAATAATAACCAGCCAACAGCGACTGCATTCAGCAGTCCTTTTCGATCTCGCCTCACCTCTCTCATCACAGTTGAAAACGCGGCTTGTACGGGCGAGATGATGGAGTAATCAAATGCACATGGATTTTCCTTACGTTAAGGATCCCGTACTGTTCTTATTGACACCGCATACTCCCTCCGACCCAGCTCACTTGACTCTTAATTTCATTTTCGTCAATCCCAGACACTTCCTAAAATAGCGTACTTTTTATAATTTTATATTAACTCTACCTCACCACTCATTCACTCTATTCATTTTCCACCACTCAATTTTTTCAACTAACACTACTATTTACCCCACTTATTCTCTCTTCATTTTCTACTACATATTTTTCTTATTTTATTCTTTTTCTTTAATTATTGTGCCCACCTCTTAAGTGTCAGGTGAGGTGGGACGAAGGGAGTATGCAGTTTTTCTGCCCTAATTTACTTTATTAAACTATTATTATGAATAGTGGGTTGACGATTTTGATGCATCTATCTATCTGTATATAAAGGTATAAAATGTAACCAAAGAAAGCATAAGTAGTTACGGAACTGTGACCTTCTCCACTCTTTACTGTCTTTTATTCAGAAGATAAAAGATATGTCAGAGATCAATTTGACAGTCATTGACGATGAAGAAAACCAAAACAACCATCTTGGAAACAAAATCTTGCCCTTCTCCCCTGCTCAAGCTTCTCCAATGTAAGTATGCTTTTGTGTATATATTTATATACTCCCTCCGTCCTAGAGAATATATCCACCCATTCATTTACACGGAGATTAAAAAATTGTGAAAGTGATGTAAGTTTTGTGAGCATAAAATTAAAGTAAGTGAGAGAATGAGTGGGAGAGAATAGTAAGTTGATTGATATTGTGAGTATAAAAGTAAAGTATGAGAGAGAATGAGTGGGAGGAATATTAAAGATTCTTTGCTATTTTTGGAAGTGGACATATACTCTGGGACGGACTAAAAAGGAAATGTGAACATATACTCTGTGACACGGAGGGAGTATATTCTTTGATATTAATCTCAACAGCACTAATTTTAATTTTACGAAGAGATTAATAGATATTCCTTTAGAGATGAAGCGAATATATATTTTTTAGTACACAGTAGGTCTCTAAGCTTTGTCAATTATACTTATTTTTGTGAATCATTGCACAGGTCCGATCAACAGAAAGATGAGGACATTGAAGAGAAAAATACTCGCATTACAGTTCGTGAGAGGCTGGGTCTGGATGATTTCCTTTCTCCTATGGTAGAAATTCTACCACTTTCTTCCACAAAGAATTTCCTTTGAAGGAAAATCACATTTCCAAATGACGAAAAAAATTAAATGATGCCCCCCCCCCTAGGGCTCTCGACCAGACTAAACATAGCGCCATAAAAAGACAACACATCTATTAATTTCCATCATCCGTCATCACTTGTTTACGAAATTGACACGCAGTCAGGCGCTCTACCAATTTTGGCCAACTACTAGTTCGATTCCTATAGTTGAACAATTAGACTAGTTTCCCTCTTATAGTAGAGCTATTAGACTAGTTTGCTTATTATAGCTGAGTTTTCATTCTAGTTTACCCCTTATATTGAACTATCAGACTAATCGCTTCTTAAAGTTGAACTATTATAGTTCAAATACTAGTTCACCTCTTATGTTGAACAATTAGACTAGTACCCCTCTTATAGTAGAGCTATTAGACTAGCCCTTATATTGAACTATCAGACTACTCGCTTCTTAAAGTTGAACTATTATAGTTCAAATATAAGACTCATTTGTTTCAATGTTATTCAAATAACCCAAAATGACACTGACATTTCATTCAACTAGACTCATTTTAGTTCTGATAGTTCAACCACGAAACCAATTTTCAACCAAAATTACTTAAAAGTTAAAAAACAAAAAATTAAAGAACACAAATATACACAAAATATTATTACTGAAGTCCAATTAGATATTCATAGCGATGGAGTCAGTGGATGGAGATGGAACTGACGGCATGTTGGCAAAGAGCTGGACTCGGAATAAGAACAAATGTGTGTCATTTTAAGTGATTGAAACTATTTGAGGAGACCTAGGGGAATAACCTCTTAAATGATCACCGAACCTTTAGTCTCTCTTGCGTGTCATCAACCTTCAATCAATTTTACAGAACTAGTCATTGCGCGGAGAATAATTCCCATAATTTAAAGTTTCAATATGGGAGCAATCATTAAGTTTTTAACAAATTGGTCAAATGATCGCGCGACGCTAACATGTATTTAGTAGTTAAGCCCCAAGATGATTTGGATAAAAACCATGAACTATGCTACTAGAATCGTAAGCAATCGTTTCCAAAATACTTGTTATATTAAATAGATTGCTAAATGATAATGTAAATATATATTTCTAGGTCTGGCGAGCTTCTGTTGCAGAATTTCTTGGAACATCATGCCTAGTATTCATGATCGAGGCCATTATCATTTCGTCCAATGAGACAGATATTGCAGCACCAAAGCTAGTAATGGCTTTGCTTATATTCCTCACTAACATGATTCTAGCCCTTGCTACAATGCCAGTCTCTGCCGGCCACATAAATCCAACCGTTTCATTGTCAGCCGGTCTAATTGGGGTTATTTCTTTGTCCCGCGCCATAATATATATATTTGCACAATGCATGGGGGCTATACTAGGGTCAGCAGCACTCAAAGGGGTGATCAGTGAAGAACTTGAAAAGACCTACTCACTTGCAGGTTGCACAGTAACAACAATTGCATCAACAACAGAAGGGCCCATTATAACTGGGCTTGGCACTAGCCATGCCCTTCAGCTTGAAATAATTTGTTCGTTTGTCTTCCTTTTTGCATCAAGATGGATCGCACTTGATCAGCGTCAACATAAGGCATACGGTCGTGTTTTTGTTTGCGTGGCAATTGGTATGGCTGCGGGTCTCAGCTTCTTTGTTTCAACCACAGTTACGTCTACAAAAGGCTACTCCGGTGCTGGGGCAAATCCTGCGCGCTGTTTTGGTCCGGCCATTGTTGGAGGTGGTAATCTTTGGAATGGGCATTGGGTATTTTGGGCAGGTCCTGCAATTGCATCATTTATATTTTATCTTTACATTAAGATTATACCTGGAACTCAGTTTCAGCCTGAGGAGTACAAACATGACTTCTTCAAGGTCGTTAAGGGTGTGTTTGATCATATTCGTTAGAAACTAGTTAATATGTTTTGTAATATTAAGCATCTTGAAGAAAATTTTAATATAAGCAATAAACTAGACACTAATTAATAGTGTGATATTCCTAATCCCACATTAGGAATATGTGTACTTTGATTGTGATAAGATAGTTTCCACCCACTTCTATTAGCCACCAATAATATCCATGGACTTTCAGTGATATGTGGTATGCCAAGTTGACCCAGTTATTTGTGCTTAGAGGGCCATAGCGTAGGGCTTATTTAGCGGACCGGTCTCTGGACACGGGTCATTACATATGTTGGGATATATGCCATGAACCAATCTAGAGGAGACAAGATCTTGTTCATATGCACCCACATATGAACAAGAATAATTTCTTGGTCCAGCAAAAACGCAAACATATGTAGCAACCTCAACAGCTGAGGATGAGTATGTTGTTCACAAATCCTATACCTAAAAAGTCAACTTTAAGACTTTGGTACGGATCTCTCTAACATTCCTATATTCTGTGATAATTCAAGCATAATTGCCATGACTGAAAATGCAGTCCAACACTCCAAAACAAAACATATTGAAGTAAGACATCACTTTATCAGAGACCATGTGGAGAAAAGGAACATTAACTTGGCAAAAGTTGGAACTGAAGATAATGTGGAAAACATTCTCACCAAAGCCTTGGATGAAAAAAGGTTTGAGTTGTTAAGAGTCATGCTAGGAATGATTAATATGCCTAAATAAAGGAAATCCATACTTTGATTAAAACCAAGAATTACAAAAAGAGACTATGATGTCTTACACATCCTGACAGCTAACTATGTGGAGATCCATTACAACAAATCTACTGAATGCTACACTCACTCAATAGACAAAATCTCTCTCTCTCTCTCTCTCTCTCTCTCTCTATCTCTCTCCTATCTCAAACTTCCCATAAAACCAAAAGACTCCATCAAAACTCCCAAAAAACAACTAAACCTTACAAATTCTTCTGACAGCTAAGTCTCTAAACTTTGCTGTCCTTGACATCCAGCCTCCAGAATCACTGCTGCCATATCCCAGATCCTTCTTCTGAAGTTTCCTGATAAGTGTCTCCCACACCAGGTATGCTCTGCCATGCTTGGTTGGTTTCTCCATACCTCTCCAACCAAACTGGGTGTCTCTCCAAAAAGGGGTCAATTGCAGTCACTGAGAACTGCAAAGGACTTTGTCTGTATGGCCACCATTCACTGACTTCATTCACTTGTGAAAAATCATCCAATGGAGATAGAAAACTGTAGGTGCCTGAAGAATTGGGACTGTCATAAGCAACAAAAGCCATGTTAGTGGGGGCATCATCATCTTCCTCATAATTATATACCTTAGTAGGGCTACAACATCTCATGTACTCCCTAAAAAGCTTAGCATATGACTTAGGAGGAGACCTTCTCACATCATTGTAATTATTTCCTTCCCCCCTCCAACACAGCAATGTTCAAAGTCAGACTATCCATAGTAACAGAGTGATAAAGCTGTTCTATGCTCTTAGTTTGCTCAACAGCTAAGTGCGGACAATCACTTTTCTTTGATGGATCCCCAACCTCAAAACATTTTTCCTTCATTTGCCCATTCACAATTTGTTTCCCCTTATCTTCACAATGCTCAACCTCTATTGTTGCACCAAACAATTGCAACAATGTCACCTTTTTCCCTTCAGAAGTATCCTCAACTTTCTCCTTGCCTTTCTCTTTTTCTATCTGTGATAGCCTATCTTTTTCACCCTCAATCACACACACTCTCTCTCTCTGTATCCCAGTCCCTCTTTCTCTTCTCTCTCTCCTTGATCTCCTCATGCTTCAAAGGATGATCATTTGGAAGCTGATCAACCTCCTCAACAAGGGTATGATCTGTTTGAATTCTATATGATATGAACTCTCTCTCAAACCTTTCTTCCCCAGTCTCTCTAACTTCTGGGCTCTTAAATACTAACCTCTTAGCTGTTTGTGACATTTTTGAGGGACTAAACTTAGAAAAGAATCTTCCCATCTTCTATCTGATACCTAAAAATGGAAAGGAATGAATTAAGTGAGTTTGAACATGAATTAAGTGAGTTTGAACAACTAAGTTCTTATTCCATTTAGGGAAAATCACTGAAATATGCAACGTACCGGGTGTTAAAAGTCAATTAATGCAACATAGTGCTTACTTTTGAAAATAGACAACGTACTTGCTTATTGTGTATCAAATAATGCAACGTAATAGTAACTTTTTAGCCTCTACTACGTTGCATTAATTGATACAACTTACTTCAAGTACGTTTGTCAAATTGTTCGAACTTTGCATTATTTTGCATTATTTGATACAACTACTTCAAGTACGTTTCACAATGTAAGAAGTCGCTACTACGTTGCATTAATTGATATAAATCGGACACTACGTTGCATAAATTGGTCGTTTGCCCATTCTATTTATAGTTAAAATGAATAGCCTTCATTATTTTTGCTACCCTTAGCCTTAGCTATCAATTAAATCTCGAGCCCTTAAAATTTTTGACAGTCATGATGTTAAAATTTTAATTGTTGTTGAAATTTACAAGTCAAAATGATGTGATGTGGTTATGGAATAAGGAATATGGTTGTGTGTCAGTTAAGAAAATTTTAATGTCACACATTCCCTTAAGATAAGCCGCCCTAAATTCTCGGCAGTTATTGAGAAACTTATTTAATTTCATCTATTTTACTGTTGAGCGAATAGTAACAAGGGACAACGGTTACTATTCACCAACGGCTACATTTACTTCCACGATCTTTATTTCTCTCCCCTCGTCCCGTACCTTACTTCCAGTATTCCACGTCCTCCACTCACCATTTCATTTTTAAATCGCCCTTTCAAATAGTAATTCTTGCGCAAAATCTCTCCTTTGCTTCAAAACCCTGATCCTTTGTTTCAAACCCTAGTGGTCTGTTTTTCTTTGCTTCACCATGACAATGCCTCAGGAATGCCATGGGTACTACATAGAAGATGATTTCTTCAAAGATGAAGCTGGAATTTATGTGAAAGGATACCTAGAATCAAATAGCTTGGTCACCATGCTCACAGCTAAGCCTTCCATTCTCGAAAATGCCTGTAAGGAGATCTTTATGACAGGAAAAACGATCAAATATCATTCCATCGTAGCCACAATTGATCACCAACTTATCAACATAACCACTGTTGATGTTGCCTCAACCTACAACATTCCAAATCGCACAACTGATTATTGTAATATTTGGGATGGCAACATGGACAGCACATTTGAACCTCTATACAAAGCCTTCACCAACCAACCCAATTGCACATTTTCAGAAGTCAAAAAACTACCAATCTTCAAGAAACACGTTTCTCACCTCAACTCAGCTCTTTGTGATGTAGTCATTAAAGGGTTAGCTGGCATGAAATCCTCACATGATCAGCTAAGTCCCTTTGAATGGAAGCAAACACTTAGTCTCATCAGAGGCAAAACAAATTGGTGTATCATTATGCTAAACAACTTCAATTTGGCAACTCATCAATAAAAGTGGAAAGCAAAAGGAAGATCCACTAAGGCCAATCTTTTCAGATGAGTGGAATACTTGAAAAGAAGTTAAGCAAAATCTGAAAGCCCTTGAAACCTTACTGGTATGACATGGTTCCCTTAAGCAAGTTAAAGAAGTTTGATAAAAAGACCCCTTTTCCTTGAAAAAGGAAAAGGAAGGAATCAAGAAAGAAAAGACACAACTCAAGGTGACAGTTAAGCCAACCCCCAACGCCCATCAAAGAAAAGACACAACTCAAGGTGACATCTAAGCCAACCCCCAAAGCCCAACAGCCAAGCAAGCAGAAGGGCGTGCAGATAGCTGTCAAAGCCAGGGCTAAAGGAAAGCAAAAGATGGATGAACCCCCTGCTTCAAAAGAAATAAGATCAAAGGCCAAGCTTGATTCAAAGTCCCATTCTGATCTAAAATTGGTGGATGAAGAAGAAATTTAAACAGACAGTCAAGGATCTGACTATCTTATCGTTGACAGTGAATATGAAAGCCAGCTCAAAAGAGGAAAGTTCAAATGATGTTATTGAAGAAATTGATGAAGAAAAATTTGGTGTTCAGAAAGCCTTGATAGACTCCCTAACCAAATCCCCATCATCTCCAGTAACTCAACAAGCAATCATTGAGGATGAAGTTCACGACACTGTGGAAGAAGAGCAGACAACTAAGTCTCAAGAAAACACAGCTAGTGACAAATCAAGGGAAGCTATAGAAGAAGATCAGACAGTCAAGCAAAGTGTAGACTTAACTGAGGATCCTTCCAGAAATATAACAAAGGGAACCTCTTCTTTCTCTTCTCATATTTTTTTTATAGAAGAAGACTGTCCTATTCTATATCCCCTGCTCATAAAAGATCTAGATACATCTCTCCACCATCCTCACCATCAAAACATTCCTTTAGCTCTGACCCACTATTAGTTGCTAAAGCAATCATCAAACTCACCTCTCCTCCCTATATTGAATCTCAACCCTCTCCTAACACTCAGCCTAGGTCAAGGGGGAACTCACTAGGTCCTGACAGCTTTCATGAGTCAAGGGAGAACTCTCCAGCTCTAGAGCCATCTCTGACACCTAACCCTCCTTCCACTCAATCCATTCCATCTCAAGAATTAATTTCTTTACCTCCTTTTGTTCCATCTCACCTAGCTGTTCTTCTTTCTATTCATCTAAAGCTCCTCACACTCATTGAGGGAAAATCTCTTATAGGACTATCCTTAGAATCAATTGCAACCTTCTATGAACAGCTAACCTCCAAATTCTCTGATGCTGAAGCTCTAATAGCCATTGAATACACCAGAATCAATGACTCTTAAAGAGCTAGTAGATAAGGTCGATTCTCATTGCCTCAATCAGTTTCACATCAAATGATCCCTTAGCAGAACAGACAGCTATCCACCCTTCATCTCCAATCAGATTAATCACTTCAATTGAGTCCCTCTCTCAGTTTGAATTTGTGTGTGATACTCCTTGTCCCCTTCTATCAGCTTGGATTTTGGACGGTGAAATTGATTTTTCTCTACCTTCAGTTATTGAAGCTTATCATCTCTATGGTTCCATCTCCTGCCTTCCCTCTCTCATCAACCCTCATACAATTTCATCTCCCTAGCTTCTCACCAAAACACATTTCATAATTCATGCTAGAAATATGGGTGGTCTACTCTTCTATGCCTATGAAGAGTGGAAAAAGTTTAGGCCTCCCCTGAACAAATCCTTCTTGTTCCATCTCCTCCTCTCTCCCTTGATAAGCTAAAACATTGGGAATTTGTGTTTTCCAAAGTCATTTCAAACAATGTTCAAGAATGCATTTACATGCCATCCCAATTGGTCTACATTCTATGTGTAACGTTTGCTCAAGCTGTCTATTGGACTCTAATGATCAAAAAGGCATGTGTGATTGGTGCCATTCTCAAGAACATTAACTCTTTCCCAACTATTTTTCCCTCATCTCAGCCTCCTACTCTCCCTTCCCAACTCAAAAATATTAGATCCAAGCTCACTGACCTACCACCTCAGTTTGATCCCTTCAAATTCGCTCCTCCTCACGACATCACTTTCCATGATTTCAACTCCCATGCTGCATCCCTAATCAAAACCATTAGACATTCCATTCTCTTTAAACTTGATGATGTCAAATATTTCATTATTCACAAAGGCAAAGTCCCATCCCCTGAACCCTCTGAGCCTCCCGTTCAATCCATTCCTCAAATCCAAAGAAATCTTTTCAAGCCTTTCTCAACCAACCAACTTTTTCATCGTATCACCTTCTATATCGGTCAAGACATCCATACAAGCAACCATGGTTTACTACCAGAAATCCAAGAGGACATCCATCTATTACCAGACCACTCTCTGCTGGCCCTTTCAAATCCAAAGGCAAAATGTCCTCAAAACAGACTAAGGCCTGGGTTGCATCAAGGCTCCTCAAAGATCAAGTGCCATTGTCTGCAGAAGAACTCAAGACAAGGCAAGACTCAACTTTCATATTCGATGAAGACATGCCTCTGGAATGGAACAATGAAATGTATTATAGAGGATGTGAACCAGCCAAAAAAGCTCATCTTCTCCAAGAAAGAAAAGAGATGCTTAGCAACAAAAGAGAGAAAGAAGAAATGGATAAGTTGTTCAATCCCTAGGTAGCTTTACTTTAGTTTTTCTCCATTTATTTCATAAATTGTTAAACCTGTTATTTATACTTTTGTTTTCACAGCATGTATGCACAATGATCCATCAAGAAGATTATTTCTTCATTGGTACTTTGTCATTAGCATAATTTCTTTGTAGGTCCTCTTGCGAGGTTATTTCTTTACCAAAAAAGGGAAAATTGTTAGTCCCTACTATGCTTAATCCTATATTAATCATAGTAAATAGGTTTTGATAAATATATAATCAATCTCAAAAATCATTACATTAAGCAATAAAAAGACCTAAGTACAGGCATCCCATATTCCAGATCAGACAGCTAAGCTCAAATCAATCATCACCAATCTCTCCATAAAACCTGTGATTAATAGAGAGACCATCCATTCAGATCTTCAACTATTCCCATTCAATATGCAAGGTTAATCCATCAACAAATCTTCAAGAATAAACTGTTGAAAACCTAACAGCTAAGACAAGTTCAAACCAGTCCATTCTGACAGCTATGGGAGTTTGGACAAAACCTCGAGAAGGAAATTGCTCCAATGATTGAACAATTAAATTCAAACATTGAATGAAGGTCTGCACAAGCAATATACAACCACCATGAAGCCTCCCAATAAGAACTGACAATATGACAGTCAAAGCTTGACCAAATGCTAGTCAAAGACACCATTACTCTCCTGCACCTTATCCCCCAACGGCTATATGCCTCCCCTATATAAAGAAGTTCACTGGCATGTTGTCATGTACCCTTTACTCACCCTATTTTCATTTATTTAACCAAACCCGTCTCTCTTTTAGAACCTGTGCAAATTAAGCACCAAGTTCCAACACCACACCCACACCAGTCATCTGTAAACTTTTGTGATCTTTTATTTTTACTTTTTAGCTTTGAAATAAGCAACCTTAATTGAAGAGTCAATTAAGTTGAGGAAGTTCAAATGAACTTTCCTTATCAATTCTTTTAACTCTTGTAAGAAGAGAATATTATAGTGAATTGATCTCACTGTTGCTAACAGTGGGGGGGGATGTAAGAGAAGGGTTTTGCCTTTGAACCACTTGAAAATACTGGGTACAATTCTTGTCTCCACACTTACACGCACATTATTATCAAACAGCTAACCTGAAGCTGTCTAGTCTTAACTATCTGTTCATTAAGTTCAACAGGGCCTTTCAGTGTGTTCTTTGATTTTCTTTCACCATATTGTGTTTTGTATTTTTGTAGAGAAATAAACAAGACTTGATGAAAAAAGTAAAGCAATCACAAGAACACAGATTTGCGTGGTTCACCAACTTGGCTACGTCCACGGGGAAGGAAGAGAATATTATTATCAATCTGGAGAATTTTTTACAAGATCACACTATTACTGTTGCACGAATTTTGATCAAAAAATTTCTAACTGTGCAACTCTAGAATTATAGATCTCTCTGAGCACTCTAATAATCTGTCTATGACGATCTGAGGTGTGATTTTGATCTAAACTAATAGCCTCTATTTATACTACTCAAATCCTAGCTCAAAATCTGGTAAGAACTTGGAATTCAAGTCTAAAACGGACTTTCTGGCTCATGCTCCGCCCGGGTCATAGGCATGGTCCGACCGGATCCATGCTTGGTCCGGCTGCACCCCATGCTATACCTGGTCGGATCTTCCTCTTTTCCAAAATCCTTATATCCGACGTCTTCCTGGTCCGGTCGGGTCCTTCATCTGGTCCGGCCAGACCCTCTGTTCTGTGCTCGTCCCAGAATTACGAAATTCGTCTGTTGATCCTTTAACTTGGCATACCAAATTCAAAGTCATTAACCCAACAATCTCCACCTTGACTTTGAATCTTCATGACAAAAAACCTTATCCCCCCCTTCTCCTCTTCTGCTATCTAATATCTGTGAACATTAAGCAAGTCCAAACAATGTTGGAACTTGCTCCCCGTCACGAGTTTTGTGAACATATCTGTAGGGTTATCCGCCATCCCTACCTTCTTCACATTTACCCATTTTTAATCCCTTAGGAAATGATATCTGACATCAATGTGCTTGGTTATCTCATTATGAACTTGATCATTGGCTAGGAAAATCACGCTCAAACTATCGCAATAAATAATAGCTTGATCCTGATGTATCCCAAGTTCGCTGATCAATCCCTTCAACCATATTCCTTCTTTAGCGGACTCTGTTAATGCTATGTATTCTGGTTCTGTTGTAGAAAACGTCACTATCGCCTGCAATGTAGCCTTCCAACTGACAACTAACCCACCAAGCATAAATACATATCCGATCATCGATCTTCTTGTGTCAACATCCCCTAAATAGTCTGAATTTGAGAATCCCTCAAATGCACATTCTGCCCCACCTCCATAGATGAGACCGACATCACTGGTACCCCGAAGATACCTAAATATCCACTTCATAGCCTGCCAATATTCTTTACCCGGATTACCCATGAACTGAATAACAACACTAACTGCATGTGCAAGATCCAGCCTAGTGTACACCATAGCATACATCAAACTACCAACTGTGATCCATATACTCTTTCTCCTCCACCGACTTGGCCCCAAACGCGACTAACATCCGTGCATTCGTGGCACTCGGAGTATCTATAGCCTTAGCTGTCGATATACCAAACCTCTCTAAAACTTTCTTGATGTAACCTTTCTGGGATAATAACAGTTTTCGTTTGGCTCTGTCTCTATAAATCTCCATACCCAAAATTTTCTTCGCACTACCCAAATCCTTAATCTCAAATTTTACGAACAATAAGGCTTTCAGCTTCTAAATCTCTAACTTCTTAACTACTGCTATCAACATATCATCTACATAGAGAACCAAATAGATGTACGAACCATCTACCAACTTATTGTGATACACATAATAATCATACGGGATCCTCGTGTATCCGATCTCTATCATATAGCTATCAAACCTCTTGTAACACTTTCTAGGCGACTGTTTCAATCCATACAAGGACTTCTTTAACCTATAAACATAATCTTCCTTGCCAGGAACTTGGAATCCTTCTGGCTGTGTCATGTATATCTCTTCCTCCAACTCTCCATGTAAGAAATTTGTCTTGATGTCTAGTTGTTCAAACTCCAAATCCCTTTGTGCTACTATCGCTAGCAACACTCTGATCGAAGTGTGTCTAACCACTGGTGAGAAGATCTCAGTGTAGTCTACCCCTTCTCTCTGTGTGAAACCCCTTGCAACAACGCGAACTTTATACTTGACCCCTTCTGCCAGTGACATCCCTTCCTTTTTCTTGAAGATCCACTTGTAAGTCACAATCTTTCTGCCTTCTGGCCTTTTGGTCAACTCCCAAGTCTGATTCTTGGGAAGAGACTCCATCTCATCACCCATAGCTGCATACCACTGAGATGACTCTGAACATGTAACTTCTTCCTTGAAAGTAGAAGGTTCCGTAAGACCGGGCTCCACTTCTTCAGCAACCTGCAGTGCATAAGACACCATGTCTTCAAATCCGTACCTCTCCGGAGGCTTCCCAAAATTAGCTCTTCTAGACCTTCCTTGTGCTAAACCATGTTCTTCAGGAACTGGACTTAAACTTTCTGGTGCTTCAGTCTCTATCTCTATCGGTGGATCATAATCAACATCTGACTGTGGGACAACTAACTCTTCAGTATCTTATTGCTCCACCTGTTTATCAATACTCAAAACAATCATAGATCTCATAGTAGGGTCAATAACCGAATTCTCATTAAATACGATGTTCCTACTGATAATAACCCAATTTTCTCTTGGAGACCAAATACGGTATCCCTTGACACCGTCCCCATACCCCATGAATACTCCCTTTCTAGCTCTATTCCCATCATCCACATAATAATAAGCAGTACACCCAAAAGCTCTTAAAATGGAATAATCAACAGGTTTACAGTCCATACCTCATTGGAAACTTTGAGGCCAATACCAGCATGAGGTCCACGATTGATCAAGTAACATGATGTACTAACTGCTTCTGCCCAGAACCGCTTAGACAACCCTGCATTAGAGAGCATGGACCTCGCCCTCGCAAGAAATATTTGATTCATCCGCTCTTCTACACCATTCTGCTGTGGCGTACCTGTAATGGTGAGATGTCTAGAAATCCCCACCTCTTTGTAAAACAAATCGAACTCAGTACTGCAGAACTCCAAACCATTATCTGTCCGGAGCTTCTTGATCTTCTTCCCTGTCTGGTTCTCTACTAACGTCTTACAGTCCTTGAAATTCCTTAGAGTCTCATTCTTGTGCTTCATGATAATCACCCAAGTCTTCCTCGAATAATCATTAACCATAGATAAGATATATCTGTGCCCCCTTAGTGATTCTTGACGTGAAGGTCCCCAACAATCTGAGTGGATATAAACTGGAACACCTTTTGTGTTATGTATGCCCTTGGGAAAACTATTACGCTTCATCTTCCCTAGCACACAGTGCTCACTAAATTTAAGATCCTTGATCTTATGTCCACATAAAAGATCTCTTTTAGCCAACTCTTGCATCCCTCGAATGCTCATATGCCTGAGCCTGATGTGCCACAACTTAGACATATCTCCCTCATTCAATTTTGATGATGCAACCATAGCTGACCCTGTAAGCGTCTTTCCTTGGAGGAAATACAAGGAGCCCCACTTAAAGCCTCTCATAACCATTTTTGAACCATTACACAAACTGACTGCTCCACCTTTACATTTGAAACTGAACCCATTGCTGTCAAGCTGACTAAGAGAAATCAGATTCTTTGTCATAAGCATAATGTGTCGAACCTCGTTCAAAGTGACAAATCTACCATCATGAGTCCTGACCTTGATCGAACCAATACCGAAAACCTTACAGACTACACTCTTGGCCATGCTTATATCACCGCCATCTATCTGTCTGTAATCAGTAAATCATTCTCTCCTAAGACTAATATGGTAAGAAGCTCATGAATCAAGAATCCAAGCATCAGATGCGCGTGCTGATTCTGATGTAACTAGAGCGTAATCCTCATCTAAACTGCTACCCCTGGTCATAATGTCCTTTGCTCTGACTGGTACCTCACCTCGCTTCTTTAAGGGACAATTAAATTTCAAATGCGCCTTCTCATTGGAGAAATTACAGACATCCCCAGGTTTCGAACCCCTCTTGTGTGAAGAATTACCTTTATTGTTCTTCTTCCTACTAGAACCCTTATTACTACTACTAGCAACCAAACCTGATGACTGGTTATATGCCCCATTCCCACTCGCCTTTCGACGTAACTCCCTCGTCTTGAGAGAAGTTTTCACTTCCTCCAGAGTGATACCATCTTTATGATTTATGCACGAATCGACATAATGTTCATAAGACATAGGTCAAGATACTAAAAGCTGCAAGGCTTCATCCTCGTCATCCATAATAACTCATATATTATGTAGTTTAAGTAATGAAGAAGTAAATCTATCAAGATGATCATTAATTGGCGTACCTTCTATAATACGACAATCATACAACTTCTTGTCTAGGTATAACTTATTGGTCAATGAACGTGTCATGTACATATCTTCCAACTTTAACCAAAGATCGCTTCCGGAGTCTGTTCCTACAACATTGGTTAGAATCTCATCATCCAACTGTCTGATGATCAAGGCATGAGCCTTCTGTTCTAACTTCTTCAATGCTGCTGCCTCCTTTGTTGCTGTTTGTTAGTCCTTCTCAGACAATTCTACCGTATGGGTAGATCCTGTATCGGTTGTCTTACCCTTAGGATCCTTGTGATCCCTGATTGCAATCTCCAACGGTTCCCATAAATCTTTGTCTATCAACAAAGCCTTCATCTTGATCTGCTAGAGAGAAAAACTATTATTCCCATTGAACTTGTCGATCGAATCTGATCTTTGATCCATCTTCTCGTTCTCTGCAGTGGAATCCCTAAATCTCTAACCATGAACCAAAGCTCTGGTTTGTTACCAGAGGTCTGATACCACTTGTTAGAGCAATAAACAAGAATGGATGCGAAAAGTAAAGCAATCACAAGAACATAGATTTACGTAGTTCACCAACTAGACTACATCTACGGGGAGGGGAGAGAATATTATTATAAATCTAGAGAACTTTTTACAAGATCACACTATTACTGTTGCACGAATTTTGATCACAAAATTCCTAACTATGAAACTCTAGAATTATAGATCTCTCTGAGTACTCTAATAATCTGTCTATGAGGATCTGAGGTGTGATTTTGATCTAAACTAATAGCCTCTATTTATATTACTCAAATCCTAGCTTAAAATCTGGTAAGAACTTGCAATTCAAGTCCAAAATGGACTTGAAACCTTTTCTTCTGCGAAACTGGAAGTCTGCCGCAAACCTGGACTTTCTGGCTCATGGTCCGCCCGGGTCATAGGCATGGTCCGACCGGATCCATGCTTGGTCCAGCCGCACCCCATGCTATACCCGGTCGGATCTTCCTCTTTTCAAAAAGCCGTATTTACGACATCTTCATGGTCGGGTCGGGTCCTTCCTCTGGTACGGCCGGACCCTGTGTTCTGTGCTCGTCCCGGAATTACGAAATTCGTCTGTTGTCTAATCCTTTAACTCGACGTCCCAAATTCAAAGGCATTAACCCAACACTTTTGTTTCATTTTAACAAACTTGTATCAGTGCTCCTGTCCAGAGGGGGATTTCTGGATATCTGAGTTTGTGATATGAAGAAATATGTCTTACAAGGTCGTGCATATTGAAAAGTTCAACGGGAGTAACAATTTCAGTTGATGGTATATCAATATGAAAGTTGTGTTGAAAGATATAGGTTGTGAGAACCCTTAGTCAAAGATTGGATGAGGAAGGTGAGAGATGATGATTCCGCTATTCTTGAAGAGAAGGCTATTCTCAGATCATCATGAGTCAAAAGGATGATGTTCTCCTAGAGGTTGCTACTTAAAAGACAATAACCAGTCCATGGGCATTGTTTCAGAGTTATTACCAGCGCTACTAACCACCAAGGTGTTTCTGAAACAACGTATTTATGCGCTAAGTATGCAAGAATGTAGAACGCTTAGATCTTATCTAAATCAATTTAATTCTCTCGTATAAAAACAACGTAAAATGAAACTTAAGATTAGGGAAGAGGATATGCTATGATTTTATTGGTTTCATTACCTTTATCGTACAAAAAATATGTGGACACATGCATATAAGTGGTGAAGATACAATTATTCTAGAGTAAGGTCCTCTTTTAAAACAAAAGATCTGTGCCCGCAAGGCGAGTGGTATGAGTACAGACAGTCGAGCTTCTGGGCTAGTGGCTAGCCGTAGTAGTAAGGGACACAAGAAAAGGTGAAGAAGAAGAAGAAGAGGGTTTAATACTCTATGGATCTTAAGTTAGAAGATGTTCGTAACTATTTCTAGATGAAGGGCTATGGAAGTCTAATTACCCAAATAGGAAAAAGCAGCATTCTAAGACTCACACATTTTAGGTATCTCTTGTATCTATGATTGACATTTATTCCATAATGACTTGAGTGATTATTATGAATCATAAGAAGGAGACTCTCAAGCACTTCAGTCAGTAGAAATGATTAGTGGAAAATCAAACTATGATCAAGTGATTGTGGACAGGACAAACAATATAGTACAAAATTTTGCTTGTCTCAGTTTGATAAGTTTTTTAGGGTGAGGGGATTACTAGGCATCACATGATTAGTGTATACCACAACAAAATGGTGTTGCTGAACACATGAGTCAACACTTTTCAGAGGGCAAGGTCTCTCAAATGCTAGATTGACAAAGCTTTTTTGGGGGAAAGAGGTTAGTCCAACATGTTATTTATAAATCGTGGATCTCACACGGGTATTCATCTTATAGTTTCGTTTGAGATGTGGCCGGGTAAGCCAACAAAGTACTCTATTATTAGAGATTTTGGTTGCAATGATTATCATCATGCGAGTAAGGGTATACTTGAATTTAGAGCTAAAAGTGGTGTACTCTATTATTAGAGATTTGGTTGCAATGATTATCATCGTGCGAGTAAGAGTATACTTGAATTTAGAGCTAAAAGTGGTGTTCTTTTGGGTTATGAATATGACGTCAAGGGATGTATAGTCTGGTCTCCTTCTAAGGGTAGAATGCATGATACTTTGTAGAAACATAGTCTTTGATGAAAATTCAATGTGTAATCCTATGCGAAGTCTATTATTGTAGGGTAAATTATAAAATAAAGCCTAAGTCCACGAAGAGGTACCGTTTTGGTGCCTAACATCCAAATTTTATAGATTTAGGACCTATAGTGTAGTGACAAATTCTTACAAAAACAACTCTCACAAATCAGTAAGCAGATGTGCATGAAGATGTAGAACACAACTCCACACTCAACTAACACATGCAAAGCGGAAAATAAAAGAATACAAAGTTTTAATCGTATTCTGGTTCAAGCTCAGCAAACTAGGCTTTAAGCTCCAAAAGGATTTCACTATTAAAAACCGTTTTACAGACTGAAATAAAGACAACTAAAATATGAAAATATGAAAATACTAATTCAAACTCAAGACAAAGGCACGAGAGAGTTCTCAAAAAGTCTTGAAGAATGGGTGTCCCACAAGGGAGAAGTTGATCTCTTTATAGCTTTACTATCCTTCTTCAAGTTGGACATGATCTCCTTGGACTTGTAAAATCTCTTCCTATCTTTTCTCACAGGGCTGAGCCATGCAAATCCTACACGAAATATGATAAAAACTAAACCAAAAGATCATAAAAGGTTAGTAATTAATACCTAAAGTAAATTTAAATAGACATGCACTAAATAAATACAAAGTACATAAATAAAAATATCCTACTTGAATGAAAAGAAACATATTTTAATTAGGAGATCATATAAAATGAATCTTGCAAAGAAAGTCTAAAATCTGACTTACCAAACTTACCATACACGACTTTAAAGAGAGTTTGAGCTCCTCATGGATTCTCACTCTTCCATATAATATCACCCACACATTCCATTAGTGTGAGACCATATATATAGAATATGCCCAAGAAATAAAATCTCATGGACTTAGCCCAAAATGGGCAATATCATACTAATATGGAGAGTGGCGTTGAAGTTTTGGTCCTTAGAAGTAGTATTATTGTCATGGTTCATGGATATCGTGCAGGTGATATGTGGGATCCCCCCCCCCCCCTCATGAAACCTTGTGGTCGTGTATCTATGTAGATGCCTCCTGTCGAAATCTTTACGATGTTATGATGATCATATGTGGCTTTGTGCATGCTATTAGGCATAGCAATAGTATATGTTTATTTACATATGACTTATTTGATTTATTTAAATGATTGTAATCTTACATAAAAGTTCGGGTAGATATGTGGGTTTTGGAATAACGCTAGAGTAGGTAAAGTCTCTCTCATTTGTGTGACTTTGTGTGAACAAATAGTTTAATCAAGAATATCCTTTGTGGACTTTGCGAACTTTGCAGAATTTGCGGACTTTGCGACTGTTGAGTTATATTAGAGAGAGATTCAAACTTATGTGGTTTGAAGGTGGTGGAGTACATTTTACGATTAGGAATTCATTATAATTTCATCGTAACTGCCATTGCCCAACTGTTCCAAACATGATGGTTTCCAATATATACCAATGTATGCGTTTCTCACACATGGCTACCATTCGGTAGGCATAATGTCAAGGTAAAATATGTGTTCTTGAAACAAAGTAATTATATTAAAGAGTTTAAATTTCTTAGTAGTACTCTCCATAAGGATAAAGATAAGGTAAAGGATAAGGATAAGGATCAAGTCAGCTGTTAGAAAATGCGCAAATGCATGGAATGGTGAAGATCAATAAGATTCATGAATTATTCCATACCTGAATGTGTAAGTTCATGATTAAAATTAGTGCATGACTTTTGAGATAGGATAAGTATTTTGATTCTAGAATTATCCACGGCTGATATCAGCTTCAACCCCACATAGCTCAAAAATTGCACAAATTTCCAGATGAGCTATCCTCTCATAAAGCAGTCCAACAATTCCTTGTGTTAGTCAATTATATGGATGATTTCCTACCCGAGTTGTCAGGTCATACATTTAGATGTTCCCATGTTCCCCATGCTAAAAAAGAATCCCCAATTGTCATATAATGTTTGACGCAAAATTATCAAGTTGTGAAATAAAATACAAAGTTCTCTATGAAATTTTCCTTCCTCCATACTCCCTCCGTCCCATTTCAAATTGCAAATACTAGGTTGGCACGGGGATTAAGGGAAAAAGTGAAAAAGGTGATGTGTTGTGAGGGTTGATAGTTGAGTGGGAGAGAGAAAGTGGGGTAGAGAGTAGTTAGTGGGTTAGTGGATGTGAGTGTGCAAGTGGGTTAAAACTTGCCATTTTTGGATTTTGCAATTTTAGTTGGGATACCCTTTTTGGCAACTTTTGCAATTTGAAATGGGACGGAGGGAGTATTACTTTCCAAGTACATATCTACAAGTATGTAACATATTGGCATCAGAGCTATTGCCAACAACAATGATGCCTTTAAAAATGCCCAACCACCGCTCTTTGATTGAAAAAATTGTGGGTTTTGGTTGGTAAAAATGCAGAATCTCTTGCAAGCATCGAGGTTTGAAATTCTTATTCAAAATTCCACAAGTCGAATACAAGATAATAATTAATATGAGCGCAATTATTCTCAATCAATGAGCTATGGAGATTTTGTTCACAAAAAAATAATGAGAGCAACAATATCAAGAGTCCAAATCCTCTGTGCCAATTCGTGTACCACTTCATGTGCCACAAGTGATCTAATGGCTCACATTTATTGAGATTGGTATTATTATAATATTATTCAAACATTTGAATGGTTAGATTACAAGTGATACATGGAGTGACACACAAAAGTGGTACAGGAGACCCCAACTCCAATATCAAAGGATGCATGAGATATTCTGAAAAGTGTGTATTAAGGAGATGTGAATGTAATACCATACACAAACAAACAAAAAAAATATCTTTGAAGATAATTTGGATGAATTATCTAATTAACCATCACCTATTTTACGTAACAAAAAATGGTAAAGTACGTTTTCTTTAAGAGTAATTTTTCCAAAATATAGTGCAATTTCACCAAATGTTTAAGAGAAGCATTATTCGTAAAATACATAGAATTTACGAGAAAACTACTCCCTATGTCTCAAATTGATAGTCTCGTTTCACTTCATACATATAAATTGCAAATTCAGTGATTTTGAAGTCTTAATTTTGAAAACAAGACTAAAGGCTATGTTGGGTTAATGACTTTGAATTTGGGACGCCGAGTTAAAGGATTAAACAACAGAGAGATTTCGTAATTCCGGGACAGAGCGCAGAAAGAAGGTTTCCAAGTCAGTTTTAGACTAGGTTTCCAAGTTCCTAAGAGATTTTGAGATAAATTTTACTAGTATGAATAAAGGCCAGTAGTTTAGATTAAAATCACACCTCAGATTGTCATAGACAAATTATTAGAGTGCTCAGAGCAAGGTCTGTAATTCTACAGTTACACAGTTAGGAATTTTGTGATCAAAATCCGTGTAGCAGTAATAGTGAGATCTTGTAATCGTTTTCTCCAGATTGATAATAATATTCTCTCCCCTCCCCGTGGACGTAGCCAAGTTGGTGAACCACGTAAATTGGTGTTCTTGTGATCGCTCGCTTTTCTTATCAAATCTTGTTATTTCTCTAACAAGTGGCATCAGAGCTTGGTTGAAAAGGAGAATTAGCATCGACGGAAGAGATCCAAGATCGAAGAAAAACAAGGTAGCAGTTTTTGGTCCGTTTTTATCAAGCGCAGCGGTGAAGAAAAAGGCGTAGCGCATTCGTTCACCGTTGGATCGTGCTGATTTTCGGTGAGTAGCTTCGGGACTCATAGATATTCGATCTAAACGGTGGAGATCGGATTTTGATGTCCGTAGCATCCGAAATTGTATCCGGACAGAAGCTGCTGGTGTTTTGTCTTCGATTGTATGCGTTTGGAGTTTCTTGTTGCGATTTCTCTTAGTGGCACCAGAGCTTTGGTTCGTGGTTAGAGATTCAGGGATTCCGCTGCAGAGAACAAGAAGATGGGTCAAGGAGCAGATTCGATCGACAAGTTCAATGGGAAGAATAGTTTTTCTCTCTGGCAGATCAAGATGAAGGCTTTGTTGGTAGACAAAGATTTATGGGAACCGTTGGAGATTGCAATCAGGGATCGTAAGGATCCCAAGGGTAAGGCAGTCACCACAGCAGGTACAGCAGAACAGTCAGAGAAGGACAAGATAGCAGCAGCGAAGGAGGTGGCGGCATTGAAGAAGTTAGATCAGAAGGCTCACGCCAAGATCATCAGACAGTTGGATGATGAGATCCTAACCAATGTTCCAGGAACAGACTCCGGAAGCGATCTTTGGTTGAAGTTGGAAGATATGTATATGACACGTTCATTGACCAACAAGTTATACCTGAAGAAGAAGCTATATGATTGTCGTATGACTGAAGGTACGCCCATAAATGATCATCTTGACAGATTTACTTCTGCATTACTTGAACTGCGTAATATAGGAGTAGTTGTTGATGACGAGGATGCAGCCTTGCAGCTTTTAGTATCTTTACCTATGTCTTATGAACATTATGTCGATTCGTGCATAAACCGTAAAGATGGAATCTCTCTAGAGGAAGGGAAAACTTCTCTCAAGACTAGGGAATTACGCCGAAAGGCGAGTGGGAATGAGGCAGGTACCCAGTCATCAGGTTTGGTTGCTAGTAGTAGCAACAGCAGGGGTTCTAGTGGGAAGAAGAACAATCAAGGTAATTCTTCACACAAGAAGGGTACAAAACCTGGGGATATCTGTAATTTCTTCAAAGAGAAGGGGCATTGGAAGTTCGACTGTCCCAGAAGGAAGCAAGGCAAGGCACCAGTCACAGCAGAGGCCATGACGGCCAGAGATTGCAGTTCAGATGAGGATTATGCTCTAGTAACATCAGAATCAGCATGCGCATCTAATGCGTGGATTCTTGATTCAGGAGCGTCTTACCATATCCGTCCTAGGAGAGAATGGTTTACCGGTTATAGGCAGATAGTTGGCGGTGATATAAGCATGGCCAACAGTACAGTCTGCAGGGTTGTCGGTATTGGTTCGATCAAGGTCAAGACTCATAATGGTAGGGTTGTCACTTTGAACGAGGTTCGACACGTTCCGCTTATGACGAAGAATCTGATTTCTCTTAGTCAGTTAGACAGCAAAGGGTTCAGTTTCAAAGGTAAATGTGGAGTAGTTAGTGTCTGTAACGGTTCAGAAGTGATGCTGAAAGGCCTTAAGCGGGGCTCCTTGTATTTCCTCCAAGGAAAGATGCTTGCAGAGTCGACTATGGCTGCATCAGAAGAGGTGAACGAGGGAGATATGTCTAAGCTGTGGCATATCAGGCTCGGTCACATGAGCACTCGAGAGATGCATGAGTTGACTAGCAGAGATCTTCTTTATGGCCATAAGATCAAGGATCTTAAAGGCGTTCTGGATTACATCCACTCAGAGAGTTGGGGACCTTCACGTCAGGAATTTCTAAGGGGGCACAGATATGTCTTGTCTATGGTTGATGATTACTTGAGGAGGCCTTGGGTGGTTATCATGGAGCACAAGAATGAGGCTCTAAGGAATTTCAAGGACTGGAAGACGGTAGTGGAGAACCAGACAGAGAAGAAGATCAAGAAGCTACGGACAGATAATGGTTTGGAGTTCTGCAGTACTGAGTTCGATTCGTTTTACAGACAGGTGGAGATTTCTAGACATCTCACCAGCAGAGGCACGCCACAGCAGAATGGTGTAGCAGAACGGATGAATCAGACATGGCTTGTGGGAGCGTTGTGCATGCTCTCCAACGCAGAGTTGTCTAAACGTTTCTGGGCAGAAGCGCTTAATACAACATGTTACTTGATTAATCATAGACTTCATACCGGTATTGGCCTCAAAGTTCCCTATGAGGTATGGACTGGTAAATCCATGATTGTTTCAAGTGTTGGCAGTGTTGATAAACAGCTGGAGCAACAAGATACTGAAGAGTTAGTTGTACCACAGTCAGATGTTGAAAAATAGGTGGAGCAACAAGATACTGAAGAGTTAGTTATCCCACAGTCAGATGTTTATCAAGATCCACCAACAGAGACAAAGACTGAAGCACCAGAAAGTTCAAGTTCAGTTCCTAAAGAACATGAGTTAGCACAAGGAGGGTCTAGAAGAGCTAATTTCAGGAATGGATTTGAAGACTTGGTGTCTTATGCACTGCTGGTTGCTGAGGAAGTGGAGCCCATTCTTACGGAACCTTCTACTTTCAATAAAGCAGATACATGTTCAGAGTCATCTCAGAGGTATGCGGCTATGGGTGATGAGATGGAGTCTCTTCACAGGAATCAGACTTGGAAGTTGACTACAAGGCCAGAAGGCAGGAAGATTGTGACTTGCAAGTGGATCTTCAAGAAAAGGGAAAGGATGTCCCCGGCAGAAGAGGTCAAATATAAAGCTCGAGATGTTGCAAGGGGTTTCACACAGAGAGAGGGGGTGGACTACAATTGGATCTTCTCACCAATGGTCAGACACACTTCGATCAGAGTGTTGCTAGCAATAGAGGGAGAGATATACATGATACAGTCGGAAGGATTCCAAGTTCCTGGTAAGGAAGATCAAGTTTGTAGATTGAAGCAATCGCCTAGGCAGTGGTACAAGAGATTTGACAGCTATATGATAGCAGCAGTTAAGAAGTCAGAGATTCAGAAGTCGAAAGGCTTATTGGTCGCAGAGATGAAGGGTTTGGGTAGCGCGAAGAGAATTCTGGGTATGGAGATCTATAGAGACATAGCCAAACGGAAACTGTTCTTATCCCAGAAAAAATACATCAAGAAAGTTTCAAAGAGGTTTGGTAGGTCAACAGCTAAGGCTATAGATACTCCGAGTGCAGTGAATGCACATACAGTCGCGTTTGGGCCCAAATCGGTTGAAGAAAAAGAGTATATGGCTCCAGTATCCTATTCTAGTGCAGTTGGTAGTTTGATGTATACTACAGTGCGCACTAGCGACGTCAGACTCGTCTGTGGAGATGGGACAGAATGTGCAGTCAAGGGTTTCTCAGATTTGGGTGATGTTGATACAAGAAGATCGAAGACCGGATACGTGTTCATGCTTGGTGGGTCAGTTGTCAGTTGGAAGTCTACATTGCAGGAGACAGTGACGTTGTCCACAACAAGAGCAAAATACGTGACATTGACAAAGTCCGCTAAGGAAGGAATATGGTTGAAGGGATTGATCAGCAATCTTGGGATACATCAGGATCAGGCTATTATTTATTGCGATAATTTGAGCGCGATTTGTTTGGCCAAGGATCAAGAGAGGACCAAGCACATTGGTGTCAGACATCATTTCCTAAGGGATGAGAAACGGGTAAAGGTGAAGGTAGGGACGGCGAACAACCCTGCAGACATGTTCACAAAACTCGAGACGGGAAGCAAGTTCCAACATTGTTTGGACTTGCAGATTGTTCGCAGCTATTAGATAGCAGAAGAGGCGAGGGGGGAGAAAAAATTTGTTGTCATGGAGATTCAAAGTCAAGGTGGAGATTGTTGGGTTAATGCCTTTGAATTTGGGACGCCGAGTTAAAGGATTAAACAACAGAGAGATTTCGTAATTCCGGGACAGAGCTCAGAAAGAAGGTTTCCAAGTCAGTTTTGGACTAGGTTTCCAAGTTCCTAAGAGATTTTGAGATAAACTTTACTAGTATAAATAAAGGCCAGTAGTTTAGATTAAAATCACACCTCAGATTGTCATAGACAAATTATTAGAGTGCTCAGAGCAAGGTCTGTAATTCTACAGTTACACAGTTAGGAATTTTGTGATCAAAATCCGTGTAGCAGTAATAGTGAGATCTTGTAATCGTTTCTCCAGATTGATAATAATATTCTCTCCCCTCCCCGTGGACGTGGCCAAGTTGGTGAACCACGTAAATTGATGTTCTTGTGATCGCTCGCTTTTCTTATCAAATCTTGTTATTGCTCTAACAGGCTAGTTTGTTTTTTATTTTCAGCTCTTCTTTAGGTTTGAAGTACAATTCGTTCAGATATAAAAAAAAACAGTTTGTTTGTATTTTTTCCATTCAAATCTGAATCCACATAATATCCTACTAATTTTTCAGATTAATAAATAAGACTTATCATCCTCTTAATAATGAGACTTATTTAAATTTAAATTTAAAGACTTAACACTTGAGAAAGAAAATCAGTCTAATTTTATAATACAAACAAAACAAAAAATAAATAAATAAGAAAGTGATTTTAAAACTGATGAAATTATTATTTACAACATGTGCATTTGAACTCTTGAATGAAAATAACGATTCGAATAATCAAAGAGACAAACTAGTCTATGATTTGACAGATTTTCTAATTGACCAAATGGCTCTGGCGTGTTCTGGACTTTAAAACGAAAAATATTAGGAAAAACGTGTTTTAAAAAAAATGTGGTGGCATTTTTGTGAATAATTAGAACTTCTCAACGGTTCTGGATATAATTATAAATCCTTCTGGATATGATATTGATAGCCAGAACCTTTGAAAGTGATAGCCAGATGGGTCATAGATATCAATATAAAACCTTTTGGATATGAGATTGATAGCCAGAACCTTTGAAAGTGATACCCAGAAGGGTCCTGGATATCAATATAAAGTCTTTTGGATATTAATATAAAATCTTCTGGATATGAGATTGCTAGCCAGAACCTTTGAAAGTGATAGCCACAAGGTTTTGAAAAACACGTTTTTCCTAACCGGTAGGAAAAACGCGTTATACAGGAGACCAACTCAACTTTCTAAGCCTAGTTGTCTAACACTTTAAATTCTGGACTCGTGTGATACTAGAGCCCGTCAATTTGGGCTGAGCCCATTAGGCCAGCCCGGCCCGCCATCGAATAAAGGTGGGTTGGGTCCTAAATATGCTAGCCCAAATACAAATGTGCCATTTTGGGCTAGCCCATTTGGGTCGCGGGCCAACCCACTTTTTTTTTCCTTTCCGTTTGCCGTCTACCGATGTCGTTTAGTGAATAGTGAATGTGTGCGGTGTGCCTCTAAGTTTTCACTTGTCAATTTCATTCTATCGCCTTTCTCTCTCTCTCTTCGACCCTTCTCTCAACCGACTGACGCCGCTACCAGTCGCCATCGTCTTCAATCTTCATCGTCCTCTTCTCTGCCATTCCGGGGTCCATCGCCTGCTGGTATGTCCTCTCTCTCTTTGACTCTTCACTCTATTTTCACTTTTCCAAATATATTTTGTGCAACACAGGTTAATCAATTCTATGTTTTTGGGACAATTAGGTAGTTTTTGAGGAGTTTTTTGATTGGGATCCATTGTCTTTAAACTTGAACATGCTTTAATTACTTTGTTTTTATCTTTTAGTTTGTTATTAAAATGATATTTGAACTTTATATCAAAATGTGATTATGGACTTTATGCTTTAAAAATGTTGATGCCATGCTTAATCCTTTAGGGATATTCATTAAAAAAAAAAAAAAACCATTGTAGTCTTAACCCGCCTGACCCACCAACCCAAGGTGGGTTGGGTTGGGATTCAATTTTCCCAGCCCGCCAAGAATTTGGGCCAGCCCGCCCGGCCCCGTTTAGTGGTGGGCTGTGGTAGGTTGGGCCCGCCCCACCCCGCCAGCCCATATTGACGGCTCTATGTGATACCGTCTCACGGTGTGAGACGGCTCCGAGCCAAGTAGAGGGATTTTTTATTTTTTTCCCTCCAACATTTTTTCCTTGCCATTTTGTGCTCGCTAGCAAAAGTAACACTTTTTTCTCATATGTAACACTTTTTTTTCTTTCTTAAATGTACCACAGTTTTACTGAAATAGATTAAAGATAACATGAGATTGACAACTAAACTAATGTTAAATTTTATAATAAATGAATGTAACCTTTTATTTTCTCAATTGTAACACTTTTCTAGGTTTTACATTCAATTGAAATGCAAAAAGCGATTATATACATGAATTTTTTACTTTTGTTTTAAAGAAAAAAAAGTAACATTTACTCTATAAAACTGTTACATTAATCTATATAGCAAATTACAATCATATATGCACTGTGTTACACTTTAATTATTATTTTTTCTAACCACAAATTCTATTTATTTTTTTTGCAAAACTGTTGTTACATCTTACAATAAAGTGTTACTTTTTTAAGACTATACTGTTACTTTTTTAAGACTGAAATGTTACTTTTGTCAAAACAAAGTGTTACATCTCAGGATACGAGCAGTCCATTTTTGTGTTAAAAAGTATGTTTTATTTTTTAAATAAATCAAACCATATCATGACATATCTAGTTTTGTTCGTCTCGTTGAGACGAAGACAACAGCATTTTTAATTATTTTTTTGACTTCAAAATCTCAAGATATATCATTTTAATGTTATTGGGGGGTTTTTTTTTTTTAAGGGCGCCACGTGTCGCGCTGGGAGGGCAAGAAGGACAGCTGGGGTTGCTGGGCATGATCCATGGGTGGATCCGTCTCACAAGGTGAGATGGTCTCACCCAAGTTTTTGCCTTAAATTTAATACTTCATCTCTCCCTAAATGATTGTCCATTTTAAAAAAATCTTTGTCCAAAAATGAATGTCTTTTTTTTTAACATAACTTTGTCCCTAAATGTTTTTTTTTCACCAGTCTCTTTATACGTGCAAAACTAAATGTTTGGAAAGGAGATTACAAAATTATATATGAATCTTTGCCACCAAATTGTACAAAGAGTTGAGATTTTCAAATGTCCCTTAAAATGAATTTCGGACACTCATTTAGGGACATAGGTAGTAATATTTTTGTTAATGTCTAAGGAATAGCAGTGAATAGTCTTTTGTTTATTGCTACTTACCCAAAATGATCACTTGTCTCTCTCCTATCCACTCACAATAACTATTCATTAACTTATTTTCTCTCCCATACCACTCACAATATTTAATTTTTCAACATATTTTCTTAATCCCCGTGCACTCATGCTTGCTAGTAATAAAGTATGGAACCGAGGGAGTATATTAACGAGATGAGATGAAGCCTCAATTTTTTTTTCTTTGAGTTGTGAAGTCAAAATTAATTTATAATTTGTAAGCTGGTCATCAACAATTAAATCATCTCAACCGCATAACTGAAAGAAAAAGAAATATTGCTCTACCTCATTTACTTAACTAAGTAGCGAGATGAAATAACCAACTTTTTCAATTACACCACCCGTCCCTCTTTAATCTAAAAAAATTGTTATTCGGAGTCCTATTTTAATCTGCAAAATCCCAAAATGATTTTTTTTTAATATTTTTTAAATAGTGAGACTCACTTGTCATACTCAGAACAAATATCCATTTATATTTTCTATCCCACTTTCTCTCTCCCATTCAACTATCTACACTCATATCACTTTTTCAATTATTTTTAAAATTTTTGTGTTAATACTCTTTCTTATAAATTATAAATTAAAGAGGAACGGGGAGAGTACGTCTCTCAGAGTGTACTTTTGGTAAAGAGGAGTACTTATTATAAATTTGTCTATAGCTAGAGTGGACTTTTGGTAAAGATGAGCACTTATTGTTTATCGAACACCTTATACGGGATCTTTAGGGTTCCAAGTCAAATATGCTTATCAGATTGTTGTTATCGGTGATAAAAAAACATATATAAGTAGTATGAGATGGATGGTTTCATGTGAACATTTTTCTAAACAGCCAACTTGTAATTCAATAAATAGAACAAAATGTATTTCTTTATTTTATCATAAAAGAAAATTTTACTTTAATTTTTGAGGATAATTTTGTAAACTCTTAATCAAACCTACTATATGTTAGGATTAGAGTCCTAAACTATGAGGAAGAAAAAGAGTGTAAGTCGGAGGAGTTGGTGGAGATCAAAAAGGGTTCAAACCGGAGGAGGAGTTCCTGGCGGAGGAGCAGGCGGGCGCTTGCCCTGGACCAGGCGGGCGCTCATGTGGACAATGAGTTGATCCGCCAGGGGGAACTAATTCAAGCGGGCGCTCGCCCATACCCAAGCGAGCGCTTGGTATGCGGCTGGGCCGATTTGTTTCCTATTTTGACACAATCTCTTCTTAATTTGATTTAGATCTTCCTTGTACTGCTATATAAGCATAGTCACGACCTAGGACACATTGTAGCAAATTATTAAGGTGTGATTAATAATATATTGGCTTGGCAATTGCCCCCGGACGTAGTTCATGTGTTGAACGAACCGGGTAAACAATTCTTGTGTTCTTGTGTGTGTGATTCTTCCATTATTGTGCTTGTGGGTTTGTGTTCTTGATCTAGATTGCAACGGGGTACCACTAAATTCCCAACACTATATTAAATATCGGAATCCACATTAAATAAATTAATTATTTTTCTTATAGCAAAAAGTATATTAATAAACTTTTATAATATCACCGGATAAAGAAATTGCCTAAATTTTGTTATATTAATTCCAAATTCACCATAAAAATTAAGGGGAGTTTACTATCATTTTAGCTAGAAAGTTGACCCAGGCCTCCCAGCGGCTTTTAAAGACTCAAAAGGTTCAACTATATATATAGAGTATAGTATATTTCCTTCATCTAATCACCCATTTGCATTTGTGTAGGTGCACCAAATATTCGAACGAATATAACGTTAGAAAGTTAAAATGTGTATATATATATATTTATATGAATCATGATATTCATTTGCCAAATAAATTAGTGATGACTTCATTATAGTCTCACAATGTGGCAATACAAGAGTCTTCACATAAAGCAAAATATATAAATAAGAGAGTCTACTTAAATATTTCTATGATACAGAAAAAAGGGTTTTTATTAACACAACAATTGTATGTTCAACAGTCCTTTTCACTTATTTGAATTGAATATTTCTATACATAAGAAACATCCAATAATTAAAACTAATTTATGAGATGATCACTGAAATCCTTTCTCCATAACACGTTCAAAGTCAACCGTTTCTTTTCATATGGTTTCTTAAAAACACAATTTTGAATATTTAATACTCCCTCCGTCCCCAAACGATCTTCACATTTGATTATTCAAACTTTTTAAGAATATGAACACTTGATTCACTAGTCATGTATTGTTTGGGAACTTCTAAGCCTAGGTTGTAGAAATATGAAGAATTTTTTGGACAATGAAAAATGCTAAATGAGAAGATTATTTTGGGACGGAGGGAGTATATTGATTTAAAAAACAAAACTTTAAGCCATAAATACTTTTCTTATGAGTCTATCTTTAGAAAAATTATTCGCAAAATCTTAGGAAAAACGCGTTTTTCCAAACACTTAGGAAAAACATGTTTTAAAAAAACGCGGTGACATTTTTGTAAATAATCGGATCTTTTCAACTGTTCTGGATATCAATATAAAGGCTTCTTGATATGAGATTGACAGCCAGAACCTTTGAAAGTGATAGCCAGATGGGTTTGGATATCAATATAAAGCCTTCTTTTTCTAATTTTTTAGAATTAGAATGAACTGACTTTTTATAAGATTTGGCTATTTTTATTAACTTTTTCTTTTGTATTTAATATATGACAATTTTCTTGCAAATTGTAGAAAAATTAATTTCATTATAAAATCAGAAGAAAAATATAAAAAAAATATTTTTATTAACTTTTTCTTTTTATTAAGATTTTTTTGGCTTATGGGTCATGGATCCGGGTCATGGGTCAAAAAGACCCGCCTCTACTATGAGACGGGTCATGATGTTCTCATACAAGTTTTTGTCTTAACAATAATCCCCGTATTAAATGTAATGGAGTTAAAATCTGTCCAAATATGTTGGTTTAAGTTAGAGTTTCAGAAGTAGAATGTCTGAATTTTTTGGGTGATTTTTTCTTATGGTTTTCTTGATAAGGTTTTAGTAATTCTAATATTTTAGCTAGTACTATTTAGGATCAAATAATCAATTATAGTATGAATGTAGACTTTTGAATGGCAAGAATTCTTCTCATCTTTTCCCAAACTTGATCTTGCATATTTCTAAACTAATACTCCCTCTATCCCAGAAAGATAGTCTCATCATTTTGATTTTTTATGGTCAACAAAAAATAAAATTTGACCAACCATTGGTGACAATCTAATCATTTTAATAAAGTTCTAAAAGTTGTAATTGATTAATCATTAAGTGATTTATCAATAACACATTTTAAAATTTCATTGTGATCATTAAATTGACACTAATGTTTGGTCAAAGTTTATTTTTATTGACCATAAAAAGTCAAAATGATGACTTTTTATGGTCAACAAAAATAAACTTTGACCAACCATTGGTGACGATCTAATCATTTTAGTAAAGTTCTAAAAGTTGTAATTGATTAATCATTAAGTGATTTTTCAATAACACATTTTAGAATTTCATTGTTATCATTAAATTAACACTAATGTTTGGTCAAAGTTTATTTTTATTGATCATAAAAAATCAAAATGAGACTATCTTTCCTGGACATAGGGAGTATAATCTATAAGTACCGATGTTGTATTCCGTGATTGACAGACTTGTTTTGATTCATACTAATATTAAAGTATGTTCCACCCCAATAAATTTATCTTCGTGCAATTTTGGAAGTTTTGGTTTTTATTGCATCAATTATATCAAAATAAGGATAAGTGTGTGAAAGGCCCTGTTTAACTAAAAGAACAGATTGATTAAAACTTGGACAGCTAACTGTTTGAGGTTAGCTGTTGAGAGATAAGTTAATAAAAGAAATGTGCAACGAATATAAATGAAAGAATAAATAAAAGGACAAGGTGTATGTTTATGTTAGTGTTGAGACAAGAGTGTACACAGTATTTTAAAGTGGTTCAGAGGCAAAACCCTTCTCTTACATCCACCCCTACTGTTAGAACAGTGAGACCAATTCACTATAATATTCTCTACAATTAGAGTTACAAGAATTGATAAGGCAAGTTCCTTTGAACCCCCTCTACTTAATTGACACTTCAATTAAGGTTGCTTCTTTCAAAGCGAGAAAAAGAAAAGTAAAATAATCAAAAGTGTGTTTACAAAATAGCTTGGCTTTAAGATGGCTAGGAGAGGGTTGTAACTGGGTGTAAGATGGCACAATATTTGCAGGGGTTTGTGCAAATATTTAATACTGCAGAGGGAGAATGCAGTAAGACTACAAAGGGTTGTTAGGTTGTAAAAATGGTGTAGAAAGTCTAAAAAGGGTCACTTGACAACATGCCAGTATACTCCTTTATATAAGGGAGGAGATAGAGCCGTTGGGGGACAAGGGTACAGTAGTAGCCGTTTGGGGAACAAAGGTACAGAGAAGTAATGGTTCCCTTTGACTTTGATTGAATGTTTGTTGTTCCTCTGTACACAGGTTGTCAAGGTTTGGAGAAGGTGTATTCACACTTGAACATGCTTCAATATGAGTTATTCCAATGACTGGTAATATTGGAATAATCATTCTTCAAAGATCTGATGACGTGGAGATAGCTGTTGAAGAAGAACAGTCTTAGCTGTTGAAACAGGGGAGCTTAGCTGTTGGGCTTGTAGGGCCTTAGCTGTTGAAGCTTGTTTGTATATATCATCTTGATAATACATTTAAGGTAGAGAGAGTTTGTAATAGGTAGATCTTCAGTTTGTTGGATGTATAGATGATAGGTAGATCATGTAATGACTTGACTGTTGGCTTGAGTGGAAACAGGGAAGCTTAGCTGTTGAGCTTTGTATAGGGCTTCCTGTGCTCAGGTCTTTTTGTATACATAATATAATCAATTATTTATTTATCAAAACATTTTTACTATGGTTAATTGTGAGTTAAACATAGTGAGGTACTAACAATTTCCCCCTTTTTGATAAATAAATACAGTTTTTGATTATGTACCTGCAAGGATAAGTGCTAAGGGAATAGAATACCAATGAAGAGAAATTCTTCTTGATAATATTTATTGGCAAACAAACTTTTAATACAAACTGATATGTACTAAAGGAAATGATTGAAAAGTAAAAATAAAAAGGATGTTCTGAACAGCTATTCAAAACTTAAGAAAAACAAACCAAAGGACCTATACTAGGCATTCTGACGTTTCTCCACAGCTTTCTTTTCTTGTAGAAGGGCAGCTCTTCTCACTGGATCATTTCTTCTGTAGAACCATTCATTGTTCCAGTCAAGACCCATCATATAATTATACTGGAAGTGTTGATCTTGTCTGGCTGTCAACTGATCTTTATTGAGGACAGGTTGATGGTAGAGAAGCCTTGGACCAATCCAGGCTTGCAATTGCTGAGGAGTCATGTTCTCATCAGATGGTGAAACCCCCATTGGGTATTCCTTGTAAAGAGAGGCATGTCTCTTTTTGGTAACTTTGGGAGGCTTGCTAGCAGGGGGAGCTTGGAAGTAGGAGTAAATGGATGCCTGTGATGGTCTAGGAGGCAGAGGATGGTTGCTAGGAGGAGGAGGAGGGAAATCTGTTGAGGTTGGCTGTTCAGGAGAGGGATGAATTGGATTCTCACCTCTTTGGAGGATGAACTCAGATACATTGTCAAGCTTTTTGAGAATGGTATATTTGAGTTGTTTGATGAGGGTGGCCGAGAATTGATTGAAGTTAGTGTATGTGAGATGATATGGAGGGGTGTATTTGAATGGATCAAAATTAGGAGGGAGATTTGCAAATTGTGATCTGGATTTCTTATGGAATTAAGGAGGAGGTGGAGGAAGATGTTGTGGATACACAGAAGAGATTGGGAAGAGATTTTTGACAATGAGTCCCATTATGCAGCTCTTCTTGGAATGCAGAGTCCAAAAGATGGACTGAGCATATTGAATGTAGAGGGCATACACAAGGGAGGAAGGAGCATAGAGGCATTCCTGAAGATTGTTAGAAATGAGATGGGAGAAGACACGTTCCCATTCAGCATGGTTTGAAAAATTGAGAGGATTTGGAAGTTTTGGAGCAGAAAAGAGGAAGCAATATTGAGTGGTGATTCTGAACTTCTTCCACTCTTCATAAGCATGAAAGAGTTGGCCCCCAATATTCCTTGCATGAACACTCATATGGGTTTTGGTCATTTCCCAGGGATTGGGGAGATTATAAGGGTTAAGAAGAGGAGGAAGGATGGGAACAGACTTAAGCTTTTTATGGGCTTCTTAAACAGTTGGGATAGAAAAGTCAATGTCACAATCAAGGGCCCAGAAGCTAGGAGTAGGCATGGAAGTGTCTAGATCAATTTGAGACTTGGGAGTGGATTTAGAGGTAGGGATAGCTGTTGAATCAGGTTGGGGAATAGAAGATCCACCTTGACCTTGAGATTGCCTAGCTTCTCTAATACTCATAAAATTAAAGGCCTTAAGAGCCTCGTCCATAGAAAATTTACTGGAAAGATGTTCAAAAAGGATTGATGTATCATCATCAGACATATTAGTCACAGACTTATCTTTGATAAATTCAATGATTTGAGGGTTGAGGATAGGAATGACAGTAGATTGATCAGGAGATATATAAGGAGGGGATGCTTGAGTTTGCAGGGAAGGAGGAGGTTGAGTCTCAGTTGTTAGAATGAACTCATGAACAGGAGAGTTCCCCCTTGACCTGACAGGGGAGCCTGGACTAGGCGAGTTCCCCCTAAAGGTTTCAACAGGAGAGATGGTTTGAGAGGTAAGATCAAGAATTCCTTCAACGACATCAACATGATCTGAACTAGAAGTCAAATTTGGAGAGGGAGGAGAGGGAGATCTCATACGTCATATTTTCTCTATGAATTGACCAGCAGAGGAAGATGAAGATGTTACCTTGTCAGGTTGATCAACTGACTTAGCTGCTGGGATATCCTGCTTAGCTGTTGGCATAGCTTGCTCAGCTGTTGGCACAACTTGCTCAGGTGGTCCTTGACCTTGCTTGGCTTTTCTGATTTCATCAATCTGTTGTTGTAGAGACAACTGAACTCCATATTCTTCTTCATCAATCTCCATTACACCACTGGAGCTACTTGCTTTCTTAACTTCAGATTCTCCTTCACTCACTGTTGCTTCATCATCAACAAACAGCCTGCTCTTAGTTTTGTGAGCAGGTTTGATCACTTCAAATTCAGCAGTTGTGTTCTCATAACTAGTGGGAGGAGTGCCTGAGTCACTTTTTGTTTATTGAGAAGAGGAACTGGATGTTGAGGATGAGGATGATGGAGGTTCATCAATCTTCCTCTTGCGTGTCCTTTTAATAGCTATGGCTTTCCTTCTTGTAGATGACTTAGCTGTTCCTCCGGTGGCCATTCTGGTTGCTGGAGCTTCATTAGGTCCAGACTTAGCTGTTGGGACCCTTCTTGATGCCTTAGCTGTTGAGGGTTTGGCCTTAGAGGACTTAGCTGGTCCCTCTTTAGAGCCTTTAAGAGGGATGGTCTTTTTGTCAAATTTCTTGGAGGAACTGAGGGGAACTAGTTCAAGCCACCTAGTGTTGAGAATGGCTGGGTGGTCTTTGAGCTTCTTAGCTAGAATCCCACTCATGAATCTGAACAGATTTGGCTTAGTAGATCTCACATAAGGTTTGTGAAGAGATGGGGAAGTGGCAAGGTTGAAGTTTTCAAGCATTACTTTACACCAGTTCACTTTCCTCCTAATCAGACCAAGGGCAATCTTCCATTCTGAAGAGCTTAGCTGGTACAAGGATGATTGTTTTCCACACATTCCTTTTATGACTACATCACTGAGGGTTGAATTGTTGATGGATAGGTTATTCTTCAGAATAGGTTTGTTCTTCACAGACTCATAATCAACATCTTCTTGATTGGTGAATTGCTTGTAGAGAACACTGAATGTTGTATCTAGGTCTTTGCTCCAAATGTTGGACAGAAGGCTGGGGTGATTGGAGATGCCATAAGTGGTATGAACATCTTCAGGTTTAATGATCATTACGACATTTTGGAATACACATCGAATGGAACTATCTTTTAGCCTAGTTCCAATTCGATATACCTCAGAACAAGCATTCTCAAGGATTGGATTCTGAGCAACTAACATGTTGAGAAGGCCATTGTTTTCTAGAATCTTTTTGACATAGGATCCTACATAACCTTCAAACAAAAGCATCTTCAATGTAATATCCATGTGATTCTTCAGGAAGAGCCATTGATTTTGAAGAAAGGGGTGAGCAATAGCAAAAACAGAGGATTAGGGTTTGAAGCAGAGTATTCGAATTCGAAAGATTGAATGATTTTCGAAGGGAAATTACTGTTTGGATTTTATAAAGAGGTAGAGATAATGGGAAGATCGTGGTTAAGAAGGTGGGGACAACGGTTATATTTTTGAGGAGAGAGGCAACGTGGGGATTAAAGATAGCCGTTAAGGGTGATGAGACGGTTATCCTCTTTTACTGTTCAAGTGAACAGTAAATAGAATAGAAGTAAATGATATATCATTTATTTCCAGAAATAGTGGGCGGCTATTTAAGGAAAGCAAGGTGATAAATATAACATAACACACTACAAAATTATATTGACCATCACATCTTAGAATTGCCACCTTTTTGTACCAATAGTACATATTTGGTGGTCAAATTAGTTGATATTTTGGACCAAAATTAAAATTCAACAGCTAAGTCTATAATCATACTCTATTATGAACAGTCATAAATTCCTTGTGTATATATGTCACGCCCCGGAAAATTACTAAAATCCATAAACATAAAATTTACTTAATATACATCTCCGAAATGCAAAATACCAAACCGGCCACGTGAATTCGACTATAAAACCAAAACTATCACACGACACCTCGACGAGATTATAACTCAGAGACTAGAAACAAACGCGGAAGCAAGAACAACTATTAACAAAAATACCCAAAGTACAACCGTATATACAAAACACTGAACGACTACGAACCTACAATAAAATACATAAAGGCTCCGAGGAGCAACTATCCCAAAGGCGATCAACCTGCTCAGAAGATTCCCGCTACAACGGACCTCACAACGCTACCACTTGATTTCCTGGGGGGGGGGTTTAAGGAAAACAACAGAGATAAAAAGAAACGGGGTGAGATAAAATCTCAGTAAGCTACTAAATGCAACTAAGTGCCATACTGTCATGAACAATAATATAACAATAAACATTCTCCATATACGATCACATAACAACAAATGAGAGGCTCCCTATCGCCAACCGTCCCATACCGGTTGGAAATAACGACCAGCTCAACATGCAGCACATAAAGCTGAAATAAACACGTTACAAAGGATACTGAGCCAAGGTTTCACCAAACGGATATGACAAAGAAGTCTCTGCGCAGAACCAAACAATCAACCAATCAATCGATCTTCGTAGTGGCACAAACGGCTGAAGATAATAACCCGGTCAGAACCGACCAATCCATCAATCACCCATAGCAGCATAACAGCTAAAGAGAACCCCGTTCAGAACCGACCAATCAATCAATCAACCCATCTTCGCAATAGCATAAATAGCTGAAGACGATAACCCGGTACCGGAACCATAACAATGTAACATGTCACAAAGGACAGGGGAAAATGACACAAAGTCATACCCAAAACGTCTAGCTAGAATACTCACCAAAGGAGCTAGCTCATCCCAACCAAGGCCAATCTGGATGAGGAAAGAAGGACTAATGGGCATGCTATACTGGACTTGGCTCGTGCCATTATAACATTATCCATTGCCTGACTCGAACACAAGTACCAGCTGGACTTTCAAATAAATGCTAAGTAATAAATACTAGCTCGATAAACAACCAAAGATTCCAAAGTAGGGAACCATAACAAATAATCACCATAAAGATACAAACGATTACTCATGAAGAGTTCAACAACAACGAACACAAGAAGTTTCTCATAAAAGAGTCCAACACGATAAACGGGGTTGCTCATAGAGAGCCCAACATCATTGATCATTAAAACATGATGATTCCATAATAAGGAATCACACCAAACACATCCTAAATATGATACTCACGAGTTACTCCAAAAGAGCACAACCCAAACGGTCGTTCACAAATTGTATAATGACTATTACCAAGATGAACCTAAACGTCTACTCGTAAAGAGTACCATGACCAAGAACTCAACCATCCCTTTACACCTGGAATTCCAAATAGGGAATCCAAACAAATACACCTTAAGGCAAATCAAAACCGCAGTTACCCAATCACCGTATCACTCTTTACATCCGTTCATAAACGAACCAATTCTTAACACTCCAAACGAACCCAAAAGGTTACACCTATTCATACATGATCACAAACGGACCAAACCCAACACTTTGGTATTCCCTAATAACCCTCTAGGTACTATAAGATATCACCTAAAACCTAAACCAAGTTTTATCTTAAAATCAATTCGATTGGAATAACCATGAACACGTCACAAGATGCCCAAGCATTCTCCAACAATACTTAGACCAATTCCATAACACAATTGTTCACAACGGAACCATTTCAAACACTAGAGTAACCCACAATGTCTACTTAACATAACTAGAGTGGCACCCAAGGTCTACACCAAGAATACAATCCAAACCTAAACCAAACAAGAGATGATTCCTGAAAACAGTGGGCGGGCGCCTAAAAGGAGGCGGGCGGGCGCTCATTTAGCCAGGAGATTGGCCGAAGGAAAATGGCCAGGTGGGCGGGCGCCTAACTAAACCCAGGCGGGCGCCCGGTCGGCGATCTGGGCAACCAGCAACTGGGTTCTTCACATTTTCTTACTAATTCACAAATTTCTCAAAATCAATCCTTCCAACAAGCCTAACCATGAACCCGAACAACTTCTAAACTTATAAGGGACCTAAATAACAACATCTATAAACCCAAACTAAGATTTAACCCCAACATTCATATTACCACAAATTTAACAAAAATCCAAATAAATCCTAAACTCAACCAAAACATCATATATATCACTAAAGCATCATTCAAACAAGTGATGAACATTTTAGCATAGAAATGGGGGAAAAGTAACTTACTTGGAATTTATGAAAGATGACGAAATTCGAATTTTCTTGGATATAAACGATCCTAGCGACGATCTAAACATTTTTCATAAAATGAGCAATAAGAAATAATGAATAGAAGATGATCAAAATGAGGAGAGAGGGAGGAGTTCTTACCTTTTCTTTACCCAAAAATGGAGGAGAGAGAGAGGGAAATGAAAATGTGAGGTGAGGGAGGAGGGAGGAGGAAGGAGTAGGATGAAGAAATAAAATGTTTCACCTAGGCCCCCTCTAGACCCAACTAGAACACATAAACCCATACTCCCCACTAACAACTAAGACCCAATAACTCTACACTAGCACAAATGATCAATTAAAATGCTAGGCATAAAATATTATGAAACACTAAAATGCACACATAAATAATTAATTAAATAAATAAACAAATATTTTTACTAAGAAAATAGATACGGGTTTTCGGGTCGTTACAATATAAGGATTATTGACTTAGCTAATGAATAAGTTCATTCTTTTTAGTCTTAGCTGTTGGGGGCACACTTAGTTCAATTTTTGAAAATGGGAAGACTGTCATCTAAGTTTAGTCCCAAAAAGATGGCTCAGACAGCTAAAAAATTAATCTTTTCAATCCCTATAGGAGAAGAGACTGAGAGAGAAAGGTTTGAGAGAGAGTACAGGTCATACACTATACAGAGTGATCATCAGTTGCATGAGGAAGTTGAACAGCTTCCTCTTGATCACCCTCTTAAGTATAGGGAGATGAGAGATAGGGAGAAGAGAAAAAGAGATTGGGAGTGTGAAAGGGAAGCTTTGGAGAAGTTTGAGAGAGAGAGATTGGCACAACTGAATGAGGTTAAAGGCAAGGGAAAAGAGAAACAGGGGGAGGAGAGAGGAAGTATAAAGTTGTTTGGACAGAACATGAGGGTAGGGAAAGGAGAGAGTAGCAAGGCAAGTGCTGCACAAACAGAAGTTCAAAGGGTTCATTCCCTTGGAGACTTGATGAGAAAGGAGGGTTTAAAGGTCCATGAGAAGGACTTTGGAAGGATAGCTGTTGAGGGAAATCAGGTTTTGAGGCCTTTTACTTTGAGGGAGCTAATGAGTCAGGAAGATATCTTAGCTGTTTAGGACAAGAAGGTGCCTTTTGCTGAACAGCTAAGGGATTATGTCCCAGTGACAAAGGATTCTTTGTCAATAAGCATGGCAGTGCTTGAAGGAGGGGGAGATAATTTTCATGGGGTCCAGCAGTCACCATCAACTACTCACACTCAATTGTTTAGGCGGTATATGAGGTGTTATAGTCCAGTTCAAGTAAAGGAGGAGAATAAAGGAGGCTCTTCTTCCCATATGGCAATGATAGCTGCTGAGAGCATGCAGACCTCAGGAACCTTTACTCAACTGATTTCTCAGTTGTGTGACTTCACAGTTTTTACATTTTTTTTATTTTTCACTTGTAAAAATGATAAGTTCATCTATCAAATTTTCACAATTATTATAATAATTGAGTTTGAGTTTAATAAATGAGACATTCAATTCACAGTCATTACACAATTGTGTGATCTTCAAATAGTTGAGAATCAAATTATCACAAATGATACTCAATTTTTCATAGGTTTAAGTTTAAAACAGAGGCATTCATTTTTTTTTTCATAATTGAGTATAAAACTGAGATATATATTTCAAAAACTTAGAGTTAGGGTTTGCAATCAAAGTCAAAGTTGACTTGGTACAAATTACTAAATATTTTTAAGCATACATTTTGTTCTTAAAAATGAATAAAAAAGAAACTACAAAAGGATAACAAACAAACACCAACCTCTTTCTTGTTGCTAACTCCCATCTCCCATTGCCTTCTTTCTCTCCATCAACTGTGTTTGAGAGAGTAAGAGAAGGGACCCATCTCAAAATCCCAGATTCATCTTCAATTCATCTAGTACAAATTTGGGGATCTTAGGGCAATTGATGAAGTCGAGGAGAAGATAGAGTTTGATTTTGTTTTTGATGACTTGCTAGGGTATTAACGAAGATGATTACATCGATGATGCTTGTAGATTCTGCTGGAAAATTGGCCTGAGATGGAGAACATGAAGAAGTTGAAAGAACCTGTTCTATTTATACACTTTAAACAGGTAGATGTTAGTTCACAAGAGGTCGACTATCTTGGCAGAGTAGGTCGACTATCTTGATGTGTAGTGTGTGTGTGTTGAGTTATGCAGCGGAATAATAATGAAATAAATAGAAAAAATAAATGAGTAAATGATAAGTGATATGTGTGTGAATAAGTGTGAGTAAATGAGACACAAACACAAAGATGTAACGTGGTTCAGAGTATAGCAACTCTCCTACATCCACGCTTTACTGTCCTCAACAGTGAAGAAGAAATCCACTATAATACTTCGTCAAGAAATTACAATCAATTGCAAGAAAATTCCCTCAGAATTTTCAAACCTAATTAGCCTCACTAATTAAGTTATGTACTTGTTGCAAAGTACAGAAAAAGAAAAGAAAAGATTTTTCAAGTGTGAGGGTTTGGTGATCTCTAAGATGGCTCTAAAGTAGCTATGTGAGATCTATATTTGGTTATCTATTTTAGCACATATTTATAAATATCAAGTGTGCTTTTACAATTGAGTTTGCTTAGAAGCTTTAATCAAATTGTATAGAATATGGCCAAGACAGTGATATTTTCTTTAGTAGTATTGACTCCTTTTATAGGCTTGTATGATATATCCGTTTGAGTTCCAACGGTCTTCAACATCTTGGAAATGCATATGTCAGTCATTAATCTTTGACTGGCATAAAGTATGTGAACAGTGTTTGAGTCAGGTTTGACTTTGACTGGAAGTATAGTTTGGCAAAAGTGATAAGGTCTGCTATCTTGAAGGTTGGTTATCTCGATAGTGAAGATAGTGGACCTGTAATACTTGATGATTTCCAGTTAACTTCTTGATAATTCTTTTCAAGTTCATTAATTATTTGTCAAAACACTTATTTAAGAAACTAGGGTTCTAATAGAAGTCACTAGAGAAGAGGGAGGGAGTCACCGGAATTGAGGCGAGAGAGAGAGAAATCGCTAGAGATGTGGGGCTAGGGTTCAAAATCAATTGATGGAGATGGTGAAACCCTAGGTTTTGATCGGAGAAGACGACAGGAAGAAGGAAGTTTGTGATGGCTTGAGGTGTCGAATTGAGGGGATGCCAGAGAGGAGGGGTTGAATTGGGATGGATGGTGAAACCCTAGGTTTTAATCTGAATCCATTCGTAGGGATGAGGGAGGAGGCAGTGGGGAAATATGCATAGAGAGAGAATGGAATACGCATATAAAGAGAGAACGCGACGTGGATTTGGGTGTAGGGGCAGTTTAGCCATTTAAAATTATTGTAATGAGGGTGAAGGACTCTACGGTCGTTTTAAGTTCAACTCAGGGACCCTAAGGTAGAATATGTAAATGTCTGTTTTTATTGGCAAATTACACCTTCTATTAAGGACTTATTGTTAAAAAGCCCTTTTTGTCATTCTGGTGGTTTGAAGTTGATAATATCGGTTTGCAATTTTTTTTTTTACCATAATAAAAAATAGGGAAGATTGAAAGAGTAAATGATATTCTTTAATATCTTTTCGTTTTTGTAATTATAATTTATATATATTCATATTTTATTTGTAGCTATTTTGGAATAATTATAATCCCTTAGCCCGAATAGTTTGTCCCATTTTGACATTTTTTATCAATACATGTTGATTTTGACCATACATTGGGGTCAATATAGTTATCACAATGAATTTATAAAAATTATTATTGGTACATCACTTAATTATTCATCAATTACAGTTATTAGAATTTCATTAAGATAATTAGAACGACATTAATGTTTCGTCAAAATTTATTTGTGTTGACCATAAAAAAATCAAAGTGGGACAAACATTTCGAGACAAAGATGTGATTATTTATTAACCACCCCCAGGGCAAAGGATGATGGAGCAACATAAGAGTTGGTTTTGGGGGAAACTAGTTCTTCTATAAGTTACAAAAAGTCCACTTTTTAACCCTTAAACCCTAAATCCTAAACCCTAAATCTTAAACCCTAAACCTTAACCCCTATAAAAACAAGACTTTTTATAACTTATGGAGAAACTAGTTTCCCCCAAAATTTTCTCACAACATAAATCTTCATGAGTTGGTTTTGGGGGGAAACTAGTTCCTCCATAAGTTATAAAAAATCTTGTTTTTTAACCCTTCTAAAACCTTAAAAGGTCTAAACCCTAAACCTTAAATCCTAAACCCTAAACTTTAACCCCTACAAAAACAAGACTTTTTATAACTTAGGGAGAAACTAGTTTCCCCCAAATTTTCTCAATCTTCATAATGACGACTTCTTTAGATGACTTTGTACTAGTCTAAAAGTGGTGAAGTCAACTTCTTAATTTCAATTCTACTTTACTTTATAAGCGTATATTTTATACATAAATAATCATGTACAATATCTTTATGAAAATTTTAAACTATGGGAAAATTTACTGGACTAATTCTTTAACCCTCTCGCTTAATGACAAAAACCATACTCATGTCATCACCAAATTAATGTCTATTTTTCATTTAACTACACATTTGAAAAATGTTTAATATTTACAATATTTAATGTGAAAGAAGATAAGTATTCTTACTATTCACTTTCTAAACTACTCACTCCGTCCCAAAACACATTACACTATTTTAAACATGCACGAAAATTAAGAAAAGAATATATATATATATATATATATATATATATATTCAAAAGTATTGTGAGTGGGAAAGAGGTTGTGAGTATGATAAGTTGAGTGTGATTTACAAGTGAGGCCCAAAATTAAGTATGTGAGTATGACAAGTGAGGTAAGGAGAATAGAAAAATAATAAAATTTGAACATTTTGGGAAAAGTGACTTACCAACAGAACACCCAAAAGGGAAAATTAGTGTGTTTTGTTTTGGGATAGAGGTGGTATTTTTTTTGCTAGCGAATAATAATACGTTAGGGAACAATATTCTTTTGAATCTTCTTTAAAAAAATAGTAATTATTTTTATTGCTCACAAAAAAAAAAAAAAAAGAATATTTTTAAACCACCCAGAGACAACTGCATTCAAATGTCCTAATCGACCTCGCCTCGCCTCGCCTCACCGCCCCGCACATCATAGTTGAAACTTTAAAACACGTCTTCTACATAAAATAATAGAAAGCACATGGATAGTCCTTATGTTAAGGAAGCCTACCGTACTTATCGACACCGCATATGCCGGTTTTCTGACCTAATTTACTTAATTAATCCATCGCTACTTATTTCCGTGTCTCATACTTATTGCTATTTACTCAAAATGTTCAATTTTTACTGTCCTACCCACTCACAACAATTATTCAGTATCCACTAACTTTCTATTTTCTCTCATCTACAAACTCACAACACTTACTTTTCCATAATCCCGTGCACTCACTTTTAGTAGCAATAATTATGGGACGGAGGGAGTAATTATTATGATTAGGGGTTGACCATTGTGATGCAGCTTTGTCTATTTAAACGCAGAAAATGTAACCAAAGAAAATAGGAACAGTTTTGCCCAAAAAGAAAATAAGCAAAAAAGAATAAAGCAGGATCAAGTTAGGGTACTCTGCCGTCTTTAGAAAATTCAGTGTAAGTTATGGCAGATATCAACTTAACGGTCTTCAATGATCAAGAAAGCCATAACCACCACCATGGACATAGAATTTTACCTTTCTCCCCTACTCAAACTATACCAATGTAAGTATTCCGTTGAACGCATTTTATTTTTCAGATGTAGTTACTATTATTTGTATATTATTTGAACAAAATATCGATTTGTGGAAAACAAAACTTGATCAAGAACAAGAATAGATTTTCATTATGGCACTAAGGGAGTATGATTATATAGTTTCATCTTTAGGAGAATTGATAATCTTTTTGAAATGATGGGAATATATATTTTCTAGTACATTAGGTTTGCACACTTATTTTGTTTGATCATTGCGCAGGTCCGAGCAACAGAAAGATGAGGAAAATGAGAGCAAAAATGGTTTCATTACTGTTCGAGAGAGGCTGGGTCTGGATGATTTCCTTTCTCCGACGGTAACATTTTTCTCCTTACATCAACTAAGAGTTTCCTTCAAAACAAAAGAAACATTTTCAAATGGCTAGAATAATTAAAAGAGGCTAGTCACATGTAATATCTCCAAACTAAAATAAATTTCAACGTATAAATTTGCAGGTCTGGCGTGCTTCTGCTGCAGAATTCCTGGGAACAGCATGCTTAGTATTCATGATCGAGGCCATTATTATTTCCTCAAATGAGACGGATGTTTCAGCACCAAAACTAGTAATGGCATTGCTTATATTCCTCACCAACATGATTCTAGCCCTTGCTACAATGCCAGTCTCAGCCGGTCACATAAATCCGACCATTTCATTGTCAGCCGGTCTAATTGGGGTTATTTCTTTGTCACGCACCACCATATATATATTTGCGCAATGCATGGGGGCTATACTAGGGTCAGTAGCACTTAAAGGGGTGATAAGTGAAGAACTTGAAAAGACCTACTCACTTGCAGGTTGCACAGTAACAACCATTGCATCAACAACAGAGGGGCCCATTATAACCGGCCTTGGCACTAGCCACGCCCTTCGGCTTGAAATAATATGCTCGTTTGTTTTCCTTTTTGCATCGAGATGGATTGCTTTTGATCAGCGACAACATAAGGCATACGGTCGTGTTTTTGTTTGCTGTGCAATTGGTTTGGGTGCGGCCCTCAGTTTCTTCGTTTCAACAACAGTAACATCAACAAAAGGCTACTCTGGTGCTGGAGCAAATCCGGCCCGCTGTTTTGGGCCAGCCGTTGCCGGAGGTGGTAATCTTTGGAATGGGCATTGGGTATTTTGGGCAGGTCCTGCAATTGCTTCATTTACATTTTATCTTTACATTAAGATTATACCTGGACCTCACTTTAAACCTGAGGAGTACAAACACGACTTCTTCAAAGTCGTTAAGGGTGTGTTAGATAATGTTCGTTAGCAACTAGCTATGTTTCTTTTGTATTACTAAGAATCTTAAAGACACAGGGAGTTGTATGAGAGAATTGATTAGTGTGTGGTTCTTCTAAATTCTTTGTGTTTGGATTTGGGGAAAGAATTAAACCTATAAAGAAATCAAATAATAAACAAAATCCAATGAAGAAGTACAAATTCTTCTTGAAGAAAAACAAAAAGTTAGTCAGAACAAAGACGCAATAATATATAAACTCTTTTATATCCCTATAAAAACTGACATAAAATGAAAATTGTGAATAAGTAGAGTTTAGAAAAATCTTAGCCTAAAGTCTCTTTCACTAGTGTAGTCTTCCACTTGCTCAAAGATGTCATCACTTTCTTACTCGGGTTCAGGTGGTGCAAGTCCTTGTTCCATGGATGCAAGATGCCTTTCTCTTTCAACATTCAACAAGCTGAGCCTTTCTCTTTCAACATTCAACAAGCTGAGCTGCTTCTTATTATGTCTGAAGTAGTACTTCTTGTTGTTCCATGTGATAGGAAAGAGATCGTCATAAACCACCCCAAGTTTGATGAGCTCCCTTTTGGATTTTAACTCCTCTTTCTTTCCTAAGTCCCAAAAATGGAGGGAGGCTTGCGTGAATAACCTATAAGAACTAGAAGTGACACTTCTTGGTGGGATTGCAGCTTGAGTCCAAATCCCTTGGAATGAAGCAGCTTCTCTAAATGAAAAAGTGTGAGATGGCAGTAGATATGAGTCAAAAAAAATTCTTGCAAGAGAGTCTTTGACCAGACGTGTCAAATGTTTTCAGAGGCCCTTAATTTTACTTTTCAAATATTTACAAAAGACAATGATGTCCTCATGTGTTGCTGGTGGGAGTGGAGCAGGGGATTCAGAATTAATGGGTCGTGGAATACATGGACATTGGTAAAAGGTTCATGAGTTGAGCTTTTGATGCTTTCCAAAGTTCACTAGACATAGCAAATCTGAGGATCTCTTGGGGATATTGGACATCTTTAAGGGAAAGACCAATGCGTTTCATAGAGGAAATGAGAAATCAAATAGATGGCTTATTAAGCAGGGATGAGGTACATAGTACAGATTTATGAGAAGATTGGAGAACAAGGGGTCAGTTGTTGTGCTGTAGTGTCCTGTAATGATGATTGCAAAGGTTTGATTGGTGTGAATGTGAGGGTCCTCAAGAGATTCAGAGATAGAGCTGTGTTGTCCAATGGTTCAGAAGGTAAAAATTTAAATCTAGCATCCTCATTTTCAACATTATGCTCATCCTCATTACCCTCAAAGGTTTCACTCTCACTCCCCCAACAAAATTTAAATCTAACATCCTCATTTTCATTGTGCGCATCCTGACTGTCAATGGTTTGCCATCTAGGAGTTGGCATAAAAGCCATGGTTGAGGGTGTATCAGAAATTAGGGTTCAGTAATAGGAGAAAGGTTTGGAATGAGTTCCTTAGGAGTGGTTAAGGGGGATCTTTTTCGTGATCTCAAGGCATCACAAGCAATCTTCCTGTCAGAACTTACACTTTCACAAGAGGAGCATGTTCTTGAGTAGGCTCATAGTCAAATAGTTGAGGAAGTGAAATTGGAGCGGAATCAGATTGGGGTTCATCTTTTTCATCAAAAAGAATCATTCTTCTCTTTTTGCAAGGGGATGACTAGCTACCTCAGGCACAAGATCAATGGTGATAGGAGAGCTATCGTTGTGAAGTCTATTTTACTTTCTTGAAGGTTCATGTGTTTGTCCTTTTTGAGGGGTTTTGATGGGGCATTAGTTTTGTTCTCCTAGAATACATAACTTTAGGAGAGGGAGGAGTGTCAATTCTAGCTAAAGGTTGAGGGTCCACTATCATTGGCTTCTTGTTCTTCTTTTGTATTTGTTCCATTGGGCTACATATTCTCTTTCTTGGTAACTATCAGAAGGAGAAAAGACATGTCCTGAGGGTTCAGCTTGTCCTTCAGCGTTTTCCACGGGTTTTACTTGTCTTCTAGCATTTTAATATGAAAAGGTATTGATATAGGAACCAGATATATGAGAAATGATTCCACTCATAAATTTTAACATACAAGGCTTGATGGTTGACTTGATTTTTAACTTATCAGCTAGCATGTAGTATGTTATGGTGAGAGAGGCTTTACGAACAGATTTGGATTCATAGTCATCACTAAGGGCAAGCGATCCTGTAAGAGACTTAATTTGGGGATAATAATCTATGCTATAATCCCAAATATTCTTAACAAGAGCATCACCATTAGGCGTACCATAAGTGGCAGCAACATCAAGAGTTGAGATAACATACTCCTTATAATCAAGAGTGAACTGAATGTTGTGTTGCTCTGTCTTGGTGCCTAATATGTATATGTGATCACAGAGCATTTCATGGATTGGTGGCTTGGCCTCCATGAATTTGACGAGCTTTGCATTCTCAAAGAGTGTACTAATCCATCCGCAAGCAGGGTGTGTATAGAAAGTAGGGTAGATGTATTATCCAAGGTTTTAAAAAGCGCTAGGCGCAGCAGCTGGGCCTAGCGCTTAGGCGGGGCTTAGACGGGATCTAGTCGGGGCCGAGAATTCAGATATAGTTATAATATCCTAGGCGGGACCAATGCGTTTCAAGAACGCCTAGCGCCTAGGCGGGGCCTAGGCGGCCTAGACGGGCGTCTTTTAGAACACTAGTATTATCTATGAGCTTCATTCATGGTTTTAGGTTTTAGTATAGGGGATGAGTAGTAACTATTTTTTTTTTTTTTGAAGGAAGAGAAACTGATTTGAAAGAGAGAGATGGTGAGTTTAAATGAGCCGTATATAACTGTCAAAAGGAGTTGAAAAGGGAAGCCTTTAAAATATGGAAAATAGAGAATGTGGGAAGAGCAATGCTAGGGGCACAAAATAAGTTCACAAAATCTTGCTCACAAAATGAGGTGGCGATATTTTATTGGTTGCATCGATAATGAACCCGCCACACTCTAATTAAAAACACCAATAACATCATTACACTTAGGGCTCGTTTGGTAGCCTGATTAGAGCTGGAGATAATTATTAGCCCAATAATTTTGGTGTTTTGTAGACTAAATGCAATCCAATTAATAATCCTAAGTACAATTCAAATAAGCTTCTTATCCAATCTTATCTCCTCTAACCCCCTTCATATCTACCCATAAAAAATGGTGGTGTAATTAATCCCCGATTAATAATCTTCCGGCTATTAAAACGGGATATTCCTATCAGGCTACCAAACGAGCCCTTAGGATTTTGTGAGCAAGTTTTTGTGACTTTTTTGTGCCCCTAGTATTATTCATGTGGGAATGTGGGTGAGTCTTCACCAATTTCACTCTAACAGTAATAACTTCTCAACTTTTTATGTTCCATATCAAATAAGAGAACACGGCAAGAATAATATTTTTAGAATATATTCTTTGTTCTTCATTATTTTGGAGTAAGAATTGTCCTAAATCAAATGGCAAAACAGCTGGTCAAGCCAAAAATTAAATGATCAAATCATGGCACAATTAAACTGGTAGTAGACTCTAGATCAAATATCCTCATCAAATACATTTATAGTATTGATAGCAGAGTTATCATCATGGAAATCCTTCTATAAATAGAAATGAGTAAAGATAGTAGAGTTCATTACACTAGAATCAGGCTTAAGTTGAAAAATCAAAGATAGTAGAGCTTATTTCAAAGGCTGTATAGGAATGGGTAGGTCAATAAATATGTTTAGTCCAAGAAAAATGTCTCACCTTGTCAGAAAAATAAAGTATAAAAGAGATAGTGAGGAGGAGGTAAACAATGTGGATGAGAAGTTCATGAGAGAGTTTGGGGAATATAAGGCTCAGGAAGAGCATGAAGGCAGATTAAATTTTGCCTAATGGATACATGCGAGAGATGAGATGATAAAGGAGGAAAGAAAGAGGTTTAAGAGAGGCCAGGAGTTGGAATCTTAGTATGCAAAGGGAAAGGCTAAGGTTGATGAGATTAAAGAGGTGGCAAAGCCACGGAGTTCTTTGTTTGATTTGTTGAAACTGGAGAGGCAGACTGATTTAATCATAGGGGACATTGGTGTGGGACGAGAAGGGAAGGGAGATAACTGCAATGGTTGCTCTTATTCCAAAACAAGCTTTTTTTTCTTGCTTTAAAGCGAGTACTTTATGAAAGAGTTTATGCTGTAGAATGCATAGAGAGAAATAAGAGTTTGGAGAATTTTCCTTGTTATTCAGTCAATGATAACATACAAGAATATATACATGATTCTAGCTATCAGAGAGGAAGAGTAAGAGTCCTACTTATGTTGATTTATATTCCCTAGGTCCGTAGTTATCCCATATACTAAGTCTATTTACTAAAAGACACAAATGGCAGATGAATACTTTGACTCAGCTAATATAATCTTCTATTTACACGGCTAATACCCCCCCTCAAGCGAGACGGCCGTAAGGTAGATGAAGCTTGAGAGACAATGAGTGAAACCGAGGTTTAGCCAAACCCTTTGTAAAAAAGTCAGCAAGTTGATCATCTGAGTTGACAAAATGTAGCCGTAGGAAACCACGAGTAACCAACTCCCATATAAAGTGATAATCAATCTCTATGTGACGTGTGCGGGCATGGAAAACAGGGTTGTGAGCCATATGTATAGCAGAAAGATTATCACAGTATTGTGACGGAGGTGAGAGCGGGATACGGAGTTCACGGAAAAAGAATGAAAACCATCGAAGTTCTGTGGTGGTTGTAGCAATAGCACCATACTCGGCTTCACTGCTGGAGCGAGAGACGGTAGTTTGCTTCTTAGCTGTCCAAGACACTAAGTTGGGCCCTATGAAAATACAAGCACCAGTAGTAGAACGACGATCATCCAGATCCCCAGCCCAATCAGAATAAGAGTAAGCGCAAATGGAGTGGTCAGGAGATGATGTATACGATAGACCCAAGTCAACCGTACCTTTGATAATCCGGAGAATGCGCTTGGCAGCCATAAGATGTGAGGAATGAGGTTGGTGCATATATTGACAGACCTGATTAACTGAGAAAGAGATGTCAGGTCGTGTCAAGGTGAGATATTGAAGGCCACCAACCAAGCTCCGAAATTCTGTAGGATCGGATAGTGGGTCACCATCACGGGAAGAGAGACATGAGTGAGGGATGGTGGGTGTAGGCATCGGTTTGCAGTCCGACATATGAAACCAATCAAGTAGATCAAGCGCATAACGCTTTTGACGAAGCTGATGCACATTCCCACTACGAGTAGATTCAATACCTAAAAAGAAACTGAGATCACCCAAGCGACAAGAATCGAAGGTCTGACAAATATCATCAATAACAGATGAGACAACAGCCGGAGAAGAACCGGTGGTGATGATGTCGTCGACATACACATGAATGGCCATAGTGGAGTCCACAGAGTGCCGAATGAAGAGAGAAGAGTCTGATCGGCTGTTAGTGAAACCATGCTGAAGGAGAAAAGTATGAAGGCGCTGAAACCAAGCACAGGGAGACTGCTTGAGACCGTACAAGGCTTTGTGAAGTTTGCACACATGATTCGGAGTAGTAGAATCAACAAACCCAGGAGGTTGTTTCATATAAACTTCCTCTTGGATAACTCCATTAAGAAAAGCATTTCGGACGTCCAACTGTTTAATAACCCAACTTCGAGAATGTGCAATAGCTAATATGGAACGAATTGTGGAGGGTTTGACTGCCGGACTAAATGTCTCATCATAATCAAGTCCGGCTTGTTAAGTGAAGCCCTGAGCTACCAAGCGAGCTTTATGACGTTCGATAGAGCCATCGGCCTTCCTTTTGACTTTAAAAATCCAACGACAACCTACAATATTCATACCATCGTGAATGGGAACTAAGGACCACGTTTGATTTTTGTGAAGACCCATAATCTCCTCACGCATTGCATCTTGCCAATGAGGGTAAGAAGAGGCTTGCTTGAATGTACGGGGTTCATAGGTGAGAGAATATTTTTGGACTGCCAAAAAACTCTCGGGTAAGGAATACCGAGATGTATTTTGGAGGAGATCAGCCACTGCGCGAACCCAAAGAGGAGGAGTTGTTGTAGACTCGGCTGATGTATTTGGGATAGGACTGCTGGAATCAGGAGCTATAGAACATGGGACTGAGACTGTAGGAGTGCCAGAGGTGGAGCTGGAATCACAAGTAGAGGTAGGGGATGTACCAGCATCACCAGATAAAATGGGACTATTAGGAGCAGGTGAACCTGAGTTAAGATGCAACGGTACCGGACTGTTGTTGAACTGGGGTTGTTGAACTGGGGTCGAGGCTGCTGGATGTTGGGCAGAACTGATGAAGACCCATTGCTAGGGTTTAACGGAGGTGCTGCAGCTTGATTAGGCCAAGGACGAGGAGAAATTAGACCAGAACTATTGCTCATCAACGAGAGGCAGCCTGGTTGACTAAGTGCAGTACCTGTCTGTGAAGAACTGTGGCTAACTGTTCTCAAGGGAAAATGAGATTCATCAAATACCACATGGCGAGATATATGGATTTTGCCACTGATTAAGTCCATGCATCTATAACCTTTACGTAAATTATCATATCCAAAAATACAGTGAATTGATTTTGGCATAAGTTTGTGAGCGTTGGTAGGAACTACATGAGGAAAACAAGAGCAACCAAATACTTTTAAAAAGCGATAGTCAGGTTTTCACTGTAGTAGAATTTGATATGGAGACACAAATCGATGTTGTCGCATGGGCAGACGATTTATTAAATAAACGGCAGTGTTGAAAGCTTCTAACCAAAATTTGTAAGGTACATTTGCTTGGGACATAAGACACAAACCAATTTCGACTATATGACGGTGCTTTCTTTCAACAACGCCGTTTTGTTGAGGTGTATAAGGACATGTGATTTGGTGTTTAATGCCAACTTTTTGAAGGAAAGAAGTAAAAGAACGGCTAGTAAACTCACCCCCTCCATCTGTTTGGACTGTTTTAACTGTATGGACGACAGAAATACGACGAGATAATTGGTTCTCAATTTGTGTTTTGAAGGTAGCAAATGTTTGAACAACATCAGATTTATGAACAAGTGGAAACAACCACACATAATGAGAATAATCATCCACAACAGAGAGATAAAAACGATGTCCATTTAATGAAATAACGGGAGTAGGCCCCCAAACATCCAAATGTAACATGTCAAGAGGGTGCAAAGCATTAAAAATCCTAGGAGAAAAAGGTAGCTTACTAGATTTGCCTAAATGGAAAATGTGACAACATTGTTGTTCACTTATTTTACTACTTAACGGTAGACTAAACCGTTGACACAAAATTTTAAAAATTTGAGCGGAAGGGTGACCCAAACGAGAATGCCAAATGTCCGGACTCGATCTTTCGCCAATGAGCGCAAAGGGGATGTTAGAAGACTTTGAACTGAAGGATAGCTTATAAAGGCCACCAGAGTTACTTCCAGAGATGAGAGTCTCCCGAGTACGATTGTCCTTAACACGAAAACCACACGAGTCAAGTTCAAAGTAACAGTTGTTATCTTTAGAAAATTGACGAATAGATAAAAGAGGTTTGTGTAGTTTCGGAATATAAAGGACATTGCGAAATTGAAAAGAACGATTATTTAAGTGCAATGATGAATTACCAACGTGAGAGATGTGCACTTAGAGCCATTACCAAAAACAACTGTACTTTTACCTGAGTACGGATGATAATCGGTGAAGGAAGAAGGATCGTCCGTCATGTGATGAGTAGCCCCAGAGTCAAGCACTATCGGATCCTGATGAGCAAGGTACGCGGCATTGTTGTTTTCTGGACAAACACGAGCACAATGTCCTGGTTGATTACTATTGGAGCAATTATCCCATATCGGGAATTAACTAGCCAATACCTGACTATATAAAGATCTAGGGCTACTCCTCCCATTGCCAATTGGTTTTGGGATAGAACCTCAGACTTTATCATGGTATCAGAGCTGGCCCTTTACACGTGCGAGCCCAAAGTTTGGCCCACGATGATCTAGCCCCACGTCACCCAATTATATGTCCACGCGTAAGCCCAAAGTCCGGCTACGCGTGAGGGGGCGTGTTGGAGCAATTATCCCATATCGGGAATTAACTAGCCAATGCCTGACTATATAAAGATCCAGGGCCACTCCTCCCATTGCCAATTAGTTTTGGGATGGAACCTCAGACTTTATCTATTACACCATTGGCAGATAATCTCATTCTGCGAGGGAGTCGGAAGAAGCCCACGACCACGTCCTGAAGATCATGTCATACCCCCACGGTATTAACCAGAGCCACGACCACGGTTGTTGTACTGACCTATGCCCCAATTCTGACCATTACCCCACTGACCATTGCCTCGATTATTGTTACCATTGTTACCATGAAAGAGTTTATGCTGTAGAATGCATAGAGAGAAATAAGAGTTTCGAGAATTTTCCTTGTTATTCAGTCAATGAAAACATACAAGAATATATACATGATTCTAGATATCAGAGAGGAAGAGTAAGAGTCCTGCTTATGTTGATTTATATTCCTTAGGTCTATAGTTATCCCATATACTATGTCTATTTACTAAAAGACACAAATGGCAGATGAATACTTTGACTCAGCTAATATAATCTTCTATTTACACGGCTAATACTTTACATGCTCCAGCCTTTACAAAATGTGGAACATCATTATAACAATTTTAAATCTAATGAGACATATATGAACTCTAAAAATAATCACTCTTCTAGTATTTTTAGCCATGTGTCTCTTTTGGAGGATATTCCTGTAAGTACCCCAATCTGAAAATGACCTACTTAGAGGAATTCTTGGTATCATTCAGGGATAAACTAATGGGCCAGGACCTCACTAGGATGAACCTGATATTCCAGGACTGAACTGGAATTAAACTTAGAAAAATCTAGAAGCTCGCCAAGTCGAGTCGTACAGATGGTTTGGGTACTTGGGGCCCCTAGCCGTACGGCTGGTTTGGGTGCCCTCAGTCCCTATAAATTGAACCCCATGCTGATCATTTTATGGGGGGATAAAAACGTTTGTGAGTTGAAACTCTGCCAGTTTGAGAGCAGAAAGTGAGTGATATACACCTTTGAGTGATTAGAGAAGAAGATAGGCCATAACCACAATAGGTGAGGCCTCCTTCTCCCCATCTTCTTCTTCTTCTCAAACTCTTTTTATCTTTGTTAATATTACATGTTTATCTTGCATTACTTCTTCTTGTTCTTGCAAAGTCTTGTCCATTTCAAGCACTTTATATTTCTTGCAAGTCTTGTCCATCTCAAGCACTATATCTACATATTATACAAGTCTTGGCCTTTCCAAGCTATATATATTATGATTATATATGTATATGATCCAAATCATGAGGTGATTCAAGGTGCCCTTCACACCTAGTGTGTGATTTATGGGATAAAACCTAGGATGATCATGATTTGTTACATTTCATGTTGATGTTATTCTTGTCTGGCCATAAGAGTCATGATTGGGGGATAAAGTTTCAATCTTTATCATCCCAACCATGGCCTAGCCATAAATCACCAAATATCGGACATAAAGATTTGATCTTTATGTTATATTTGTGTCCCTAAAGGTTTAATCTTGTGTAATAAGTCCATTTTGGTTGGTAAAGTTGCAATCTTTATCCACCAAATGGTCATTTTGGTTTGAATGTCATGTTCATCAACTTTTCATAAATTTCTCCAATGATTGCCTTTGATCACACCCAAATCTTTGTTTTTGGGGTTCCTTTGATGATCAAGGTGCATAGGAATGAACTCTTCAAGGTTTTGTTGTTAATCATAAACTGGAAATCAGCATTTCAGTCCAGTTTCAGCAAAGATCCTCTGTTTTGATTGAAACTGGACTGTCTTTCTGATAAACTGTAAAAATGCCATGGGGAGCCCTCCCCATCCGTACGGCTACTTTGGCCGGGGAGGGAATCTTCCATTTTTCTCCTTTTCTGACCAAAAAGTTTGCAAAATAAACCCTTTCTGTTAAATAACTAACTGGATTTGCTAAACAGTCAGTTTCTCCCCTTTTAAAATACACACACACACATGCACTTTCGTTAACTAACACAAGGGAGACTCGGCTTTGCCCGAGGCGGCTTGGGTGACGTGAAACTCTTCCCAAGACGTAACCTGACCTCCGAACTAAGAGAATCTCTAACCTTTTCTTTTGTTGGGTTAAATAATTAACGAAAGTGGCGACTCTGTTATCTTTGGCGTGTTAACCGTGTTTGGCATTTTGCCCCCAAAAACTGTCGCGTTTCCGCGCGCGGGGGCGGGGGCGGGATCCTTACAATTCCTGAGCCACAAGAAATGGTTGGTTGGTAGGCAAAACCATTGTGGCCATCCTCAAAACATTAAGACTTTTGTGGGCTGTCTTGGAAATGGGTGAATTATCATGTGTTAGAGAGTACTGGTGAATCAAGTCACCAGGAGATGGAAAAGCCTTATGGAGGGGTGAGAGATGAAGGAGAGACATCAGCAGAGTGCTCATTTGTCAATGGTATTTAGAGATCTATAGCTGAGTAGGTCAGCCATCTTTGTTTGGGAAGGGATGAAGCAATGATGTATGTTTGCTTCGTTTTTCTTTGTAGGGGATAAGTTGTAACTAGAGGATAGCTTATTTTCTACTGAGATCCTAATTATGTACTTGATGGATCGATTTTATCATATGTTATCTCTACATTTTCGTTCTCATTTTATTGACTTTTTTATGTAATTTAGAATAGTTTAATGTAATTTTGGTTTAATTGTGTTTGAGGAACTTTGTGAGATTATGTGTGTTTTGAGACATTTTTTTTAGTGTAATGTGATGTATTACAAAGTCTTAGAGATTTAAAGGATTGAAGACAAATAATTGATCGAGTCAAAGTCAAAGGTCAACCTATTCAAGGAGGTGAAGAAAAGAAGAAAAGATAAAGAAAGTCAGAAAAGCACACCAGGCGCCCGCCTGACCAGGACCAGGCGCCCGCTCATTATGAAGTCTGAAAAACCAAAGTTTCTGGGCAAATGAGCGCCCGCCTGGGTACTACCAGGCGCCCGCTCGCTCTCTCCGTACAGATTTTCGGGTTTCCTTTGCCAGACGGGTTTTAACCCTATTTTTCCTATTTTTGGCCCTAGTTTTCTCTATGTATAAATAGTAGACTGGAGTACTTTATTTTAGGATGCTTTGTTTTAGGTTTTATTCAAGTTTCAAGGTGTAAACAAGATTTTGGGATTTATTCATCATCAAGCGTTTATCCAGGTTTATGGTTTTTAATCTTATTCTTGTGATTCTTGCTATGTCTATGAGTAGCTAAGTTTCTTGTCATGGATTGGGAATAACTCTATTGAAACTTTATGCTAAATTGGGTTTAATTTAATATCATTCTTGTTCTTGTTCTTTGAAATTGATCTTCATTCATTTAGAGATTTCAACTTTATAGATAGATATTGTTGATCTTTAAATCATTAGGGTTTAAATTATTTCACTAACGTGGATAGTTTTTACATTGACCTATATTTCATTGAATAGATTTAATTGAGGACCTAGGGGAAATCAAAATGATCTAAAATCAATTGTTCTTAAGAACGTAATAAATTATTTGAGTGTGTTGTTGACTTAGCGGAATTCATCACATAAAGATAATAATAGGGTTGCAATCCGGTGACCAGACCGTCCCAATTCTTAACTAAGTGAACGATTTCTTGAACAAGTTTGATAATCTTTATTTAAAAATAGCATAGAGTGGAAATAGTTGTGAATCCCAATCCGTGAATCTTTGTCATCTTGAATTAAATCCTTGCTTGCTTTGTGATCTTTAATCTTAGTTTATTTTTATTGTTTAGTAGTTAAAGTAGATTAATTAAAAAATCAAATCAAAATCCCCTTTTGGTTGCTCTTTGCACTAATTAAATTTACTTGTTTGTCCAACAAGTCTCTGTGGGATCGACTCTCGCTTTCGCGCGTTACTACTACGGTAACTAGTGCACTTGCTAGGTATTTATTACTTGGAATTTTATCCATCAGTACTCCAATATGCTTTTTATCAATGAAGATTTCTATTTTTTTTTGTCATATTCAACATTCCTATGGTACTTTTACATATTTATATCTCTTTTTAATTGATGTATTAGTGAAAATGTCAGCAAGTTGATAATCAGTGCAAACATGGGACATGTATATGTCTCATTTTTCAACATGATCCCTAATGAAATTATGTCTCAATTCAATATGCTTTGGATTTTCAGTCATGACAATAGCACTTATATTGTAACAAAAATTAGGAATGTGATATTGATACAATCAAAGTCCTTGAGTTGGTTTTCTAAGATATAAAATTTGAGAACAACATTTCCCATTATCAACATACTCAGCTTCCATAGTAGATGTAGCAACAGAAGTTGGCTTTTTACTACAACAACAAATTATTCATGAGCTAAGGAATTGGCAACTCCAACTTGTTAATTTTCTATATAAGTTGCATCTAGCATAATCTAAATCATTATATCCAACCAAAGATAATGGAGATTTTTTGGGATACCATAGAGCATAATATAGGGTCCCTTTCAAATATCTAAGAATTCTTTTGACTGTAGCTAGAAGGGAATCTTTTAGATCTGCTTGAAACTTGGCATATAAGCATACACAAAATATAATATCAGGTCTTGATGTTGTGACATATAGAAAAACCCAATATTACTTCTATACAAAGTCTGGTACACAATTTGTCCTTAAGGATCTGAGTGGAGTTTTATTTATGTAGAGAGTGGAGTTTTGGTGTAGACATATTTTGCGTATCAAATTTCTTCTGCATACATGTTCTGCACATTAAATTTGTCAACATATCTCTAGTATATTTTCCTTGATTGATGAAAATCCCATTAGGCACTTTCAGCCCTAAAAAAATGTCAGCTCACTTACCATCTCATCTCATGTTTTTCTTGCTTGATCGAGCCCGATTATTTGCGTAAATCATAATTTGTAGAACCAAAAATTATACCATCTACATAAATTTGAATGAGAAGACTGTCTTTATTGGTCTTTTTGTTGAATAAAGTATTATCAATATGCCCTTTTGTAAATGGTTTTTCCAAAAGAAAATTGGATAAGGTTTATACCAAGCTCTTGGCGCTTGCTTAAGTTTGTAAACATGATCTATAAATTTTGGTGATTTTAAGCCAGGAGGCTGAGCCACAAACATTTTTTTTCATGAAGTATCCCATTGAGAAATGTACTTTTGACATCCATTTGATAGACAGTTATGTTTTTTGATGAGGCAAAACTAAAGGAGAGTCTAATAGCCTCAAGTCTAACCACTGGTGAAAATGTCTCATCATAATCAATCCCTTCTTATCTATAGCCTTGAGCTATAGCTCTTGCCTTGTTTTTTACTACAACTCCATCTTCATTCATTTTATTCCCGAATACTCCTCTTATGCATATAAAAGTTTGATTTTTTGGTTTACGAACAAGTTCCAAATTTATTCCTTTCTAGTGTTTTAATTCTTCTTCTATTGCTTCAATCCAATCAGCATCAAGTAGAGCTTCAATTATCTTCTTTGGTTCTACTTGAGAAATGAATGCACTGAATAAGGCTTCTTCTTCAATATTGGCTCTTGTTTGAACTCATTTTAACACGTTCCCAATGACCAAGGTCTCAGGTTGATCATTTCTGAATTTTGATAAACTGGGAGATTAATATAGGTTGATGGTGTTGGTCTTGGAATGATTTGAATTGATCAGTCTTAAGTGGATGAACTAGGTCCACTATCAGTAGGTGTGGTTTGATATTGGCTGGAAATAATGGGAGACTATCAAAGGGTTGAAATGTGGAAATATCATTTAGTTTAAGGTTATTAAATGGAGGAAAACTTCCAGATAGAGGTTTTGGAAAGGTCGTATGAAAGATAATAAAGGTAGTAATTTTTGGCTTTTTGAGAAATAATGGGTGAGGGTTCTGGTAAAAAGTCATAATTATCAAATGTTTCATCAAATTCACTGGATATTTTGTTTATATAACTTGGGTATTCATCAAACCCATATGAATGGATTCCTCAACAACCATTTTGCTTCTGTTTTAAACTCTGTATGCTTTGCTAGTTGCAGAGTAACCAAGGAATATGCCTTCATCACTTTTGGCCTCAAATTTGTCCAAGTTTCCATTTCCATTATTTTGAATGAAACACTTACTTCCAAATTTATGAAAGTATGATATAGTAGGAGTTCGTCCCTTTCACAACTTATAGGGAGTTTTCATGTGATACTTATTGATCAATGTATTTTTTTGGACATAAGTTGCAATAGTAACCATTTCTCCCCAAAAGTACATAGGGAGATTATTTTCTAACAACATTGTTCTTACATCTTCACAAATTGTTCCATTTTCTTTTAAGCAACTCCATTTTGTTGTGGAGTTCTAGGGCTGAAAAATTGTGACTTTTGCCTTGTTGATTACAATATTCCTCCACTCCTGTATTTTCAAATTTAGTAATATGATCAGATCTGATTTTGATCACTTTGCTCTTTGTCAAGTTCTAAATTTGATTAAATAGTTTTACAAGATGACCAAGTGTCTCAATATTTGATTCTATAAGCAAAATCCAGGTATATCTTGTATAATCATTAACAACAAGGGAGTATCTTTTGCCACGGAGAATTGTTATTCCAATTGGACCAAATAAATCCATATATAAATGAGTTCAAGAGATCTTTTAGTGTTCAATCTTGTTTTCATCTTGAAAGATTTCTTCTTTTGTTTGCCACAATAACAAGCAATACATAACTTATCCTTTTTTGAATGAAACTTTAGGAAGGCCTTTGACTAAATTTGATGCACCAAGTTTGGCTATGCTGTTGAGATTAAGATGAGCCATTCTTTTGTGACTTAACCAATCTAAATCAGATTAATTGTATGTCAGTAAACATACGGCGTTGGAATTTTGAGCTATTTCCAAGGATGTACAGTAAATAATCTTTTTTGAAATACTGTTAAAATGGTTTGACCATTTGGGTTTTTAACTGTGCACATATTATGAGTGCAGACAACATGAAATCCTTTGTCACATATCTGGCTTATGCTGATCAGATTGTGCTTAAGTCCTTTAACATATGACACATGTGATAACATAATGCTTTTGGTAACTGTTGGGTTTTCTAGTAACATGCGCAGCGGAATAAAGCATTTAAAATTTTATGAAACTCAAAGCCCATAGATCCATTCATATGATTAAGTCAAGTACATCTACTATGAATACAAGAATACTAACCCTTAATGCGTTTGTTTAATTATTCTGATCTTGAATCTTGGTTCTTCGTTCTTCTCCGAATCACGAACGCAGGAACACGAACAGAAAGATGATAAATCAATCACCCTCTATGGATATCCACACGCGAACGAATATTAAGAACTCTTTCTTAATCTTGACTGCTAGATCAAAAAGGGACTATATGAATTTATGAATTATTGATCTTGATTCTCAATCTTGATCAATGAAATTGTTTCTCCAAACAAGTGAATCAATCCATAACAATGGCTGGTGAAAAGATATTTATATAGGTCTAAGTCCTTAACACTTAATTTGCACTGCAAGTTTTCTGGCCCGACAGCACTGGCACGGTCGTGCCCTAAAACTGGCACGGTCGTGCCCTAAAACTAGCACGGTCGTGCCATTGGGTGCAAGCCTGCGTTCCCACCAACCATTATTGGCACGGTCGTGCTTTGCATTTAGCACGGTCGTACTTTATACTTGGTATAGTCGTGTCAGACCAAAATTCTGTAATTTTTCCCTTTTAACAATTCGTTCTCATGTGTGTGACCGCATATGATTATATCTAGTTGGCAATGAGTCCAAACACACTTTGTCTCATAAATTATGAACGGACCCTAACATGCCATCATGATTACCCAAATGATATAACTTATCAAAGTTCGCTAATCCTTTATAGAATATATTACAATCTCTTTGTTTCACGATGTCTATTGAACGTAAGCCATGGTCAATGGTCAACTTACATAGTTCAATGCTTTCTCGATCCTGAATGTATTGATAAGACAAATCTTATTTGAGCACGGCCATGCATTTCATCAATACCATTCATCAAGTGGCCAAATCTTGACATCTCTCTTGACGAGGAACAAATCCCATCTTAGCTTATTACTCTTCCCTACACAATTCAGATTATGTCAATCACATTCTTTATAGCTACCTAGTTAGGGGTAACGTTTGAATGTGTCAAACATAATGTTTATCAAGTGGAAGACTGTAATAACCTCAGGTCTAGAGATTCCAGTAATATAACTATATGAGACTTAATTATGACATTGTGACCATGACATAAATCTCATACGGGTCAGTCCAGTATTTGTTCTCCAACAAATACCCACAAGTTTAATTATATCCCATACACCATAATCATCATATGATTATCTATTAAACTTATACTAGTAATTAATCATAATTATCAGGGACGAGGATTAATATAATAAATATGCAAAGGATATAAGAATCAAACATTTAATATCTTTATTAAAACATAATCAATAGATAACATTAATCGTTCTCATAATGTGCCTAAAGAATACAACTCCAACAATCTCCCACTTGCACTAGGCCTAATTAATGTATCGAACACCCATACACCTAACATGACCATCATGCTTCGCTTGCGGAAGACCCTTTGTCAATGGGTCGGTAATGTTATCATCAGTTGGTACTCAGCATATATTCACGTATCCTCTATCAACGATCTCTCGAATGATATGAAAACGCCTAAGTATGAGTTTGGATTTCTGATGTGATCTAGGTTCCTTTGCTTGACCAATAGCACCATTATTATCACAATAAAGGTCTATCGGATTAGCAATACTAGGAACCACCTCTAGTTCACCAATGAACTTCTTGATCCAAACAGCCTTTTTTCAAGCATTGGATGCAGCAATATACTCAGCTTCAGTTGTAGAATTTGCGACGGTACTTTGCTTAGAACTCTTCCAGCTAACAACACATCCATTAAGCACAAATACAAATCCCGATTGCGATCTTGAATCATCCTTATCGGTTTGGAAGCTTGCATATGTGTAACCACTTACAACAAGATCATCTTCCATACCTCCATACACCAAGAACGAATCTTTATTCCTTTGCAAGTATATAAGAATCGTCTTGACTGCAATCCAGTGATTCTCACCAGGATCTGATTGGTATCTGCTCTTCATGCTTAAAGCATACAAGACATCGGGTTTAGTACATATTATGGCATACATGTTTGATCCAATAGCAGAAGCGTATGGGATTCCAATCATTCTCTTATGCTCATCAGTTGTCTTAGGACATTGATTCTTGCTTAGAGTTATGCCATGACCTACTGGCAAATTTCCTCTCTTAGAGTTTTCATGCGGAATCTCTTAAGAAATTTGTCAATATATGTAACTTGACTTAAACCAATCAATTTATTAGATCTATCACGATAGATCCTTATGCCAAGGATATAAGAGGCTTCTCCCATATCTTTCATTGAGAAACACTTTCCTAACCAAGTCTTTACAGACTGCAGTCCAGGAATGTCGTTTCCAATAAGCATTTTGTCATCAACATATAGTACTAGAAATAATACTACGCTCCCACTAATCTTCTTGTATATACAAGGTTCATATTCGTTCTTGATGAAGCCAAAATCTTTGACCGATTCATCAAATCGAAGATTCCAACTCCTAGAGACTTGCTTCAATCCATAGATGGATCTTTGCAACTTGCATACTTTGTTAGAATTTTCTGGAATTACAAAACCTTTAGGTTGTGTCATGTAAACATCCTCAAGTAAGTTCCCGTTAAGGAACGCTGTTTTGACATCCATTGGCCATATCTCATAGTCAAAATATCCGGCTATGGCAAGTAAAATTCTTATAGACTTGATCATTGCTACGGGTGAAAAGGTTTCATCATAGTCAATATCATGAATTTTCTATAGCCTTTCGCTACAAGTCTAGCTTTATAAGTATGTACCTTTCCATCCATGTTAGTTTTCTTTTTGAAAACCCACTTGCATCCTATGGTTTTTACACCTTCGGGTGCCTCAATCAAGTTCCAAACTTGATTATCATACATGGACTTAATTTTAGATTCCATGGCTCCAAGCCATTTATCTGAATCAGGAGCGGACATTGCTTCTTGGTAGGAAGTAGGTTCGTCATCAATTATGGATTCTACTTCATTGCTATCCGTCATGAGAAATCCATATCTCTCAGGTTCGGATCGTACCCTACCAGTTCTGTGAGGAACTTGAGTATTCTGAATAGGTTCCAAGACTCCTTATGAAACTTGTTCAGATCCAACAGTCGGTTCCATATTATTTTCGGGTTCTCGAACGTCTTCGAAATTAATTTTACTCCCACTAATTCCTTTAGAGAGAAACTCTTTCTCTAGAAAGGTACCATTTCGAGCAACAAACACTTTGTTGTCCGTGCGGTTGTAAAATTAATATCCTTTAGTTTCCTTAGGGTAACCCACAAAAATACATTTGTCAGATTTTGGTGCAAGTTTGTCAGCGATAAGTATCTTAACATAAGCCTCACAACCCCAAATCTTCATGAAAGACAAACTAGGTTTTCTTCCAGTCCACATCTCATATGGAGTCATTGGAACAGATTTAGTTGGAACTCTATTTAGTGTGAGAGCAGCAGTTTCTAGTGCATGTCCCCAAAAGGATAAAGGAAGATCAATTTGACTCATCATGGAGCGGACCATATCCAATAAAATACTATTTCTCTGCTCAGACACACCATTCCATTGTGGTGTTCCAGATGGAGTTAATTGTGAAACAATTCCACAATCTTTAAGATGATTGTCAAATTCTTGGCTTATATATTCTCCACCACGATCAGATCGAAGTGCTTTAATAGTTTTGCCAAGTTGATTCTGTACTTCATTTTGAAATATTCTAAATATCTCAAAAGATTCACTTTTATGTTTCATTAAGTAGACATAGCCATATCTACTAAAATCATCAGTGAATGTTATGAAGTATTGATATCTTCCCCTAGCACTGCTACTCATTGGTCCACACACATCAGTATGTATGAGTCTCAATAAGTCACTAGCCCTTTCACTACTCTTAGAAAAAGGTGTCTTTGTCATCTTTCCAAGTAAACAAGACTCACAAGTTTCATATAATTCAAAATCATGTGAATCTAAAAGTCCGTCCCAATGGTGTTTTGAGATACGTTTCTCATTAATATGATCAAGACGGCAATGCCACAAATATGTATGATTTACATCATTAGGTTCGGATTTCTTATTTACATTATAAATATTCTCATTATTTCTATTTTCAACATCAACAACATAAAGACCATTAAATGAACATGCAGTACAATAAAGCATATCATTTAAATAAATAGAAAACTTTTTATTTTTAATAAGAAAACTATAACGTTCATTATCCAAACAAGAAACTGAAATAATATTTCTACTTAAATCCGGAACGTAATAACAATTGTTCAAAACAAGAATTAATCCGCTAGGTAGAATGACATCATATGTTCCTACGGCTAATGCAGGAACTATTGCTCCATTGCCCACGCGCAGGTCCACTTCATCATCTTTAAGTAGCCTTCTATTCCTTAGTGCCTGCACAATTAAACAAATGTGAGATCCACATCCGGTATCTAATACCCAGGAACTAGAAGTATAAAGTAGAATATCTATAACATAGATACCTGAAGTAGATGCAGTCCCACTGCCCTTCTTCTTTTTTAACTCTTCCTTGTAAACCTTGCAATTGCGTTTCCAATGACCAATCTCATTGCAGTGGAAACAGATTGAATCATTTTGGGAAGTAGGTTTAGCCACAGTAGCATTGGTAACAATTGCCTTCCTAATCTTGGGTTTGACAACTTTTGTCTTACCCTTTCCTTTGCCTTTAGAGCCCTTGCCTTCTCTTGACACTATGAGCACATGAGCGACTTCTTTACCGATTTTGTTTTCTGCTGTCTTTAGCATCCCATGCAACTCAGACAATGACTTATCCATGCCATGCATATTAAATTTCATGACGAACTGATTATAGCTCTTGAACAATGAATTAAGAATAAAATCGGTGGCCAACTCAACATCTATGGGATGGCCAAGCCTCTCTAGATGCTCAAAATGAGCCTTCATCTTCAAAACATGAGGGCCCACAGCCTACCCATCGCTTATCTTGCATGAGACAATGGCAGCTATAGTGTCGAACCTTTCTTGCCTTGCCTGTTCTTGAAACATGTCTTTCAACTCAACAGCCAAGTGATATGCCTCCAAGTATTCAAGAGTCTTCTGAAGCTCAGAACACATGGCAGCAAGCATGAGACAACCCACCTCACGAGAATCACTCTTTTGCTTCTTGTAGGCGTTTCTCTCATCCTTGGGGGCAGATGATTCAGGTTCCTCAGGAACGGGTTCATCAAGAATGTATAGCTTGTCTTCATGCTTTAAAACAATTCTAAGGCTTCGGATCCAATCCGTGAAGTTAGCACTATTCTCTTTAAGTTTTTCCTTCTCAAGGATAGATCGCAATGATAAAGAACTTGTATTTTGAGCCATTATCTACAATTATGCAAACATGTAATCACATATAAGTACCAACTTGATTAAAGATATCATAAATTTTAGTATTTCACAAATACTCCCACTAAATTATATAACCTTTAAATACATCCAATGTATCATATAATTTAAATGGGCTAAGATCCAACTTTAATTTAATTTCAAGTCCGCTTTGGCGATACTGCTCAAAATTAAATTAATTAGGTAGACAACTCCTTGTCAATCATATCATATATTACTCTTAGATCTTTTATGAGATTTCAGACATCATATGTCTAACATGCTTTAATCTCATCTGTGCCTTAGGCCCAAAACTTTGTCTTTTGATAGCCTAATTAAGTTAAATCATTTTAAACGTATAGGAATCACTCTTTCCTAATCTTTCTCATAGATGAATAGAATTTATGCACCTCGCTTTGGTAGAGCCCACATAAAACTAACCATGTACTCACAAGTGTTTTAATCATGGATTGGCACATAACTTAAATTTTAAAGAAGGTTCACAACATATATCATATAACACATTTATGATCACATAAGATAAACATGTTACACATCAAGTTTAGACATTAAATTAATCCCCATTAATTTAAGCATAATATTTATGTGTCATTAGTTTCTCTATAATTATGAGGATGTGACTCTTTGAACTTTGGTTATCATCTCTAAATCAAGATAACAAGAAGTGCGGCCGAACTAAGCCATAGGCAACCACAATTCCGCACTAATTCAAGAAACCAAGAAAGTAGTCCATGTGGCCGAAACTAAGCAATAGATGCTCTCGATGAACGTAGGCCAATTGCATTCACAATTCCACATGGATCTCCAAACTTGAATCAAGAACTTTGTTTCTCAATTTTAGCAATTATGAACTCTTCATAATTCGAACTTCGTTTTATCTTTGAATCTTTGATTGCGATCAATTTTGGGAAACACAGTTTTGAGAACGTAGGCTAGCCATCCAAAACTTGATCCACTTTCAGAATTCACAAGACTAAAACAAATAGGAAATTAAACCCCAATATCCACACCCAAGACCTAAAGCCGCACCCGCACAAGACCCAGAGGTCCGGCCGGGTCGCCTACTAGGTCCGGTCGGATCCTTCGAAAATTCCAAATTTTAAAGTTCTAAAATTTATCCCAAATTATTTTCCCCCAATTCAATTAGGATTTGGTGTTCTTGGTGATCCAATCACCATGATCGTCAAAACCTTGAATAAAAAATTTATTCATGAATCTTTAGATTATCAAAACTTTGATCCAATCAAAATTGATAATCCAAACAATTTTAATCCAACATAAGTTTTTATTGCGATTGAATAGTGCGATTAAAGTTTATGACACAATAAACCACAAACGCATATAACACATAAACATCATAATCCAAATATTCAAATAATGCTAGGCACATAAACAATTTATATACACAAAACATGATTATGTATTGAAATAATCAACATGAACGGGGTTCTGATACTACTGTTGGGTTTCCTAGTAACATGCGCAGCGGAATAATGCATTTAAAATTTTATGAAACTCAAAGCCCATAGATCCATTCATATGATTAAGTCAAGTATATCTACGATGAATACAAGAATACTAACCCTTGATGCGTTTGTTTAATTATTCTTGACCTTGAATCTTGGTTCTTCGTTCTTCTCCGAATCACGAACGCAGGAACACGAACAGAAAGATGATAAATCAATCACCCTCTATGGATATCCACACGTGAACGAACATTAAGAACTCTTTCTTACTCTTGACTGCTAGATCAAAAAGGGACTATATGAATTTACGAATTATTGATCTTGATTCTCAATCTTGATCAATGAAATTGTTTCTCCAAACAAGTGAATCAATCCATAACAATGGCTGGTGAAAAGATATTTATATAGGTCTAAGTCCTTAACCCTTAATGACTTAGGAAACCTAAATCCTGTCACTTAATTTTCAGTGCAAGTTTTCTGGCCCGACAACACTGGCATGGTCGTGCCCTAAAACTGGCACGGTCGTGCCATTAGGTACGAGCCTGCCTTCCCACCGACCATTATTGGCACGGTCGTGCTTTGCATTTGGCACGATCATTCTTTATACTTGGCACGGTCGTGCCGATCACGCCGCCAGATACTTGCCTTGGTTGATTAATGGCACGGTCATGCCTTATAAAGCGCACGGTCGTGCCAGACTAAAATTCTGCCATTTCGCCCTTTTAACAATTCGTTCTCTTATGTGTGACCCCATAGGATTATATCAAGTTGGCAATGAGTCCAAAGACACTTTGTCTCATGAATCTTGAGAGGACCCTAGCAGGCCATCATGATTACCCAAATGATATAACTTATCAAAGTTCGCTAATCCTTTATAGAACATATTACAATCTCTTTGTTTTACGATGTCTATTGAACGTAAGCTATGGTCAATGGTCAATTTACATAGTTCAATGCTTTCTCTATCCCGAATGTATTGATAAGACAAATCTTATTTGAGCATGCCCATGCATTTCATCAATACCATTCATCGAGTGACCAAATCTTGACATCTCTGTTGACGAGGAACAAATCCTATCTTGGCTTATTACTCTTCCCTACATGATTTCGATTATGCCAATCACATTCTTTATAGCTACCCGGTTAGGGGTAACGTTTGAATGTGTCAAACATAATGTTCATCAAGTGGAAGACTGTAATAACCTCAGGTCTAGAGATTCCAGTAATATAACTATATGAGACTTAATTATGACATTGTGACCATGACATAAATCTCATACGTGTCAGTCTAGTATTTGTTTTCCAACAAATACCCACAAGTTTAATTGTATCCCATACACCATAATCATCATATGATTATCTATTAAACTTATACTAATAATTAATCATAATTATCAGGGACGGGGATTATTATAATAAACATGCAAAGGATATAATAATCAAATATTCAATATCTTTATTAAAACGTAATCAATAGATAACATTAATCGTTCTCATAAAGTGTCTAAAGCATACAACACCAAGAGTAACTACATCTCCTTGACCTTTGACGCTGGCTTGAGAGTTGTCTCAAAATGTAACATTTTGACCATTCTTTTATATAAAGTTTTGGAGCCAGTATTTGTTGAAGGTCATGTGTCTACTGTATCCACTATCTAAATGAGTCCAAAAAGTTAGATAGCTGTAGGAACCAAAACCTTACCAGTTTTCATATGAGGATAGGGCATTTCTAATGGTACATGATTTTCTATTGAATGAGGAGAGATATGATAGAATTTGGTGAATATAAGGGGTCATTATGATGTTTTGATAGTCTTGGTTGAAATGAGGTGTTAAGTGACGCTAACGGACATGATAATGGGCTTTTGGAGAGCTTGAGAGACTTTTTGGATAAGTCCACTAACTTCTATTTTTACTTTGAGAGGTTCGCTTTCTTCTATTGTAGTCTTGTGATGAGGTTGATTGTCTTCATTCAATGCATCAACTCTCATATTTAACTCTTCTAATTGGTTACTGATGTGAAGAGGATTGTTTCTGGCATTGCATACATCAGCATGTAGTTATACCATCTCATTAGTCTGTTTCTTATTTTGGTTTTGTAGAGTAATAACATTGGTTTCAAGAAGGCTATTTTTTGTTTTAAGTTTATCCAACTACTTTGAAAATTGCAAGCTTTCAATAATTAAGGCCTTAAAACTAGCTTCTTGCTTAAAAAAAAATATTAATGTGCATGCTAAATTCTTTAGACTTTCTAAACTCACTCACCTCTTTATGTTCTTCAGCAGCACTTAAGGCTTCAAGTTCTTCTTCACTATCTAACTTTTCGTCTTTATTGGCTATGAGGCAGATCATAGCTTCCATGTCATCATCATTGTCTGAATATGATGATTCAGTTTCATCATTGCTTAATTTTGATAAGTCTACAATCATTATTTGTTCTCTTTTGCCATCATTTTTATTCTTGGCACAATTGAACCAATTGCACCTAGAGCTATGTATGATATCTTTAGAGTTTGGCAGCTTATTTTGAGAAGTGATGTTTCTTGATTTCTTTGGTTCAAGACATTCTTGAGAATAATGTCATACCTTTTCACAGTTACAAAAAAGTCACTTCTTTCTTTTTAGTTTGAACTTGAATGTTGTTTGAGGTTGAAGCATAATTTCACTTATCAAACATTTTCTTTAGATGCTTCATAGCATTTTTGACAGCTATGGATATTAAACTTGGTATATCCTCATGAGTCAAAGTTTTGACTTCTTTCTTTCCTAGACAGGTTGACTTTTTGTGGAACTTTGATTTTTAAGGAAACAATGTCTTGTTGAGTGTAGGTTTTAAGAGGTGTTTCTTGTACACTAAGAGCCATAGTTTAATCCATGGCTAAGGATGATGCAATGGTGTGCAGCTATGCAGTTCTTTCTAGTTCATAGGCTTCTAGTTTACCAAAGTATTGCTCAACTATCATTGTTGACCATGCATCTCCTTCTCTTATTGGTAGAGCAACCTTTTCATATTCAGGGGGAGGCTTGAGAATATTTTTCAAGCATAGGTCTTGTTGTGCTTGGTGCAAAGCACTAAAAAGAAAAAGAAAATGGTTTCACTAATGTGAAGGAATGGTGATCACGTATAGTTTGATGATATCTATGTGAAGATTCGTTTATTCATAAATGGATAGACTGAAGAAACATAAGGGTTTTGGGTTTGCTTAAAACCTTGATGAATATGCAGGCAAGAAGAGATTTCAAGAAGGTTGTTTTCATTGAGTGTGGAGAAGATGCTTTTATAAGGCTTCATATTATATTTGTTAGTTCCCAACGGTCTTGAAAGCTTTGAGCAGTATGAATTCTTCAGTCAACTATGTTTGACTTGAATAGTGCATATGAACAATACACGGCAGTTTTGACCATTTACTGAATGCTTAGTTGGCATGAGTTGTCATTTGTTAAGGTCTACTATCTTTGTTGAGGTCCACTATTTCAACTGATATGAACAAGGCTAAGATAGTGGACCTTTATACTTGACAATTTCTTTAACTGTATAGTTTCATCAAATGTAATGATCTTTGTCTTCAATATGTTTGAGTGTTAATTAAAGACCTTGGTTTTTTGATTGCTTTGAGATAATTGATTATTGTTTGGTTATTCTTAATTTTTTGTCAAACCTTTTGTTTAAAAACATAAGTTCTAATAGGGTGGACCGTGGAATGGAAAAGGGGAATTGGGAGAGGTGATGGAGGATGGAGGGAGAAACACAGGATCTGGCTAGGAGAGGGAGCTTGGGTGTTGGAGGTGGAAGGGAGAAGAGGTGGAGGGTTAATATCATAAAACTTTTTATATTAAAAAAAACATTGCGAAAAAACTTATACAAGTAAGGGGTATGTTTCAGGTAGTAACGAATACATTGCTTTATTTAAAATGCATTACCTTTAAGTTTAATTATCTAGAAACATAGTGCAATTTTACTAAATGTTTAAGAGAAGAAATATTTTTAAAATACATACAATTTACAATGAAATTACTCTCTCTGTTTCAGATTGATAGTCCTATTTGACTTCATACTATTATTAAGGTTACATTGTATGTTTTGGAAATTTAGTGATTTTGAAGCCCTAATTTAGAATTAAAGGGACTAAGGGCTTGCTTGTTTTTTGTTATCAGATCTTATTTAGGTCTGAAGTCCAATTCGTTCAGACATATAAAAAATCAGTTTGTTTATATTTTATTTCCATTCAGATGTAAAAATAAGACTTACATGCCTCTTAAAAATGAGACTTACATACAATTTTTCTACTTATTCAATGTCCTAATCCTAATTTTAGATGTGAATTTAGACGAATAATCAAACAGTTTAAATGATTCAAAAATTAGTCTTAAGATGCTATTTCTTATTAATTCAGCCAATTGCATTTAGATTTAAGGACTCAACACTTACCAAAAAATTAACGCCACCTAGTTTTTTTGTGACAAACAAAACGAACGAGAAAATTGGAATATCATTTAAAGACACATGAAAATATATTTTTAAGACGGATGAAATTATTATACTCCCTCTTTCCTAAATTTAATGTTACTTTTCAAGAAATTTTGTTCCAAAATTTATTTCTTTTTTGAAATAAACTTTCTCCCTAAATGTTTTTTAACCAAACTTTTTTCACTAGTCTCTTTCTACTTGAAAAACTAAACGTTTGAAAAAAAGATTATAAGATTATATATGAATATTTACCATTAAATTGTATAAAAAGTAAAGATTTTCAGATGTCTCTTAAAATGAAGTTTGCACATTTATTTAAGAGTTGGTCTCCTGTAAAATGCGTTTTTTCGAATGGTTAGGAAAAACGTGTTTTTCAAAATCGTCTGACACTTATTAACACACTCACTGGACATTCGTAACACATAAACTGGTCATCCTAAACATTGTTACTGGCTATCTATTAGCACTTCTTCTACTCTAAAAAAAAAATTCAGAAAAAACCTTCTGGCTATCACTTTCAAAGGTTCTGGCTATCAATCTCATATACAGAAGACTTTATATTGATATCCAGAAGGCTTTATATTGATATCCAGAACCCTTCTGTCTATCACTTTCAAAGGTTCTGACTATCAATCGCATATCCAGAAGGTTTTATATTAACATCCAGAACCGTTTGAGAAGTTCTGACTATTTACAAAAATGCCACAGCACGTTTTTTTTTAAAACACGCCTGGCTATCACTTTCACAGTTTCTGGATATCAATCTCATATCCAGAAGGCACTATATCGATATCCAGAACCGTTGAGAAGTTCCAACTATTTACAAAAATGTCACCGCGCGTTTTTTAAAAACATGTTTTTTCTAAGCATTTCGTAAAACGCATTTTACGTTTTTTCGAGAGCAACTTCCTCTTTTAATGGATGAAGTATACAACATGTGCATTTGAATTCTTGAATGAAAATAACGATTCCTATAATCCAAGGGACAATAATTCTGTGAATCATGTCACATTTTCTAATTGACCAAACGGCTTTGGCGGGTTCTGGACTTTCTAAGCCTATTTGTCTAACACTGTAAATTTGAAAATATTTATATATGGTCTCTCGAAGGCACTAGAATCACGACGCCCTTCATCTCCCTACTCCACTATATTAAGCATATGGATATATATATATATATATATATATATATATATATATATATATATGCTCAAATAAGAACTTAAATATCGTGAGAATCGTGAGAACTTGGATACATTAAGTAAGAACCTAATGTATCCAAGTAATGTATCCAATGTATCCAAGTGAACCATTGGATACATTAGGTAAAAACTTAATTTATCCAAGTTCTCACGGTTTTCAAGATATTTAGGTTCTCACAGGAGCACGACCCTATATATATATATATATATTATTTAATTTTTTTCAAGTCATGGTAAATTAGTTTCCCGTGCTCTGCACGGGAAACTAATTTACCAATTTTAGTATTTTTTATTTCTTTTATATTTTTATTTAATAGTATTAGTTAATCTTAAATCATAATAATTGTATAATTTTTAACTATAATAATTAATAATTAATAGTAAATATAATTGTTAAATTAAAAAGTTAACTATTAATAGTTATATAATAGTAAACTATTTATAGTGAAATATAATAGTTAACTATAATAATTAACTACCATAGTAACTATAATAGTTAACTATAATAGTAACTATTATAGTTAACTATTATAAGTATAAGTTAACTATAATAGTAACTATTATAGTTAACTATTTCTATTAAAAGTAATAGTTAACTATTATAGTAACTATTACTATTATAAGTATTATTTATTATAATAGTTAACTATAATAGTTACCCTATATCTAATATTATTATCTAATACTATTAGCTAATAGAAAAAAAATGAAAAGTCAGTTATTTAATAGGGTGGAATTGATGTGGCATCACCAAATGCTTCATTTCCCCATGACATATCCACATGGCAACACTGGCTCTCTTCACCAACATTAATATATATAGCTATTTTTTTTAATATTTTTATTTAATAAAGAAACATAATATTTTTTGGGTATATAAGTATATTGTATATGAATTAAAACATTTCCTTACAAATTTAGGACAATTGTGTTAAAAAAAATTAGCTTTCGTTGCATATAATTTTAGTTATTATGATAATCTTGAAATTAAAGATGATTTATTATTATTATGAATTATCTTTTAATTCTATACATGATCGACTTAATAATATTAGCTATTGTCCAATAAATTATTTTTTATTATATACTCCCTCCGTTCCGGGTAAGTTGCAACATGGAAGGGGAATCACAAAAATTAGAAAAGAGAATAATGAGTGGTTGGGAGGAAGAGAGAGAATGAGTGAAGAATAATGAGTGGTTGGGAGGAAGAGAGAGAATGAGTGGTTCAGAGGAAGAGAGAGAATGAGTGGAGAATTATAAAAGTAATAAAGAGTTTCTTTATTTGGCATTGCTGCAACTTAAGTGGAATGCCCAAAATGGCAAATTGTTGCAACTTACCCGGAACGGAGGGAGTATACACATTATAATTAGTAAATATAAAAGTTTATAGTGTACAAATAATGTGTTAGTAGAATAATAAATTAATTAACTAATAATATTAATAGTAATAATGTATATATCTAGTAACTGTTATTATTAATTAATACTCCCTTGTCTTAGAGTAAGAGTCCTACTTTTCTTACGCATACTTATTAAAAAATAATAGAAAATGGGTAAACATTGCAGGTGGGCTGAGAATATAAATGTCCAAAACACAATTCATAGTGCAATTGGACAATATATAAGTTAATAAGTTTGGTATTTTTGTAATTATAAAAACATTAGAAAGAAAATCCAGTCCAAAACACTATTAATCTTTTCTCATAATTTGTCAATTTGAGAAAGACTCTCTGAAATATATTAAAATAGAAAGTAGAACTCTAACTCTTAGACGGAGTGAGTACTGCTAATACTAAATATTAGCATATATTGTATAATTATTAACTGATGCTATTAATAATAGTTAATTTATATAACAATTATGGTTAACTAATATTATTATTCATAGCAATAATATATATATATATATATATATATATATATGATAAAAATTGTGATTAACTAATACTATTAATTAATAATAAATTTTAATTATTTAATAATTAACTCTAATTAAAAAAATATAAAATATAATAATAGTTTACTATTAATAATTAATTATTATTTGCTTTATATTAGTATTAGCTAATAATATTAATTACTACATAAGGTAACTACTATAGCTAACAAAGTTAACTATTACTAATAATAGTAATAGTTAGTATATAGGGTAATTATAATAGTTAACTATTACTAATAATAGTAATAGTTACTATAATAGTTAACAATAATTCTGTGAATCATGTCACATTTTCTAATTGACCAAACGGCTTTGGCGGGTTCTGGACTTTCTAAGCCTATTTGTCTAACACTGTAAATTTGAAAATATTTATATATGGTCTCTCGAAGGCACTAGAATCACGACGCCCTTCATCTCCCTACTCCACTATATTAAGCATATGGATATATATATATATATATATATATATATATATATATATATATATGCTCAAATAAGAACTTAAATATCGTGAGAATCGTGAGAACTTGGATACATTAAGTAAGAACCTAATGTATCCAAGTAATGTATCCAATGTATCCAAGTGAACCATTGGATACATTAGGTAAAAACTTAATTTATCCAAGTTCTCACGGTTTTCAAGATATTTAGGTTCTCACAGGAGCACGACCCTATATATATATATATATATTATTTAATTTTTTTCAAGTCATGGTAAATTAGTTTCCCGTGCTCTGCACGGGAAACTAATTTACCAATTTTAGTATTTTTTATTTCTTTTATATTTTTATTTAATAGTATTAGTTAATCTTAAATCATAATAATTGTATAATTTTTAACTATAATAATTAATAATTAATAGTAAATATAATTGTTAAATTAAAAAGTTAACTATTAATAGTTAAATATAATAGTAAACTATTTATAGTGAAATATAATAGTTAACTATAATAATTAACTACCATAGTAACTATAATAGTTAACTATAATAGTAACTATTATAGTTAACTATTATAAGTATAAGTTAACTATAATAGTAACTATTATAGTTAACTATTTCTATTAAAAGTAATAGTTAACTATTATAGTAACTATTACTATTATAAGTATTATTTATTATAATAGTTAACTATAATAGTTACCCTATATCTAATATTATTATCTAATACTATTAGCTAATAGAAAAAAAATGAAAAGTCAGTTATTTAATAGGGTGGAATTGATGTGGCATCACCAAATGCTTCATTTCCCCATGACATATCCACATGGCAACACTGGCTCTCTTCACCAACATTAATATATATAGCTATTTTTTTTAATATTTTTATTTAATAAAGAAACATAATATTTTTTGGGTATATAAGTATATTGTATATGAATTAAAACATTTCCTTACAAATTTAGGACAATTGTGTTAAAAAAAAATTAGCTTTCGTTGCATATAATTTTAGTTATTATGATAATCTTGAAATTAAAGATGATTTATTATTATTATGAATTATCTTTTAATTCTATACATGATCGACTTAATAATATTAGCTATTGTCCAATAAATTATTTTTTATTATATACTCCCTCCGTTCCGGGTAAGTTGCAACATGGAAGGGGAATCACAAAAATTAGAAAAGAGAATAATGAGTGGTTGGGAGGAAGAGAGAGAATGAGTGAAGAATAATGAGTGGTTGGGAGGAAGAGAGAGAATGAGTGGTTCAGAGGAAGAGAGAGAATGAGTGGAGAATTATAAAAGTAATAAAGAGTTTCTTTATTTGGCATTGCTGCAACTTAAGTGGAATGCCCAAAATGGCAAATTGTTGCAACTTACCCGGAACGGAGGGAGTATACACATTATAATTAGTAAATATAAAAGTTTATAGTGTACATATAATGTGTTAGTAGAATAATAAATTAATTAACTAATAATATTAATAGTAATAATGTATATATCTAGTAACTGTTATTATTAATTAATACTCCCTTGTCTTAGAGTAAGAGTCCTACTTTTCTTACGCATACTTATTAAAAAATAATAGAAAATGGGTAAACATTGCAGGTGGGCTGAGAATATAAATGTCCAAAACACAATTCATAGTGCAATTGGACAATATATAAGTTAATAAGTTTGGTATTTTTGTAATTATAAAAACATTAGAAAGAAAATCCAGTCCAAAACACTATTAATCTTTTCTCATAATTTGTCAATTTGAGAAAGACTCTCTGAAATATATTAAAATAGAAAGTAGAACTCTAACTCTTAGACGGAGTGAGTACTGCTAATACTAAATATTAGCATATATTGTATAATTATTAACTGATGCTATTAATAATAGTTAATTTATATAACAATTATGGTTAACTAATATTATTATTCATAGCAATAATATATATATATATATATATATATGATAAAAATTGTGATTAACTAATACTATTAATTAATAATAAATTTTAATTATTTAATAATTAACTCTAATTAAAAAAATATAAAATATAATAATAGTTTACTATTAATAATTAATTATTATTTGCTTAATATTAGTATTAGCTAATAATATTAATTACTACATAAGGTAACTACTATAGCTAACAAAGTTAACTATTACTAATAATAGTAATAGTTACTATATAGGGTAATTATAATAGTTAACTATTACTAATAATAGTAATAGTTACTATAATAGTTAACTATAATTGTTACCCTATATAGTAACTAATAGTATTAGCTAATACTATTAACTAAGAAAAAGAATTTGAAAAGTCACATATTTATGTTGGTAGGATTGATGTGGCATCACCATATGCAAGCTTTCCTATAGTTTATCCACATGTCAACACTATAACCCTCCTCACCAACTTTAATATATATATATATATATATATATATATATATATATATATATATATATATATATATATATCCCATCCCACATTGGAAATATGTGGGAATTGAGTGTGCTACATAGAAGACCCATACACTCCTACTAAGCATCAAATCATCCATTGGACTTTTTTGGAGGCCTGTGATGGACTATGGTTGACCCAATTGAGGAGATACTTGGTGGGCTAGTGTATGGTACCTATATGGCGGGTCGGGTCTGCGGACTCGGGTCGTTACAAATGGTATCAGAGCGGAACCCCGGCCTTAAGGCTTGCGAGCTAGCCCGGGGGTACGATCTGGATATTGATTGACCTTGCCAGGGACGGCAAGGGTTTGAGTGGGGGATATTGTGATATACCCCATCCCACATCGGAAATATATGGGAATTGAGTGTGCTACATAGAAGGCCCATACACTCCTACTAAGCATCAAATCATCTATTGGACCTTTGGAGGCCTGTGATGGGCTGTGGTTGACCCAATTGAGGAGATGCTTGGTGGGCTAGTGTATGGTACCTATATGGCGGGTCGGGTCTGCGGACTCGGGTCGTTACAATATATATATATATATATATATATATATGGATTTTAGTTAATGTCCACAATATTAACCAGATGAGATGAGATGGAGCCGCCATTTATTTTTCTTTTGAGTTGTGAGGTCAAATTTAATTTATAACATGTAAGATGGCCATCAACAATTACATCATCTCAACCATTGCTCATTCGCTTGATGAAGGAACCAACTTTTTCAAATTTGTCTCTTGAGTGTACTTTTGGTAAAGAGTACTTATTATAAAGTGTTGACTTTGGTAAAGATGAGCGCTTATTATTTTTCAAACACCCTTATATGGGATCTACCCTTATATGGGATCTTTAGGGTTCCAAGTCAAGTATGCTTATCAGATTCTTGTTATCGGTGATAAAAGACATGTATAAGTGGGATGAGATGGAAGTTTCCATGTGAACATCTTTCTAAAGATCCAACTTGTTATTAAATTACTAGAACAAAATGTATTTCCTTAGTTTATCATGACAGACAGTTTTACTTTTTTTTTTTTTTTTTGGATAAAGTAGTAGCCTCTTGATCAAAACTACTATATTAAATATGGGTAACCTCATTAAATAAAATAGTTATTTTCATATAGCATTAATAAGATTACTAATAAAAACTTTTATAATATCGTTGGAATAAGAAATTGTATAAATTTTGTTAAGTTTATACCGAATTCACCATATAAATTAAGGGTTGGTGAAAGCACCTGTTCTATTTATACACTTTAAACAGGTTGATATTAGTTCAAAAGAGGTCGACTATCTTGATGTGTAGTGTGTGTGTGTTGAGTTATGCAGCGGAATAATAATGAAATAAATAGAGGAAATAAATGAGTAAATGATAAGTGATATGTGTGTGAATAAGTGTGAGTAAATGAGACACAAACACAAAGATGTAACGTGGTTCAAAGTATAGCAACTCTCCTACATCCACGCTTCACTGTCCTCAACAGTGAAGAAGCAATCCACTATAATACTTCGTCAAGAAATTACAATCAATTGCAAGAAAATTCCCTCAGAATTTTCAAACCTAATTAGCCTCACTAATTAAGTTATGTACTTGTTGCAAAGTACAGAAAAAGAAAAGAAATGATTTCACAAGTGTGAGGGTTTGGTGATCTCTAAGATGGCTCTAAAGTAGCTATGTGAGATCTATATTTGCTTATCTATTTTAGCACAGATTTATAAATATCAAGTGTGCTTTTACAATTGAGTTTGCTTAGAAGCTTTAATCAAATTGTATAGAATATAGCCAAGACAGTGATATTTTCTTTAGTAGTGTTGAGCTCCTTTTATAGGCTTTTATGTTATATCCGATTGAGTTCCAACGGTCTTCAACATCTTGGAAATGCATATGTCAGTAATTAATCTTTGACTAGCATAAAGTATGTGAACAGTGTTTGAGTCAGGTTTGACTTTGACTGGAGGTTTAGTTTGGCAAAAGTGATAAGGTCTGCTATCTTGAAGGTTGGTTATCTCGATAGTGAAGATAGTGGACCTGTAATACTTGATGATTTCCAGTTAACTTCTTGATAATTCTTTTCAAGTTCATTAATTATTTGTCAAAACACTTAGTTAAGAAACTAGGGTTCTAACAATTTCCCCCTTTTTGGGAAATAATTAAGAATAAGAAGTAGAATAAGATCTGTAAAGAGAACTTAAAACATAACACAGTTAGATCACAATGACAAATGCAAAGGTTTTAAGTTTACATCCCAAAACATATAAAACAAAATTTTATGAATGACAAAAGGTTTTGAGAAATGAAAAAACTTAGTGAAATAAGGCTTCAATACTGCATCACTATGATAGTCTGGTTCAGGTTGTGTTTCTCCAAGGTCTACTGCAGTTAGATGTCTTTCTCTTTCAAGATTCAGTAGTTGGAGTTGCTTCTTGTTGAACCTGAAGTAGTACAGTTTGTTGTTCCAAATGAGACTCATCCTATCATCATACTGAATGCCATGGTTGATCAGTTGACTCTTCTTTAGCAGAGGCTCCTTCTTTCCCATATTTCTTGAAACTGAGGGGGCAGGACCAATTAGAAGCTGTCTTGTTGAAGATTGTCCTCTTGATGAAGGTTGATCTTGGGTAAAGATTTCTTGAGGTTGAGTGAACTCTCTGAAATTTCTTGGAAGGGTGGTGGCTTCAGTCATGTCAACTATCCTGCCAGCAAGTGTTTCTTGGACCAACTTGGTCAAGTCAAGTCTGAGTCCCTTCATTTAAGCTCTCACATAGTTCCCAACTGCATTAATGTCTTCATGAGTAGTAGCAAGAAATGTGGATGAATATGCAGGCAAAATTGGATCAGGTATAAGAGGGCAAGAGTATTGATGAAAGGGCTCTTGAAGTGATGGTTCATTTGGGAAGATAGTAGAGCTGGGAAGGATTCCACCAAATAATCTCTTGCTAGCACAGAAGCCAAACAACTTCTCACAGACTAGCTTCCAATAAATCACTTTGATGAGGTCAATGCATTTGGTTAAAACAACTCAAGATTGCATATGGAGGCCTTCATTTAGCTTGGGAGACAACCATTGGGAGAAGAATTTTTCCCACTGGGCCATTTTGCCTTCATTAAGGCTTGAGGGAACAAGAGGGGTCTCATGGATGTAGAATTGGTTCAAGGCTAGTCTGTATGTTTTCCATTCATTATGCACAAAGAATATTCTCCCAGCAAGCTCTCTAGCAGTCATTTTTAGCTGGGATTTTGAGTAGGTCCAATATTGACTGGAGATAGCTGAGCTAAGGATTTCTTGGGAAAACTCAAGATGGTCAAATGAAAGACCAAGAGGGAGAATGGATAGGATAGAGAAGTCCACTGGATGAGAAATGAACCAAGGGGGAGGTGCATAGTACAGGTGAATCAAGTTGGTTGAAAAGAAGGGGTCAGAGGAAGGATTATATGGACCATGAGTGATGATTTCAAAAGAAGAGTTTGTATGAAGGTAGGGATCATCAACTCTGGAAAAGTGAGAGGAAGAGGAAGAGCGACCAGTAGAGGGAGCTTTGTCTAGACCAAGTTTCTTCCTAGTGACATCAAATCCAAATTTTTCTTCAAGTTCATGGAATTTGGCAATCTTACCCATATCAGATAGGGCGGAGTAGGCTTCTTTATCAAAAGGATTTTCCTCAACCAAGATTGCTTTTCCCTTTCCAGATGAGACAGGAAGAGAGGGAGAAGGTTGAACAGGTCTCTCAATGGTTAATTGGGTGGAAAGAATAGATTTTGGGGAACTGGGAATAGATTGTGCAAGGTCAACTATCATGGCCACAGTTCTACCTAGGTCAGCTGTCTGTTCATGAACATCTTCAAGATTGACATTATCCCTTTCTTGTTCAACTGCAGGCTCAGTTCTATCGAGAATAACATTCTCCCTATCAGTTTCAATAGATACCTCCTCAAATTGAGATAGGAGACCAGGAGTTGGCATAAATGAGGAAGATAAAGGACCTGATGATATAGGAATTTGAACTGGCGGAGAGGAGGCCTTTTTGCTTTGAGACTCAGTTAGAGTTTTAAGGGCTTCAACAGCTTCTTGAGCTCCGGAACTGAGGGTCTCAGTTGATGAACTATGATGAGTTAGTCAAAATCAAATGGTTCAGGTGGTGAGATAGAAGGTGAAAGGGGTGGTGATTCTTCTTTAGGGATAATCACTTTTCTTTTCTTACTCAGAGGTCTGACTGAGACTAGGGGAACCTCATCTAAGTTAATGGGTTCATTGTCCTTTTGTAGTCTCTTGGATTTTCTGAAGGGTTGGGGTTTGGGTTTTTCTGGACAGGGTGAAGGTGAGTGTTTAGGTTTGGATTTGGACTTTTTGTATTCAAAGGCAATTTTGGTGGAGGGAGAGGGAGTTTTGATGGTGCTGGGACCAGGAGTAGAGGATGGAGGTGCTTCAAGAAGCAAGGGTGGAATGATTTTGGCAAGGTTCATGCACAGTAGGGTCATCATCTAGGTCTACTATCTTGGGTCCTTTGTCTTTCCTACCCTTTCCCTTAAATCTTTGGGCCATTTCAGCTAGGGTTTCTCTTTCAATATCACTGCCAGAGATTGATGAGACATGAGAAGGTGAATTTTCATCTTGAAGGTCAGGATCTTGTTGATCTTCAATAGGTTCTTGTACCCTACCCTGTTGTTTGTATGAGGAGGTATGAATGCTAAATACCTTATATCTGTGATGGGTTGCTTGCCTATCATAGGGGGCAGGTACTTTAACTCTCATTGTTCTCTCAAATTGAAGCAAAATCCCACTCATGAATCTATATAATCCAGGATTTGTAGAGGATTTGGTTATGATTTTAAGGGGATGATGGTCAGACCTAAGTCTAAAGTTAGACAACAACACAAAACTCCAATTTGTGGTTTGAACTGTATGCAATAGACAACAATTGTTTCCACTCATTGGGGCTCATGACATGGTAAGAAGAGGTCTTTCCACACAACTCTTTCATAACTACATTAGCTAGAGTAGAAAATTGGGGAGATAGGAACTTTTTATAGACAGGTTTATCATTATGGTAATTAGGCCATCCTTCTATAGTAGCAGTTTGAGATGAGTAATTGATGTTGGAATCCCAAATGTTTTTAATCATGTTGGGTTCATTTACATTGCCATAAGTGGCAGCAACATCACTAGGGGATATGGTGTAGGAGGTACCTTGGAGAGTAAACTAAATGTTGTATTGCTCTGTCCAAACTCCATTATCGTTGATGTGGGAGCAGAGCAGAGGAAGAATTGGATGCTTGGCCTCCATGAATGTCTTTAGTTTTGCATTTGTGAGAAGCTCTTCAATCCATCCACCAGCTGGATTAATGTAAAATGATTTTTTAATGCGATAGCCATGGGCGGATATGGAATTCATTTTTCTAGGGTTTGAGAAGAAGAAACAGAGGATATAACGGTCACTTTTATTTGAATGGAGAAGAAGGGTTTTATAAGGATAATTGGTTTAAGTGAAACGGTGGCTTTTAAAGGGTTGGGGGACAACTTTAGAAAGGTGAAAAGACATGCCCTTTAAAGGAAATTAATAAGTGATGTGGACAAGCAGGTGACTCATCACAATTGTAACTGTTGAAACAGTAAATGTCTTCTATTTGTGTTTACGCAGAGGACATAGCGTGAACGGAGCAAACATTCTTTATTCCCTTAATAAATATTGACATGGTTAAGTCCAATATTCAACTATAATCTAGTATATACAGGCGGCTCGATTTAATTAACATATCAAATCAACCTTACTGGAATGCATCTTTTGAGGTCTACTATTATCATTGCATCTACAACATTCATTCTCCAGGTGAATTAAATGATGTGAAATCTCTCTATATAAGTGTTAGTACCCGACCTGAAAATGAGTTTATTAGGACTTTCCCAAAAAGTACAAGGACTTTATAGGAATTAGAAACCTTGTAAAGACTTGTCCCGGATTCCCAAAATATCTCATTTATGGCAAAATCTATCAAAATAGGTAACAAATGGTTTCCTTAAAACCATGCAGAAACCCTAGCTTAAGAATCAAGTCAGCCTACAACCTTGGCCACGCGGCCAACATTGCTACGCGTCAACCTTGGCCACGCGGCCACTATTGTCGCCGGCTTCAACCATGGCCAAGCGGCCAACCTTGCCCTGGATGATCCTGACCATCAGATCTTCCCATCAATTTACTATATAAACCAATTCCATTCCATTGGTTTAGGGTCCGATGGGGAGAGTTCTAAAGTCCGAATTTTGGAGTTCTTAAACACTATTTTGCTCTCTAATTAGCATTCAAACACTCAAAAAGATCCAAGGTTTATTTCTTGCCAACATAGGTAAATTTTCTAACTTTTCTTCATGTTCTTGCATTATTTTTAATGTAGATCTTTTATATTCATGTTCGTACATGTTTATTCATAGTTTCTTCATATTCTTTGCATGCTCATTCATATGTTCATAATATGTTCTTCGCATGTTCTTCGTGTTCATAGATTAAAACCTTATTTATGCTATATTTAGGGTTGCGATCTTCATAATTACATGTTATTTCATAGCCGATGATGATCGAGGGTTCATCAACCCGACGATGATCTAGGAACTACTTCTAAACCCTAATCTTTAGGTAATTCACCCTCATTACGCATGATCCCGATTCTTCTGCCTATTCTAATTCTCTGCGAACTACGCTGACCTGAGCTTCTCACATTGAGAGGAACGTAGGCAATCTTCGGATCCGGTCTCAATCACTAACATACTACTAACACATTCATCATGATAGAAAGACCGATCATTCGGGCAATAGGAGTGATAGTGTTCAATATTCTTCTCTTGTTGTAATTTGACCCCCGAACCCATTAAACATGCTTTTTCTCAAAGTTTTGGCTATAATAAAACGGCGTGGCGACTCTCATAATTTTAATGTTGCTATGAATATCCCAAATTCAAACACACGTATTCACAGTGGCGACTCTGCTAGGGACTGCTTTGAAACATTTTCAAACTTAGTGGGTCTAACTTTCGTCACATCATGATGCTTGCCATATTTATACATACACACACTTGCCATGTTTACACATGCACACACTTGCCATGTTTAGACATGCACACACCTGCCATGTTTACACATGCACACACCTTCCATGTTAAACATGCACACACCTGCCATGTTTACACATGCACACACCTGCCATGTTTACACATGCACACACCTACCATGTTTACACATGCACACACCTGCCATGTTTTCACGTGCCCCCTACAGTTAAGCCATGTTTACACATACACCCGCGCACTCCGCCATGTTAATACTCGTACCTTGTACCTTGTACCATGTACCTTTGTTATTTTCACCTTAGTATTAGGGTCAAACAAAACTCTGCTATGCTCCCTTGTACATTATTTTCCTTCTCCTGCATTGCATTGCATAGCATCATTCAAACATTCAAAACTTCTCTCTTTTCTCCTTAAAAAGAATTAGTTTCTTGCCACACACTACCACTAGTCCGTGTCAGCACTGCACAGGTCCCTACTACCCGGAGTATTCGATGTGCATGAATTTGTGCGCTACTGCCTCACATTTTTCGAGTCACATGTCTACTCCACTCACCGTGTACGTTCCGCGAACGGTGGGAACCTTTAACCTAACCCGTGTCAACCCACACATAGAGATTAGGACACTCCTAGGACCACCCATTTAGGATGTAAATAAATGCAAAACTTTTCGCAAAATAAAATGTGCATTGCATCTAGGCGACCTCTAAGGTCCATCGCTCATCCGTTGGGCCATCATTGCGATCCATTTGGGTCTACCCTTCACCTTCGACCGCCTAGGTCAACCTTCTCAACCTTTGACCGCCTAGGTCAACCTTCTCAACCTTTGACCCCCTAGGTCAACCCTTACCAACTTTTGACCTCCTAGGTCAACCTTATCCGCCTGTGACCCCTTAGGTCAACCTTTGACCGCCTAGGTCAACCCTCTGAACCTTTGACCTCCTAGGTCAACCTTTGACCCCCCTAGGTCAACCTTATCAACCTTTGACCGCCTAGGTCAACTTTATCTACCTTTAACCCCTTAGGTCAACCTTTGGCCCCCTAGGTCAACCTTTGACCGCCTAGGTCAACCCTTTGAACCTTTGACCTCCTAGGTCAACCTTTGACCCCCTAGGTTAACTTTCTCCGCTCTTGACCCCCTTAGGTCAACCTTTGACCCCTAGGTCAACCTTCTCCGCTCTTGACCCCCTTAGGTCAACCTTTGACCCCCTAGGTCAATCTTATCCGTTTAAGTCAACCTTTGACCCCTAGGTCAACCTCATTTGTCTTTTAACCTCTTAGGTCAACCTTTGACCCCCTAGGTCAACTTTCTCCGCTCTTGACCCCCTTAGGTCAACCTTTGACCCCTAGGTCAACCTTATTCGTCTAAATTAACCTTTGACCTCTTAGGTTGACCCTTGACCTCCTAGGTCAACCTTATCACCTTCGACCTCTTAGGTCACCCCTCGACCTCTTAGGTCACCTTTGACCCCTTAGGTCAACCTCATCCGCCTTTGACCTCTTAGGTCAACCTTTGACCCCCTAGGTCAACCTTCTCCGCTCTTGACCCATTTAGGTCAACCTTTGACCTCCTAGGTCAACCTTTGACCGCCTAGGTCAACCTTCCCAAACCTTTGACCTCCTAGGTCAACCTTATCTACCTTTGACCTCCTAGGTCAACCTTTGACCCCTTAGGTCAACTTTATCCGCCTTTCACCTCTTAGGTCTACCCTTGATCGCCTAGGTCAACTTTATCCGCCTCCGACCCCTTAGGTCAACCCTTGACCTCCTAGGTCAACCTTATCACCCCCGATCTCTTAGGTCAACCCTTGACCTCTTAGGTCAACCTTTGACCCCCTCGGTCAACATTATCACCCATTGACCTCTTAGGTCAACCTTTGACCTCCTAGGTCAACCCAATCACCTTTGACCTCTTAGGTCAAACTTGGACTCCTAGGTCAAGCTTATCCGCTATTGACCTCTTAGGTCAATCTTTGGTCCCATAGGTGAACCCAATTACCTTTGACCTTAACCCGCTTAGGTCTAACCGTCATCCTGACCCACCTAGGTCATTATTTGACCCACCGTTGTCCATACCAACCTAGGTCAACCCGTCTCAACCCGTTTAGGTCCACACTACCCCTTTACCTTTGACCCATCTAGGTCAACCCACGACCCGCTTGGGTCGACTTACCTATCTTGGATCCATCTAGGTCAATCTCCAACATTCCTTGGTCCACCAACCCGAATAGGTCAACCTTAGACTCGCTTAGGTCAAACCATGTCTATCCCGCTTAGATCATCCCATAGGCAACCCGTTACATCCCGCTATCTTGATTCATTCACCATATAGGTCAATCCAACCCTTCTCATTTAGGTGGACCTATCCTTTACCCATCTAGGTCAACCCACCATCATCGACGCATTCTAGCTTGAACCACTTCTTGTCTCAAACCTTAGGTCAATCCTTAGGTCAAATTTAGGTCAAACCTTAAGTCAAACCTTACCTGATTCCTATAGGTCTTCCTCACCCATGCTTGACTAAAGACCGAGTCATCTCCCTCTTTTTGACCCCTATATTCATCTCTCACCTCTTTTTAAAAGTCTAACTTGATTCGAACTACGGCGACCTGAGCCTCTTATTGTGTGGGACCTCTCCCTCATGATAAGGGGAACGTAGGCAACTTCGGCCCGGTCAAACTTTCAACTTTTTACCAAAACGCATTTCAAAAATGTGGAGACCGACTCTTTTCCAAAAAAATGATTTTATAACGATGCCTTATCATTAAATACGAATCTAATTCTTTCATGACTAGAGTTCTGCATCATGTCGGCTGCAAGGAACATCAAAGTTGCAACTGAAGCTGCTACCCAAGATCCCGAGACAATCCTCTACACCGGTACTTCTCTCAGTAAGCAAGCGTCCCACTTCGAAGCCATCCTCGATGAACAAGCAATCCACTTTAAGGCCATTCTCAACGAGCAAGCAACACACTTTCAGAAGGAGATGCATAAGACCCTAAGAGATATCGAGAGGCGCCATTTGTCTGACATTCATGGCGTTTATGATTACCTCAGTCGAGTTCTCCCTCTTGCTCAATGTCAACACCCGTACGCTCCTCAAATGTACAGGCCGCCACAGACTGTCCCCATCGGGATGCCTCCTATGACTACTCATAAACAAGGGGTGCCGGTACCTAAATCACCCTCAAAGGCAGTTCGTGAAAGGAAGGACGAGCGCGAATTCGACGACTTGGGTATGCCGTTAGCCAAACTCTTCAAAAGTCTAGTTCAAGCCGGCAAGTTGTCTCCTTTGATAAACTATGAACCAAGTAGGGTGAAGCAAGGCTTGGATCCCTCCAAACACTGCGAATACCACCAGTATATTGGGCATGACACCGAAGATTGCCTCCAATTGAGGAGAAAGATTCAAAGCCTCATTGACAGCGGAGCCATCATCCGCCAACGGAATACATGGGCATGGGCAAAAGAGGAAATTGGGGCTACCTCCTTTAAATAAAAGAAAAGAAAAGGGTCATTCAGTCTTCGTAGGTTCTAGAGTGTCCTTAGTCAAAAGTCCACCTTGGACGATTTTTGTTTCTTTAAGTAAAAGTCCACCCCGGACTAGTCAGTTTAAATCTTTTAGTTCCAATAAAAGGGTCTTTATTTCTTTTCTTTTCTCTCTAGACTTGAGACATAAGCTTGCATATATCAATTTCATGAAAATTGTCTTATTCACCATTTTCGCTTGATTGCTATATCTTTATATGATGAATTAATCTTAATCTTACTCATTAATGACGACTCATTAAAAGGTAAATGGACCCACAAACCATTCATATAACTAAGTAAACGATTAATCTCAAAATAACAAATGCTTCGATCAATTGGGATGAACGAATCACTTTCTCTTCTCTCTACATTCTACCTCCATACACTCTCTCTATACACTCACCCCTTGTACACACTCCCATACACTATCCTCATACGCCTCTCATCCCACCATTAGACCCCTTTTTATAAGGTCGTGACAAAGAAATGGACTGCGGTTGCTCATCATCAAATAGACATCCATGCTGCCACAATTTAAAGGGTTGGTTAGTTCCCTTCATGAGTACTACATGCCGTTACACTGGGGCTGTCCGTATTCCATCGCAAATGTAAGACTAGTGCACGAAGTCATTCATGCCATTAATTGGTGCACGTGATAATCCAATGGAGCTCTACCGGTGAAAATCAAGGGGCTAGGATGCCCGCCGCCAGCAAAAGGCCGCTTGAACTATAAAGAAGCTACCTCGCAATCGAGAGAGGCGAAAGCAAACTAGGGGCTTATCTTGCCCAATGTTTCATGTACAAATATAAAAAAAATATATATATATATATAAAAATATGGCTCGCTAGGTTGAAACCCAAAAGGGAAACCTAGGAAAAAGTTAGAGCATTGCACAAAAGAAGCCCGCTAGGTTGAAAACCCGAAAGGGCGGCCTAGGCAAAAAAAAAAGGTGTGCACAAAGAGATAAAATAAAAAAGAAAAAGAAAAATAGAAGGGGCTATCACCATGGAAAAGTAAAAGTCCCATTTTCTTTTCACCTCAAATGTTCTATTTTCCTTTCTTTCTTTACAAAGTAGATAAACGGCAGCAACCCATGACAACTACGATGGAGCAATCCACTGCAACAACTACAAAGGAGTAATCCACTGCAATGAGCTACAAAGAACAACTCACCTCAAACGAACCTCACACCCCTAAACTCAAAAATCAACTTCATCGTCAACCGGGCAACCACTCAAAGCCAAACATAACCTACCTTGGGCCAACTTTCTTTCTTTTCTTTCCTCCCACACATACCCACTGAAACCCGACACCATCGTCAAGCGGATCATCCCCGAACTACGCGGACCTGAGCTCCTCACCTTGAGGAGAACGTAGGCAACCTCCCGGTTCGGTCCAAAATATACACAACCCACCTCGAGCCAATTTTCTTTCTCTTCTCTCTTCCCCCATATTTCTACTCCTGACTTCTTCACTCACAATTGATCAAAACATTTATTAATTTGAGGCTACTTGTTTACCAATTAACCATAACTCATTAACTAATCAACGAGGTCCATTCTCGAGCAATCAAATGAGAATCTTGAATAAAACAATTTTCAAATGTCTCGACAAGTCTTCTGTTCTACAATCTAGGAAAGAGCTAAACACTTACTTTCTGTCAAGCAGGGGCTTCCTTCCTTTTATATACACTCAATTGTCCAAAGAGTCAAAATGCGAGTACTATCTCTCTCTCCCTCTCACTATCACCAAAATGCCCGCATGTTTAAACAATTATTTTTCCTTTTTTTAGTCGACTGAATGATTTTCAAAAAAAAAAAAAAAAAAAAAAAAGATGACGCAAAAGAGATGCCCGCTAGATTGAAAACCCGAAAGGGCGGTCTAGGCAGAAAAAAGGGTGCGTCTTAAAGGAGGTAGGATACCCCGCTCTACACCCTTATCGAACTGGGGCTTCCCCAACAGAATGGGTCGACTATGTGTTTTCTCGGAGAATACCGAGGTCCCAACAAGAATATACTTAGAAGAAGGGCATCCCTCATCATCAATCTTGACGTAGAGTTTCTCAAAGGAGGGAGGGTACTCGCTCACCAAATTAGATAATCCCCAACGGAATGGGTCGACTATGTGGTTTCCCAGAGAATACCGAGGCGTCAACAAGGATACACTTAGAAGAAGGGCACCCCTCATCGTCAAACTCGGCACGCGACGACCTATTTGGATTGATTAGAATAATAATTAATTATAAGGCATCTGTATAAGATCATAACACTTTCATAATGTTTTCTCCTCCCCGACACTTTGTTTATAAACCCGCATTCTCGGTCTCCACAAAATTGTAAAAACATCTTCGGTCCGTCCGGGACCCATCTATGTGATTCCCAGAGTTGACTCGGTCCTTTACCCTATCTCCTACACTTTAGGGAACATTTAGGACTAAACCCTCAACTCTCTAGGTCCCAAGCCTACCCGGTCAGTCTTACCTAGGTTACACCATAACTCCTTAGGTCCCGAACCTACCCGGTGAGTCTTACCTAGATTACATCATAACCCCTTAGTTCGACCTTCCGCAAGTTTGTAGCATGACCCCTTAGGCCTTAAACCGGTTCTACCCAGACCTTCAAACCTTAAACCGGTTGGCCAAAGCCAAGTCCTTAGGATGAACCATTAGGTCCCGAACCTACCGGTCCCAAGCCCACCCGATCTCCTAGATCTCAAACCTACCAACACATATTCGTCCTTACCCTATCTAGGCCATAGCTCTCTTATCATCCTAGGTCCAGCCTCTTAGATCTACCCAGTCTAACCTGTTGAACGATCCCTTAGATCCCAAGTCCATGCAAGGCCGCCAAACACCTACCTTATAGGTCTCTAGCATATCCGATTCACACCTCAGCTCTCAACTCCTAAACCCTTTAGATCACAAAAATGTCTACCCTCTAGGTCTATAACCTTAGATGTCGACCCTTAGAACTCTTTAGTTCCCAAGCCTGCTCGGTCCAACCAAAACAATGCCATCTACGCCTACCGTCATACCCAAACCATGGCCCTGCCACTCTTAAACCTAGTGTCACTCCTTAGCTTCAAAAGACTTCCTAGTCTGACCTTCAAGCCCTTAGGTCTCTAACCTACTTAATCCGAGCCGAGTCCAAACCTCGCCACCTACAAGGTCCACCCTTGAACTCCATGGATCTCAAACCTTTCTTCCCCACGAGTCCAAACCTCAAACGTGCTCGAACGCATAGGACCTCCCGCGTACCGTGATATGCCATAAAGATATCAAAACCCGTCCAGTCAAAAATCGTGCGCTTAACACCTTTGGTCCCATACCAAACCCACCTTCGCAATCGCCGAACGAGCTTGGTCACGCGCAATGACCTCTGAGACAAACTTAGGACCAAAGCATACCCAATCCAACTTAGGTACCTATTTTACTCAAGCAAAGTCTTGGACACTCAATCCCTTTACCTAAAGCGCCAACATGGTCATATATCCAAAACCATTTCCCGCACCTATGGTTCGCACCTAGCCTAAACTTTCAAACACTCTAGGATCCAAGCCCGACATGCGTATTAAGTACTAGGATCATCCAATCCCAATCCATTGCTCCTTGGCCGACCTCAAGCCTGCTTGGTCCTAACCCATAACGCGGTTTCTCTAGGACAAAAGACTTACCCTCTTGAAAGCCTTATGTCCCAACGCTACCCTGACTAGCCTTCGATCTCCTAGATCTCACGCCTACCATTCCATTAGGCCCCGATCTCCTTAATACATGTCTAAGTCTTACCCTAGCTAAACCCTAGCACTCTAGCCTAGGTCTGACCTATCGAGCCTATCCATCCATGAGGTATCAAGCTCACCTGCCCCAAACCGCAACACTCTTAGACCTCAAACTTTCCCGATCTAAACCAAGACAAACCTTCAAATGCTTTCGGTCTCCAAACCCTAGCCTTAAGCCTAAGTAGTCACATTCTCTCAACCCCATCCTCAAGCCTAGGTTGCTTCATCCTCTACAAACCCTAGCCTCAAGCCTAGGTAGTCACCTTCTATTCAAAGCCTAGCCTTAAACCTAGGTAATCGTATTCCCTCTAAACCCTAGTCCCAAACCTAGGTAATCGCCTTCTCTCTAAACCCTAGTCTCAAGCCTAGGTAGTCACCTTCTATCCGAAGCCTAGCCTTAAACCTAGGTAATCACATTCTCTCAACCCCAGCCTCAAGCCTAGGTGGCCACATCCTCTACAAACCCTAGCCTCAAGCCTAGGTAATCGCATTCTCTCCAAACCCTAGCCCCAAGCCTAGGTAATTACATCCTTCCAAACCCTAGCCTAAAGCCTAGGAAGTTACATCCTTCTTAAACCCTAGCCTCGATCCTAGGTAGCCATATCCTTCCTAAACCCTACCCTCGAGCCTAGGTAGTCACATTCCCTCCAAACTCTAGCCTCAAGCCTAGGTAGTCGATATTATTTCCAAACCCTAGCCTCAAACCTAGGAAGTCGCGTTCTCCCCAAACCCTAGCCTCAAGCCTAGGTAGCCACATATCCTTAAGCCTATGAAACCGCAACATCTTCTTTAAACCTAGCCCAAGTTCTAGGGAATTTCCAAAGCCCCGCATGCAACATCATTTCCAAATTCCCGAAACCCTAGTCTCGAAACCTAGGAAATTTACAATCTTAATCCCCCGTCTTATTGAACCCTAACCCAAAACCTAGGATACAATGCCCTGTCCAAAACTTAATCAACCCTAGCAAGCCGCATTCACTCTAAACCCTAGCCTCGAGCCTAGGTACTCGCATTCGCTCCAGACCCTAGCCTCAAGCCTAGGTAGTCGCACTCTTTCTAAACCCTAGCCGCAGGGCCTAGGAGACTATATACTCACTAAACTCTATCATCGAGCCTAGGATTCAACATTCCCTTCAAACCCTAGTCCTAGACCTAGGAAATTCCTTCACCTTAGTCTCAAAATATAGGAAGTTTACAGTCCTTAGCCTTAAAACCTAGCCTAAAGCCTAGGTTACCATGAACATTTCCAAGCCACAGTCACCAATCCCGGAAAATGGTGAACCCTAACATCAAGCTTAGTGGATCTTCCACGAAAGCAATCCCTCTTTCCAACGGTCTATGGTCTCAAGCCTAGGAAGTCACAACCTTTCCAACTCCCAGCCTTATGTCTAAAAGCCAACGCCTTTGCTACCTCTGAGCCTACTACAACTCCAAGCCCTAGCCTCCTAGACCTAGGAAATTCCTAAACCCTAGTCCCAAACCTAGGAGAGTCATGGTCCTTAAAACGCCAGTTTCCAAACCTTTGTTCGAAACCCTAACATCTAGGAAGTTCCCAAACCTCAACCTTTCCAAGCCCTAGCACTAAGCCTAGGATAGAATACTCTCCTCATGCTTAAATGAACTCCAATCCCTAGCCTGTAAGCCTAGGAAACCCACATTATCTCCAAGACATAATCTAAAGCCCAAGAAGCCGTGACATCTTTGGCATCCCTATCTCAAGATTAGGAGATCACCATCTTCCTAATTCCCTTTCCCTAAAAAGCCTTAGGTCCTACCTCTAGGCAACCAAGAAAAATGTCCCTTACCTAACACCTTGGTCTCAATGGCTCGTAGCCTCATTCTCTCCTAAATTAGGATAAGCGGAACCCAGATCATGTTTCCCATATTAGAAACTCCCCGAGATTCCATCTCCTTCGCGTCTCCCTAAAGGTCCTTTGCCCTTGTGACTCACCAAAGAGTCCTTTGTGACTCCCCGAGAGTCTATCACCTTTTTGACTCCCCGAGAGTCCGTCACCCTTGTGACTCCCCGAGAGTCTATCACCTTTGTGACTCCCCGAGGGTTCATCCCGTTTGCGACTTCGTACAATCCATCATCTTTGCCTCCACATGCAAAATTTCAGTTTTACCCCTAGTACATTCCCCTTTGTTCATTTTAGGTGCCCTTAGCACTATTTTGACTGATGTGCGTTACCTTTGGGAACGGAAAGCCCCTTAAAATTTCCATTCTTCACCAAATATTTGCTTAGGATTCGTATGATTGTAGAGACTACGGCGCCTTTATGACATACGCATCCTAGATCGATCGCGACTGGCAGAAGCCTCGGCGTTTCTGTTTGCGAGAGATCCAGCATCTATTATTTTAGCATTTCCTAATATTTGCTTAGGATTCGTATGGTTGTAGAGACTTCGGCGCCTCTATGACATACGCATCCTAGATCGATCGCGATTGGCAGAAGCCTCGGCATTTCTGTTTGCGAGAGATCCAGCATCTATTATTTTAGCATTTCCTAATATTTGCTTAGGATTCGTATGGTTGTAGAGACTTCGGCGCCTCTATGACATACGCATCCTAGATCGATCGCGATTGGCAGAAGCCTCGGCGTTTCTGTTTGCGAGAGATCCAGCATCTATTATTTGCTTAGGATTCGTATGGTTGTAGAGACTTCGGCGCCTCTATGACATACGCATCCTAGATCGATCGCGATTGGCAGAAGCCTCGGCGTTTCTGTTTACGAGAGATCCAGCATATATTATTTTAGCATTTCCTAATATTTGCTTAGGATTCGTACGGTTGTAGAGAATTCGGCGCCTCTATGACATACGCATCCTATATCGATCGTGATTGGCAGAAGCCTCGGCGTTTCTGTTTACGAGAGATCCAGCATCTATTATTTTAGCATTTCCTAATATTTGCTTAGGATTCGTACGGTTGCAGAGACCTCGGCGCCTCTGTGACATACGCATCCTAGATCGATCGCGATTGGAAGAAGCCTCGGCGTTTCTGTTTGCGAGAGATCCAGCATCTATTATTAGGATTCATATGGTTGCAGAGACTTCGGCGCCTCTATGACATACGCATCCTAGATCGATCGCGATTGGTAGAAGCCTCGGCGTTTCTGTTTGCGAAAGATCCAGCATCTATTATTAGGATTCGTATGGTTGTAGAGACTTCGGCGCCTCTATGACATACAGCATCCTAGATCGATCGCGATTATCAGAAGCCTCAGCGTTTCTGTTTGCGAGAGATCCAGCATCTATTATTTTAGCGTGATCGGCGGAAACCCGAGCGTTTCTGGTCGAGTTTATTGTCCTATTATCTCTCTTGCTTCAACGAATGTTCGTTCTTCATACAGGATAGTGCCCGTAGGTTTACTATCCCTATCAGAAGTCCGATGTCTCATTTTATCCCCAGTCGCTCTGAACTACGACCGGCTTGATTCCTCGGAGGATACGTAGGAAACCTGAAAAGGTTCAGCCACCCGACCGACGCGGTCATCTCTCATCCCCAGCAGGTGCATTTTTGTCAGCAGAAGACGTTGCTCCCCATCAGAGGACAGTCCTTCCCAATTTCCCATCAGATTTGAACTACGTTTGGCTTGATTCCCCCGCGGATACGTAGGTCGCCTGTCAAGGTCCAGCTGTTCCCTTACCTTTCATCTGTTTTGGAACTCATGTTTCAGACGGATCCTTCTTTTATCGTCGACCCCACATTGCCTTGCAAGAAACGTCGCCGAGGGGCTACTGTTAGTACCCGACCTGAAAATGAGTTTATTAGGACTTTCCTAAAAAGTACAAGGACTTTATAGGAATTAGAAACCTTGTAAAGACTTGTCCCGGATTCCCAAAATATCTCATTTATGGCAAAATCTATCAAAATAGGTAACAAATGGTTTCCTTAAAACCAAGCAGAAACCCTAGCTTAAGAATCAAGTCAGCCTGCAACCTTGGCCACGCAGCCAACATTGCTACGCGTCGACCTTGGCCACGCGGCCACTATTGTCGCCGGCTTCAACCATGGCCAGGCGGCCAACCTTGCGCTGGATGATCCTGACCATCAGATCTTCCCATCAGTTTACTATATAAACCAATTCCATTCCATTGGTTTAGGGTCCGATGGGGAGAGTTCTAAAGTCCGAATTTTGGAGTTCTTAAACACTATTTTGCTCTCTAATTAGCATTCAAACACTCAAAAAGATCCAAGGTTTATTTCTTGCTAACATAGGTAAGTTTTCTAACTTTTTCTTCATGTTCTTGCATTATTTTTAATGTAGATCTTTTATATTCATGTTCGTACATGTTTATTCATAGTTTCTTCATATTCTTTGCATGCTCATTCATATGTTCATAATATGTTCTTCGCATGTTCTTCGTGTTCATAGATTAAAACCTTATTTATGCTATATTTAGGGTTGCGATCTTCATAATTACATGTTATTTCATAGCCGATGATGATCGAGGGTTCATCAACCCGAGGATGATCTAGGAACTACTTCTAAACCCTAATCTTTAGGTAATTCACCCTCATTACGCATGATCCCGATTCTTCTGCCTATTCTAATTCTCTGCGAACTACGCTGACCTGAGCTTCTCACATTGAGAGGAATGTAGGCAATCTTCGGATCCGGTCTCAATCACTAACATACTACTAACACATTCATCATGATAAAAAGACCGATCATTCGGGCAATAGGAGTGATAACGTTCAATATTCTTCTCTTGTTGTAATTTGACCCCCGAACCCATTAAACATGCTTTTTCTCAAAGTTTTGGCTATAATTAAAACGGCGTGGCGACTCTCATAATTTTGATGTTGCTATGAATATCCCAAATTCAAACACACGTATTCACAATAAGAAACATTGTTGGTGAATTATAAATCACAACACCAAATATTCAGATATAGATAGTTCATAGTAAGATAGTAGACCTTCTTCCTTCATATTTTTTCATAAAAGAATGGGTAGACTAACAAATCTTTTAAGCCCAAGCAAGATGTCTGATCTTGTGAAGAAGTTAAAGTTCAGAAAGAGGGAAGATGAGAAGGAGCAGGTAGATGAGAGATTCTTGAGAGAGTTTAGGGAATATCAGTCACAAGAGGCCTTAGTTTGTGAGCAAGAGGTGGATCAGCTTCTTCCAAATGATCCAATGAAGAAGGTGGAATTGATGGAAAGGTCCACCAAGAAGGAGATGTGGCTACATGCCAGAGATGAGTTTGTCAAGGAGGAGAAAAAGAGGCTAAAGAGAGGGGAGGAGATAGAGAAAAGATGTGACATTGGCAAAGGAAAAGCCAAGATGTCAGAGATTGAGGAAGATAAAGGACCTAACAAATACTTGTTTGATCTTTTAAAGTTAGAGAGGAAGTCAGATTTGGTGATTGGCAAGCAATGGGAGAAAGGGGAAGGCCAAAGGGATAATTATGATGGCAGTTCTTACATGAAGAATAGTTTATTTTCCCTACTTTCAAGCAAGTATTTTGCTTGCTGTAGTCCATTAAGAATAGGGGAGAAGGAAGATGGGAGCTTCAGGTCAGATGAGGTATAAGTCTTTAGTGAAAGCCACAATTCTTCTGGAACTTTCAGCTTCTCATCACCTTTAGATAGTTTTCCTAAACCTCAGGAGGTAAGGAATTGGTGGCCTAGGACTGTGTGGTCTTCAACAAATCAGTCTGCCCGTGGAGTTGAGACATGGAGATGGGATAGTAGACTCATGTTAGAGAGAACTGATGAGTCTGGTCAGCCATTTGTTGGGATATCTCAAGGAGGAGTGAAGAAGGAGGTGGAGACATCAGCAGAATGTTCTTTTGTTGTTGGAGAATGGAGGTCAGAAGAGTAGTTTCTGATGAAGTGAAGATAGTGGACCTGGTGGAGAGGTCGGCTATCTTGGATAGGGAAGGAGCTGGTGACACATTTTTAGCTCCTTTTAGTTTGTAGGAGTAGGGTAGCCCTTTATGGCACCTTTTTGATATTTTTACTCCTTTCTTTGTTATGTACTCCACTATGTTTAATGAAATTTCCCTTTTTAATTGCTTGGCATATTCAGCATTCCCATATTTGCTCTCAAGTAGCCAAATCATTGTTCATCCAGTGCTTTTGTGAGAATGTCAGCCAGTTGATTCTCAGTGCACACATGAGAGAGGCATATATCACCTTTTTCAACATGATCCCTTATGAAATGGTGCCTAACTTCAATGTGCTTTGTTTTAGAGTGCTGAACTGGATTCTCAGTCATTGCTATAGCACTAGTATTATCACAGAAAATAGGAATATGATCTTGAAAAATTCCAAAGTCTTTGAGTTGATTTTTGAGATAAAGGACTTGTGAGCAACAAAGTCCAGCAGCAACATATTCTGTTTCTGCAGTTGATGTAGCAATTGATGTTTGCTTTTTTCTGCACCAACTTACAGTTCTTGAGCCTAGAAACTGACAACTACCACTGGTGGATTTTCTATCCAAATTGCATCCAGCATAGTCTGAGTTAGTATATCCAATGAGAGATATAGGAGATTCCTTAGGGTACCAAATCCTAAAGTCAGGAGTCCCTTTAAGATATCTTCAAATCCTTTTAACTGCTGCTAAGTGTGATTCTTTAGGATCTGTTTGAAACCTTGCACATAAGCAAACATTGAACATGATGTCAGGTCTTGAAGCAATGACATAGAAAAGAGATCCAATGAAACTTCTATACAGAGTTTGATTCACACTCTGACCTTCAGGATCTGCATGTAATTTTGCAGTAGTTGATAGAGGAGTTTTGGCTGTGGATACATTTTGCATATCAAATTTCTTCAGCATATCTCTAGTATATTTTCCTTGATTTATGAAAATTCTATTGGGCAATTGTTTGAATTACAGTCCCAAAAAGAAGGTGAGCTCTCCTATCATGCTCATTTCAAATTTTTCTTGCATGGTTGATCCAAATTCCTTGCATAGATCATCATTAGTTGAACCAAATATAATATCATCCACATAAATTTGAATGAGTAAGATATCTTGGTTGGTCTTTTAGATGAACAAGGTTTTATCAATTTGCCCTTTTGTAAATCCCTTTTCAAGTAGAAAGTTGGATAAGGTCTCATACCAAGCTCTAGGGGCTTATTTGAGTCCATATAAGGCTTTATCCAGTTTGTAGACATGATTTGGGAATTTTTAGGATTCAAACCCAGGAAGTTGTGCAACAAATACTTTTTCATGAAGAACCCCATTCAGAAATGCACTTTTAACATCCATTTGATATACAGTCATATTTTTGGATGATGAGTAGGCAAGAAAAAGCCTAATTGCTTCATGTCTAGCAACTGGAGCATAAGTCTCATCATAGTCAATACATTTTTCTTGTCTATAGCCTTGAGCTACCAATCTTGCTTTATTTATTATGACTGTACCATCTTCATTCATCTTGTTTCTGAACACCCATCTAGTCCCAATTATAGTTTGATTTTTAGGTTTAGGGACAAGCTTCCAAGCTTTGTTCCTTTCAAACTGTTCAAGCTCTTCCTCCATTGCTTCTATCCAATTTGCATCAAGAAGAGCTTCATTGATCTTCTTTGGCTCCATCTGAGATATGAAGGCACTATACAAGGCTTCATCTTCAATGTTTGACCTTGTTTGAACTCCACTGGCAATATCACCAATTACTAATGACTCAGGGTGATTATTGTTGTAGTTTCTAGCAATAGGGAGATCAATGTATATGCTGGAAATAGGAATGGATCTAGGTGGATTATGATTTTATGGTTCTTGAGTGGATGAGCTAGGTTCACAGTTTATCCCAGTTTTATTTTCAATGATAGGTCTATCATCAGTAGTAGGTCTACTATCATCAGTAGGACTATTATCAGGAATGAGAACAGGGTTAGTGAGAGCAGTTCTATGCTTAGCAACTCATGGTAAAGATGGATTATCATTGATTTTGAGGTTGCTGAAAGGTGGAAATGGTTTAGGAGAGATTTTGGGTAGATTATAAGGAAGATAGTCGAGTTGGTCATTTTTGGAATATTAGGAGAAAATGGGTGAAGGTTCAGGCAGAGAATCAACATTTCCAAGAGTTTCATCAAACTCATCAATTTTTATATCCCAGGCACTGGGAGATTCATCAAAATCTATATGAATGGATTCTTCAACCACCATTCTTCTTCTATTATAAACTCTATATGCCTTGCTGGTTGCAGAATAACCAAGGAATATGACTTCATCACTTTTAGACTCAAATTTTTCCAAATTATCCTTCCCATTGTTGTGAATGTAGCATTTACTCCCAAAAGCATGAAAGTAAGAAATAGTTGGAGTTCTTTCATTCCACAATTCATAGGGAATTTTTAAGTGAAATTTGTTAATTAAGGTCTTGTTCTGAACATAGACTGCAGTAGTAACAACTTCTCCCCAAAAATACTTAGGAAGGTTATTTTCAGATAACATGGTCCTTGTAGCTTCACATACTGTTTTGTTCTTTCTTTCAGCCACTCCATTTTGTTGAGGAGTTCTAGGGGCTGAAAAGTTGTGACTAATTCCTTGCTGATTGTAAAAATCTTCAACTCCAGTATTCTCAAATTCAGTACCATGATTCAGTACCATGATTTGATCTTATTCTGACCACTTTGATGCTTTTGAGGTTTTGAACTTGATTTATCAATTTTACTAGTTGACCAAGAGTTTCTGATTTGGATTCCAAGAGAATGATCCAAGAAAATCTTGTAAAATCATCAACTATCACTAGGGAATACCTTTTTCCTCCAAGGCTTCTGGTTCTGATTGGTCCAACTAAATCTATATGAATAAGTTCAAGTGGCCTTTTTGTATCTAATCTGTTTTGGCTTTAAAAGAAGTCCTTTGTTGCTTTCCACACTGACAAGCATTGCACAGTTTATCATTTTTGAAGGATATCTTTGGAAGTCCTTTAACAAGTTTGGAGGATGCAAGTTTTGCTATTCTTTTAAGGTTCAAGTGAGCTAATCTCTTATGCCAGAGCCATGCCAAATCAGACTGATTATAAGACAGTAGACACATGGCATTGGAAGATTTAGTCACTTCAAATGATATGCAGTACACATTTCCTTTTCTGAATCCAGTAAGAATGACTTCATCATTTGAATTCTTCACTTGACACAGGTTATGAGAGCACACAACATGAAATCCTTTGTCACATATCTGACTGATGCTAATCAAGTTGTGCTTGAGACCATCCATATAAGAGACATTTGATAAGATAATGCTCTTTGTGATCAAGTCTCCATGTCCTTTGACTCTGGCTTGAGAGTTGTCTCCAAAAACAACATTAGGTCCATCTTTTGAAATGAAGTTCTGCAGACATTGCTTGTTGAAGGTCATATGCCTGCTGCAGCCACTGTCTAGGTACCAGATTCCTAAATTAAATTCCTACAAAACAATTAAAGAGAAATAAACATGGTCCCCTTTGAATTATGGGTCCAGGAGGTTAGACAGCCTTAGGGACCCAAACTTTTACAATTTTCTTAGGAGGGCTATTGTTCTTTGGGACAAAAGATTTTTGGTTGAATGAGTTTAGGTAGGATAGGATTTGGTATATGTAGGGTGTCATCCTGAATTGTTGGTGATGGTAGTTGTGATGAGGGTGAGGATTATATGATTTGGGTGAGGGATAGGCTTTAGGGAACTTTGAAGAGCTATAGTTTTGATTTTTTCTTCCTTTGTTTCCTTTTTAATAGGTCTGCTGTCTTCTTGGATATGCTTGATAGGTCTGCTGTCTTCTAAATTTTCCTTGATAGGTCTTTTGTCTGTAGTTGCACTGGCCATTTTGATTGTTCTTCCAAGTCAGGAATTGCTTTTGAGGGCTTGGATCATCACTTTTGTTGTTGCGATTGGTCATTTGAATGCTGCTACTGGATGCTTGATCATGATAGCTGACCTCTTTCATTTTTTCTTGAGCGTTGTATACATCCTGTTTTGTTTGGACAGGATAGATGGGTTTTCTTATAGTTTTGTCTCCCATCTTGAGAGTTTATTGCAAAAGTGACATGCGTACTTTGTGCAATATATCAATTTGACTCGCGTACTTTGGAAACATCAAATGTGGGTTGCGTACATAATGTTTTGAAAATTTTGATACTATTTTTTTAACACCCGTTAAAAAATAACAGGACACTCTATATAGGGGGTAAAAGTGTAAGAAATAAAACTTTATACCATACCCAAAATAATAAATACTGTAATACTTAAAAACACATTTAACCCCCTCCTAACCCTAGATCTGAAACATAAAATTAAAATTTGTCCTCCTTCCCATCCAGATCTGCGCCCCCACTTCAATTTGTTCCGGCGACCCAGTCTGATGGTCGGTGGAGACCCGCTTTACATTATCCCAACAGTCACTCTCAATTTTTCAATTTGTTTCTTCACGCTGCCCTTTCCCATCTAAAAAGTATTTTGGGAAATCTTACTGTAGCTGAAGAAAATGGGTTGAACATACTAACAATCTCTATTCACCCACCAGCGACCCCTTGCTACCAGCCGCCACCAATAGCCGCCGCCGGCGGTCACCACCTGCCACCAGTAATGGAGCAAAACAAAAAACAACAGTTTAACAAAATAAACCCAGAATTACACCACCACTGACCACCACCGCAAAAGTTTAACAAAATAAACCCAGATTTACACCACCACTGACCACCACCGTCTACCGCGAAACACCACCATCCACCATTGCCGTTATACTGATCTTAGTAACCACCAACTAAAAAATTGACTTAAGAAACCATTACAGTAAAAAAAAATTAAAAAAAAATTGGTAAACTAGATCCATATTCGAGTTCATCCCCGCACACACTTTTGAATCTGAAACAGAAAGATTAAAAATGTCAACATTTTTTCAAACTCAAATAATAAACCCAGATCTTCAAAAGACAAACAAAAACGTAGGACGGGGTTCATGTTGTTGGAAAAGTAGTTGGGAAAAACAAAGCAGATACAGCAAGAAAATTATAGAGATGAAATCTATAGGGGGAAAACGAAATTAACACACACACACATAAAACAAGAGAAACTGAGAGATGAACTTAGAATTTGAGAGGGAGAGAGAGAGAGAGAGAGATGACCTTTCAAGAACACGAATTCGGAGAAGAAAGATCACGGCGGCAACGTGGTGAGTGGTCGTGGTGGGGCAGGGGAGAAGGCAACTGGAAGTGAGGGTGGGTCGGATGAGATGAGATGAAGAAAAGAGAGGGGAAAAGGGTTTTCTAAGGGTGATAGAGCAAAACAAAACACAACAGTTCAAGAGTTATTCATTGTTTTGGGACTTTAAGTTTTATTCCTTACACTTTTACCCTTATATGGAGTGCCTGTTATGTTTTTTAACGGGTGTTAAAAAAGTAGTATCAAATTTTTCAAAACATTAAGTACGCAACCCACATTTGATGTTTCCAAAGTACGCGAGTCAAATTGATATATTGCACAAAGTACGCATGTCACTTTTGCAATAAACTCCCCATCTTGACAAGTAGCATTTTCTCCAGTTTTCTTTCACCTTCAGGTAGTTTGTAGTCAATCAAGGTTGGGTTATTTTCACCTAGTCCAGTTTTGTCAAAAGGATTCCTTTGTGTATAAAGGAAATGTGACATTGTTGAACTTGACTTGTTCCAAGACTCAATTTTTGTTTTGAATGCTTGGTTTTCATCATTTAGGGCCTCTATTCTGAGGTTGAGCTCTTTCAGTTGAGTGCTGATGTGAAGGTGATTGTTTCTTGCATTTAAGACATCAGCATGAAGGTCTACTATCTCATCTTCTTGCTACTTGTTTTGGTTTTGAAGGGAGAGGTTTTGTGTTTCAAGGAGGGCATTTTTGGTTTTAAGACTGTCTAGGTCCTTAGAAAATTATAAGTTTTCTGTTATTAAGACCCTAAGGCTAGATTCTTCTTTCTTTCTCTGAGTAAACAAAGTACAAGCCAAAATTTTAAGACCTTTAAGGTCAAGAGAATTAAAATCACTTACCTCTCTTAGTTCTTCTGCAGCTGCAAGAGCTTCAAGTTCCTCTTCATTTTATGAGTCATCTTCATCATTTGCCATGAGACATATCATGGCTTCCATCTTATTATCTGAGTCTGAGGAGTCACTTTCATCATCACTGAATTTTGACAGGTCTGCTATCATGACCTGTTCCTTCTTTTCAACTTGTTTGGCTTTAGCACAGTTGAAGCAATTGCACCTAGAACTGTGTATAATGTCTTTAGAATATGAAAGCTTCTTCTGAGTTGAAAAGTTTCTTGATTTCTTTGGTTCAGGGCACTCTTGAGAGTAGTGACCTAACTTTTCACAGTTATAACATGTGACATCTTTCTTCTCAGTTTGGACTTGGTTAGAGGAGGATGCTGTGTTTCTTTTGTCAAAAATCCTTTTTTGATGTCTCATAGCATTTTTTAACAGCTATGGTAATCAAGCTAGGAATATCTTCTTGAGTTAAAGGTTTGACTTCTGGTTTTTGGGACAGGTTGACTTTCTGAATATCATTGCTGATTAGGGAGTCAATGTCCTGCTGTGAGTAAACTTTAGGAGCTTCTTGTGCAGCAAGAGCCATGGTGTGAGCATTGGCTAAGGATGATGCAATGGTGGGTAGTTTGACAGTCCCTTCAAGTTCATATGCTTCCAATTTTCTAAAGTATTGTTCAACAGTCATAGTTGGCCATTCAATACCTTCTCTTATGGGTAAAGCAACTTTTTCATATTCTTGAGGGAGGCTTGAAAATATTTTTAGACATAGATCTTGTTGATCTAATTTCTTGCCATGATCTGACACAAGTCTAAGTAGATCTTCAAATCTGTCTTTGGCAGCACTAACTCTTTCACCAGTAGCAAACTTAAAATTGTCAAGTTGCCTTAAAAGGTTATATAGGTTTTGTGCTCTGACACTTGTGTGCTTAGTGAACTTGGTTTTGATTAAATCACAGGCTTCTTTAGCAATTTCAACTTTCCCAAGCTCTTGGGCCAAAGAGTCATTAACACTTTTTTGTAAAATATTTTTAACTTTTTGATTAGCTGTTACTATGTGTCTTTCAGTTTCAGTCCATAGGTTTGGGGTCTTGTATTTGTCCTCTCCTCCATTTGTGTCAGGTTGGGTGGGTATTCTGACTTCTTCATGAAGAACAAACCAGTTCCACACACTGTTTGAATCAAGGTATGTTTTGATCTTGGAAGAGAATATTTCAAAAGATCCACAGTCATCAACATGTGGAATGTCTTTCTCATTGTTTCTTCTGGGTTGATGCATGATGTTGGTGCTTCTGGATCCTTCACAAGATGTTAAGTTTGAAGACACTTAAGTCTTTTAGAAACCAGCTCTGGTGCCAATTGAAAGTACCTGTTCTATTTATACACTTTAAACAGGTAGATGTTAGTTCACAAAAGGTCGACTATCTTGGCAAAGTAGGTCGACTATCTTGATGTGTAGTGTGTGTGTGTTGAGTTATGCAGCGGAATAATAATGAAATAAATAGATAAAATAAATGAGTAAATGATAAGTGATATGTGTGTGAATAAGTGTGAGTAAATGAGACACAAACACAAAGATGTAACGTGGTTCAGAGTATAGCAACTCTCCTACATCCACGCTTCACTGTCCTCAACAGTGAAGAAGCAATCCACTATAATACTTCGTCAAGAAATTACAATCAATTGCAAGAAAATTCCCTCAGAATTTTCAAACCTAATTAGCCTGACTAATTAAGTTATGTACTTGTTGCAAAGTACAGGAAAAAAAAAAGAAAAGATTTCACAAGTGTGAGGGTTTGGTGATCTCTAAGATGGCTCTAAAGTAACTATGTGAGATCTATATTTGCTTATCTATTTTAGCACAAATTTATAAATATCAAGTGTGCTTTTACAATTGAGTTTGCTTAGAAGCTTTAATCAAATTGTATAGAATATGGCCAAGACAGTGATATTTTCTTTAGTAGTGTTGAGCTCCTTTTATAGGTTTTTATGTTATATCCGTTTGAGTTCCAACGGTCTTCAACATCTTAGAAATGCATATGTCAGTCATTAATCTTTGACTGGCATGTGAACAGTGTTTGAGTCAAGTTTGACTTTGACTGGAGGTTTAGTTTGGCAAAAGTGATAAGGTCTGCTATCTTGAAGGTTGGTTATCTCGATAGTGAAGATAGTGGACCTGTAATACTTGATGATTTCTAGTTAAATTCTTGATAATTCTTTTCAAGTTCATTAATTATTTGTCAAAACACTTAGTTAAGAAACTACGGTGGGGTTCTAACAGTTGGTCTCCTGTAAAACGAGTTTTTCCTAATGGTTAAGAAAAACGTGTTTTTCAAAACCACTAGAAGACTTTATATTGATATCTAGAAGAATTTATATTGATATCGAGGACCCTTCTGGCTATCACTTTCAAAGGTTCTGGCTATCAATCTCATATCCAGAAGGCTTTATATTGATATCCAAAACCAGAGAACCCTTCTGGCTATCACTTTCAAAGGTTCTGACTATCACTTTCAAATGTTCTGGCTATCAATCTCATATCCAGAAGGCTTTATATTGATATCCAGGACCCATCTGACTATCACTTTCAAAGGTTATGGCTATCAATCTCATATTCAGAAGCCTTTATATTGATATCCAGAACCGTTGAGAAGTTCCGATTATTTACAAAAATGCCACCGCATTTTTTTTAAAACACATTTTCCTAAGCGTTTGAAAAAACGCGTTTTTCCCATGATTTTGCGTAAAGTAAATTAATGTAAGTTTACTATTTAAAAATGAATGAGCAATATCATTATAGCTAAAAGTTGACCTGGCTTCCAACGTCTTTTAAACACTCAAAGGGCTAAACTAGAGAGAGAGAGAGAGAGAGAGAGAGAGAGAGAGAGAATTTGGGAGGAATGCTTATTATTTCCATTATCTAATCACCCATTTGCATTCGTGTCGGTACACCAAATATTCGAACGAATATAACGCCTAGAAAATGTGAGTATATACTCCCTCCGTCCCAGCCGACTTAGGACAATTGGTCTCGATACGGGGATTAAGGAGAACTATTATTTTAAGAGGAAAGAGAATGAGTGGAGGATGTGTTGTGAGTATGAAAAGTAAATAGGAGAGAGAATGAGTGGGTGGAATAGTAAATGGATTGTTGTTGTGAGTATGACAAATGGGTCCCATTGAATATTAAAGTAATATAAAATTTCCATTTAGGGATGTCATAAGTGGAGTGGGACGCCCAAAATGGCAATTTGTCCTAAGTCGGGTGGGACGGAGGGAGTATATATTTAAGGGAATAATACCAAAAAACCCCAGTTAAAAAATTTATATCCAAAAAACGCACAAAATATTTCTTCAATCTAAAAAGTCTTAAAATTAAACCAAAAATCTAAACATTAACAATTTGACTAACGTGGTTAGGTTTGAGTATTCATATTAATAAAAAATTAACTTTCCTTTCTATTAATGACGTATTACAAATACAAATGTTTTTTTAAATGCAAAATAATTTAATTGCAATATTATTATTAAATAATAATAACTATTAAAACAACAACATCAATATATAACTATTATTACTATTTTATTTAATTAACAATTTTTAATAATACATTTAATAAAAAAGTAATAAGAATGAAAAATATTATGAATGTAATAATATTGAAAGTAATATCATCATATTATTTTTATTATTTTTATGATCTTACATAATAATAAAAAATAATTAAAGAGGTACCTTCCAATTACTTCTCTTATATGTCAAAAATTCATACTTTTTTAATACATATTTTTCAAAATATTAACTAATTAAATAAGAATATTAATGATTAATTTTTGGTTGTTGTTTTAATTATTATTATTTTTATTATTATTATTATTATTATTATTAATATTAATATTATTATATTGTGTTGTATTTTTTAAAAAAAATATTCTTAAGACGTCATTAAATGAAAGTAAAATTAATATTTTATAATATGAATGTTCAAACTTAACAGCGTTAGTTGAATAGTTAACATTTAGACTTTTTGGTATTGATAATTTCAATTTAAAATTTTTTAGATTGAAGAAAACATTTATGGGTTTTATGAATATGAATGTTTTTTAAAGGGGGGTTATTGGTATTTTCCCCTCTATTTAATATGAGTTGGTCTCCTGTAAAACGCGTTTTTCTTACTGGTTAGGAAAAAAGTGTTTTTCAAAATCATCTGACGGTCTTCAACACACTCACCGGACCTTCGTAACACAGCAACTGGTCATCCTAAACATTGTCACTGGCTATCTATTAACACTTCTTTTACTCTCAAAATAATTACAGAAAAAACCTTTTGGCTATCACATTTAAAGATTCTGGCTACCAATTTCATATCTAGAATGCTTTATATTGATATCTAGAAGACTTTATATTGATATCCTGAAACCTTCTGGCTATCACTTCAAATGTTCTGGCTATCAATCTCATATATTTAGAAGGTTTTATATTGATATACAGAACCGTTGAGAAGTTCTGATTATTTACAAAAATGCAGCCGCGCGTTTTTTTTTAAAGAAGTTCTACATATTTACAAAAATACCACCACGTTTTTTTAAAACACGTCTTTTCGTGGAGTTAGGAAAAACTCGTTTTTCTTAATATTTTGTGATTTAATATATATATATATATATATATTTACATATATGATAATGATCGTGATATTCATTTGCCAAATAAAATATTGATGACTTCATTATAGTCTCACGAGGTGACAATTACAAGTGTTTTCACAATAAGGAAAATATATACTCCCTCCGTTCTAAGGAAGTTGCAACATTTTGTCATTTAGGGCATTTCACAAGAGTTGCAACATTTTAAAAATTGAAGTTTTTTATTATTTTTATAATCATCCACTCATTCTCTCTTTTTCTTACAACCACTCATTATTCTCCGCTCATTCTCTTTCCAACCCCACTAATTCTCTCTCTCTTCCTCTCTACATTTCATTCTTAAAATAATATTATATCATTAATTTCTCAACTCTAAAGTAAATATTTTAATTTTTCTGGAACTGAGGGAGTACACAAGAAAGTCTAACCTAAATATGTCTATGTTACAGAAGTAATAGATTTTATTTACACAACAAATGTCTGTTCAACAGTCCTTTTCATCATTTGAATTGAATATTTCTACACGACTAATATATGTAGCTTACCCAACATAAGAAAGATCCATTTTTTTAAAAAAACTCATGAGATGACAGCTGAAATCCTTCCTCCATAACACGTTAAATGTCAACCGTTTCTTTTAATACGGTTTCTTAAAAAGTCAATTTCTAATATATAATCATTTGATTTAAAAAAATATTTAATCTATAAACAATTTTTTCGTGAGTCCCACCTAGAAAATTAATTTTATCTAATGATAGGAAATCATAGGAGTTTTCCAAAACTCGTATCCGGTAATTGTCAATGTAATAAGTATCAGTTACTTACAATAAGGCTTTGGTCACTTTAGCAATTTATTTCCAACATTGTATAATTGTCAACCTGATTTCTAACATTGTCATTTTGTTGCGATTTGATGTAAAAACTAATGAAGAGTTACTTATATTTAAGTTCTATTAAATTTGTTTGTTAAAGAATGTTACGTTCATGACTAATTAGGATTTTGGTTTGTGAAAAACTAATAAACAACATTTGTGTTTAATGACTTTTACATTGACATTAATGAGAGTTACTTATATTTAAGTTCTATTAAATTTGTTTATATATATATGTATATATTTGAATCTATAAGGAGAATAAACTTACACTTTCTTAATTCTAATGTAAGATGAGAATCTTTATACTATAAAATATAGATAGTGGGGTAGAGTGTTGTGAGTATAGAAAGTGGGTAGGAGAGAGAAAGTGGGGTTGGGCATAGTTAGTGGATAGCTGTTGTGTGTATGACATGTAGGTCCCACTAAATAAAAAAGTATAAATTACTTTCCTTTTTTGGATTTTAAAGTTTAAAATGGGACACTAAAAAAAGAAATTTTTGAAGTTTAAAATGGGAGGGAGATAGTATATTGGAACAAAGTGAGTACTACTATACCTCCTTTTTTTCTTGAAAGAATGTGAGTACTACTTATTATGAAGGATTGCACATGGCACGCCGTCTGGTCATGACATCCCCAAATTATAATATTTTTAAGTTTAAAATGGGAGGGAAATATAACTAACCCAACTTGTGATTACTCCAATATAATTATACTCCCTCTGTCCCTAAATGTCTCTAAATGAGTGTTCATTTTCAAAAAATCTTTTCCCAAAATGAGTGTCTTTTTTTAACATAACTTTGTCTCTAAATGTTTTTTATTTTGAATTTTTTTTCACCGGTCTCTTTATACGTGCAAAACTAAATAGTATATATTATTAGATTATATATGAATCTTTGCCACCAAATAACAAAAAGTTGAGAATTTCAGATGTCCCTTAAAATGAAATTTGGACACTCATTTAGGGACAGAGGTAGTACTATTTTGTTCCGAAATTAATTATCATGTTGGTTATGCGATTTAAAAAATTTGGTCTAAAAACTATTTTATCTTTGTCGATGGGCGTAAAAGAACATCAAAAATCAAGGTACACTGCTGTTTTCAGAAAATTTAGAACATACAGCTTTGCTAGTGAATAATAATTGTTAAAATTAAGTTACGGGAAAATATTATTCTATAAAATAGACAAAAAAAATATTGCCACAGGAATAATACTAGGGGCACAAAAAACTGTTGTGGGTAAAATTTCAAGATGTGTCTACCTTCGACTCCCTTCAAAGATTGCAACGCCTTGAACGACAGGTATATTTTACATTACTGATTATTCACTATTTCGATAATAATTTTGCAGGTGGTGAACAGAAATTAAGCACATGGGATAAATCATTTTAACAGCCATATGAGGCCTTTTGACCACGTCAACCATGTCAAGAGATGAGGCCCGGGTTGATAGGATAGTTAGTTATTTTTAGTATTAGAGTTTTTTGTTATCTAGAAGTGTATATAAATAAAGACATGGAGGTACACCAAACACACACTCACATACGCCTAGAGCTCTTGTAAACCTCCATTGTTCTCAAAAGTTACTGTGATTAATACAACTGTTTGGGGAAGGAAAGTGCTCTTAATCACCTCCCGAGGTTTTGTGCCGGCGAGATTATTGTCTCAAGGGTTTTCCTCGTTACATCTTTGAGCCATTCTTTCAATTCTTTAGATTAAACTCCATCCGTCCCTCCTTTATTTTTGATTTCCAATTAAGATCAAACTTCATTGTTTTTTCTACCAAAACAGTTTGGCGCCCACCGTGGGGCCCTGGTTTTAAAAAATCTATTGAATTGTCGCTTCGAAATGGCTACTCAACCTATGATCTCCGGCATTACCAAGTCAACCAGCCCTACTACTGGCACTAGCACTCAATCTGAGGGCAATGCTCCAAAGTCGTCGGCGGCGCTTTCCAGTGGGTTGCCACCTCCTCCACCGTTGGGGGCAGGTAAGAAGCAACCATCCCCCAGCCCTGATCACGAGCTCAAGAACATGCTGACCCAGATGAAGCACCAGTTGGATCAACAGGGCAAAAGTACATCATTGATAGCTGAGGCCATGGTAAAGATGCAGAAGGAGCAACAGGCCTTATCTGAAAGGATGGATTCAGTATCTCCTATACGTCCCCGAGTCCTAGATTTTGGACGTCCCCGAGTCCTAGATTTTGGTGCTGGCTCTTCAGTGTTCAATGAATTCATTCCCATGAGTTCAACAGTGAATGCACAAACTACATCATCATTGGGACATACGTCTTCTATGATGCCAACATCTTTCGCTCCTACTATCTTCGACCTCACAGGAGAAGGAAACACTTATTCATCCCCTATGCCTAATGTGTCTGAAACACCTCAAGGGGGACCCATCTTCACCAGCAGCACGATTGTAACATCTTCAGCTGGCACTACCCTACCGTTTGGTAACTTTAAATATACAAATTCTTTTGATAATATTGCTCATACCACTAATCCTTTTGCAGGTAACTATATAGCAAGTCAACTCCAAGAGTTAAGAGATTTGGTGATGAATGTACATGGTGTCACTCCACCCATCCAACAGGTTTCTCCAACATGTTACAATCAATCACGCTTCATTCCAGCTATAGCACAAATCGACATCCCCAAAGGCTTCAACATCCCAAGTATGAAGTTGTATGACGGAAGCAGCGATCCTGAAGAGCATGTCGCACACTATCAGGAGAAGATGGAGATCGTTAGAGTACCTTTGCAATACAGGGAAGCTTGTTTATGCAAAGGATTTGGCTCAACATTGGTCGGACCTGCATTAAAATGGTTGATTCGTCAACCACCAGGATCTATTGGTTCATTCGCCCAGCTTGTCAACATGTTCAACAATCAATTCTCCTGTAGCAGACAATTCGAAAAGCTTACTAGTGATCTCTACCGCATTGTTCAGCAACCTAATGAGGCTTTGAAGGATTACGTCAACCGATTTAACAAAGAAGTCCTAGATATACCTAGTCTCGATATGGCGACGGCAACAGAAGCATTTAGAATGGGCCTGAAGAAGGACACACCATTTTACGAAGAGTTGGTGATGAACCCTTGCAAAAGGATGGAAGATGTACGCAACAGAGCATTAAGATTCATCAGACTTGAAGAGGACAAGGTGCAGCAGTCAAAGACCTCCGGAAAATCTTCAGCATATGACAATCCTGACCGGAAGTCGAAACATCTCACCAGAGGAATCACAGATCCAGACCATATCACAGAAACGATCCTGATAAGATCAATTCTGTTGAGGATGAAGATCAAGATGAAACTCACTGTCCAAAAATTTCTGACTATTGTTTTTCTGTTGATATTGCAGGAATCTTGTGTGCAATGAACAATCTTGGAGATAAGGCAAGGTGGCCAAGGAAGAATGACAAACCTACAGGATGGAAGGATAAATCAAAGTGGTGTGCCTACCACGAAGATTTCAGACATCTTACCGAGGACTACATCGCCTTGCGAAAATAATTGAGCTACTTGCTTTCCAAAGGCTATCTTAAAGAGCTTCTCAGTCACAGAAAGAACAAAGCAGAAAACAAGGAAGCAGTTCCTGAGAGACCATCTTCTCCCCCACCAGTAACTAAGGTAATTAATATGATTAGTGGTGGTTCTGATATTTGTGGTACTTCTTACTCTGCAGCCAAAAGACATGCCAAAGATTCCAAAGATGAGAAGCCAAGAATTCAGAAGAAGATCCCTAATTCAGGCTCTCAAGATGCTGTCACCTTTGAAGAAGAAGATCGTGAAAATGTCCTAGACCCTCATCATGATGCTCTGGTGATTGCATTGCAAATTGCAAACTGCAAGGTGAGAAGAATTTTGGTAGATGGGGGCAGTTCTGTAAATCTTATCACGGTGGAGGCACTGAAAGATATGAACATCCCAATGGGAACGTAACCAAGAGGACTTTGGTTCTTGTGGGATTCAGCGGAGAAACCAAGGATACTGTGGGAGAGATTATGCTTCCAGTATATGTGGAAGGTGTTAACTCCATGGAGCGGTTTTGTGTGATAGACTGCGCCACTAGGTACAATGTTATAATGGGAAGGCCCTGGATCCATGCTATGAAGGCTGTACCATCAACTTATCATCAGTGTCTGAAGATGCCTACACCTTGGGGAGTTGTTACAATCTTTAGTGATCAGCAGATGGCCAAGAACTGTTACATGACTTCAATGAAGGCCTCAACATCTCCGAGACAAGCATAGCAATTACAGAAGAAGGCACGTCAGGTATTGGAGGCAAGGGAGCATGATGTGAAAGAAGTATTATTAGACCCCTCAAATCCAGACTTGAAGGTGTTGATAGGACAAGATGTACCAGCTCAATTTGAAGAAGAACTAATGATTCTTTTGAGAGAAAGAGTCAAGAGTTTTGCCTGGAAGCATGAAGACATAACAGGAATAAGAAAAGACGTTATAACCCACAAGCTCAACATCGACCCATATTTTAAGCCAGTTCACCAGAAAAGAAGGAAATTTGCTCAAGAAAGGAACCAGATCATCAAAGATGAAGTTGACAAGTTGTTGAAAGCAAAGATGATCAGAGCAGCAGAATATCCAAAATGGTTGGCTAACGTAGTTGTGGTAGAGAAGAGAGGGGGCAAATGGAGAGTTTGTGTCGAATTCACGGACCTAAATAAAGCCTGCCCAAAAGATTCTTTCCCTTTGCCACTTATTGACACATTGGTTGACGCAACATCGGGACACGAGATCTTGACGTTTATGGATGCATCTTCAGGATTTCAGCAGATTCAGATGGAACCGTCTGACCAAGAACACACCGCCTTTATTACACCCTCAGGTATATATTGTTATATTGCTATGCCTTTTGGACTAAGAAATGCAGGTGCAACATATCAGAAGCTGGTCAACATGATGTTCAAAGATCAAATTGGCGATACCATGGAGGTATACATCGATGACATGGTGGTAAAGTCAAAGAAAGCAGAGAATCACGTCCGAGATCTTACAGAAGCATTCAACATCTTAGATGCTTTCAACATGAAACTGAATCCAACCAAGTGTAATTTTGGAATGAGGTCTGGAAAGTTTCTAGGCTATATGGTAACACAAAGAGGTATCGAGGTGAGCCCGGAGCAAATCAGAGCTATCATCAACTTGGCATCACCTCGATCTGTTAAAGAAGTGCAAAGATTAACTGGAAAGGTGGCAGCGCTCAACAGATTCATCTCTAAATCTTCTGAAAGATACAAGCTCTTCTATGACATCTTAAAGAAGAATAGCAAGTTTGAATGGACTCAACAGCATGAGAAAGCCTTCCAAGATCTGAAAGAATACCTATCAACACCACCGCTATTGGTCAAACCTGAAGAAGGCGAGCCACTATATGCATATCTTGCCGTGTCAGAAACAGCAGTAAGTGCAGTCTTGGTTAGAGAGCAGGATGGTGCCCAATATCCCATTTATTATGTAAGTAAGACTCTTCTTGATGCGGAAACCAGGTACTCCCATCTTGAGAAGTTAGTACTAGCTTTAATTACTGTTTCAATCAAGTTAAGACATTATTTTGAAACTCACGTTATATATATTCGTACTAACTATCCCCTAAAGAATGTTATGAGGAAACCAGAAATGTCAGGTAGGATGGCGAAGTGGTCAGTTCAACTAAGCACTTATGATATCATGTAGGAACCAAGGACGGCGATAAAATCACAAGCTCTTGCAGATTTTGTGGCGGATTTCAGTACAAGCATGCAACCAGAAGTCCAGCAACTCCAAGATGGTGACACCATGGCTGAATGGACATTGTACACTGATGGGGCATCAAATATGAGGGGAACAGGTCTTGGAATTGTTCTAAAATCGCCACAAGGGGACATTATACCACAGGCTATTAGTTGTGATTTCAAAGCTACCAATAATGAGGTAGAATATGAAGCCCTCATAGTAGGATTAACTGTAGCACTAGATCTCAACATCAAGGTCATCCAGGTATATTGTGATTCATTGTTATTAGTCAATCATTTTAACGGATCTTATGCAGCTAAGAACACAAAGATGACGTCATACTTGGAAGTAGTGAAGACCTTGGCCAGTAAATTCCAAAGGTTCAAGATAGAATAGATTCCCAGGGAAGAGAATTCACAAGCAGATGCTCTAGCCAACCTTGGCTCCGCTTTCAAAAGTCTGACTCAAACCAACATACCAATTATCCATGTCAACATTCCAGCCATAGATAGAATGGAGTTATCTTGCATAGACAAAGACATACAGGAAACACAAACTGAACCATCTTGGATCTCCCCAATAGTCAAATATCTTCAAGATGGTACCATCCCGACACAGGAGAAGAATGCAAGAGCATTCAGGGTAAGGAATGCAAGATATTTGTTGATTGATAATGTCTTGTTTAGAAAATCTTTTGCAGGGCCTTACTTAAGGTGTTTGGAACCGGAGCAAGCTGTGGCAATCTTAAAAGAGCTTCATGAAGGTCTATGTGGAAATCATTCAGGGGGCAGGAGTTTGTACACCAAGGCTCTTAGGATGGGGTATTATTGGCCGACCATGCGTCAAGATGCAGCAGAATACTCTAAGAAGTGCGATTCTTGCCAGAGACATGGTGACATCTTGCACCAGCCTGCAGAAATGATGCATCCTATTCTATCCCCTTGGCCCTTCATGACTTGGGGAATGGATATTGTTGGGAAATTACCTAAATCTCCTGGAGGAAAGGTGTTTTTATTAGCAATGACAGATTACTTTTCCAAATGGATTGAAGCTGAGGCCTATGTTCAAGTTCGTGACAAGGAAGTGATATCTTTCATTAAGAAAAATATCTTCAGCAGGTTTGGCATCCCTTCGGAAATAATATGTGACAACGGTTCCCAATTCATAAGCAAGAAGACTCAAGATTTTCTCGTAAGATGGGGAGTTAAGATGGTAACATCTTCCCCAGTGCACCCTCAAGCAAATGGGCAAGCTGAGTCTAGCAACAAGATCATTATTTCCAACCTAAAAAAGAGATTGGATCAAAAGAAGGGGAGATGGGTTGAAGAATTGCCTTTCGTCTTATGGGCTGATAGAACAACACCCAAGAATGCAACGGGCCAGAGTCCATACTCTCTAGTTTTTGGATTAGAATCGGTCATTCCTGCTGAAGTTGTCATCCCTTCAGCGAGATACGGGTTGATAACTCCAGAGCAAAATAGTATCATCTTGGCTCAAGATCTTGATACCGTTGATGAATTGAGAGACTTGGCAAAGATCAGGATGGCGGCATACCAGCAGAGAATTGCAAGATCTTACAACAAAAATGTCAGAGTAAGAAAGTTCCAAATTGGTGACTTGGTGCTGAGAAAGGTTGTTCAGAATACAAGAGAGCTCAATGCTGGCAAGTTGGCACCAAAATGGGAAGGACCTTACTTAATAGATGCAGACGCAGGAAAGGGGACATATTGGTTATCAACCTTCGAAGGTGTGAGAATCCCCAGATCGTGGAATGCTATCCATCTTAAAGCATACTTCATGTAAGGCCTGAATTTTCAAATTCAAGAAGAACAGGTACGCCTTTAAATTTTTGTTATTTCAATAAGTTGTTTATCATTTGATTTATATTTATCAAGACCATTACTGACTTAAGCATCGGAGGGGTGTTAGCTAAGCTAACACCCAATCCTAACATGTTTTTGTCTTGCAAGGGCAAATCGATCTGAAGTACAAATTTTTTTAAGATGTTATCACCTTAGCATTTTCAGAATGTGATACAGGTATGATTTTGTCTTGCTTCAATTCTGTTTACCTTATCAAAAATTATTTATATAGAGGTCATTCTAATTAATGAAAGTGATATCAGTTAAGATGTCATAATATTAACATGTTCTCGCTTTTGTAAGAAAGTAAACACTTATTTTGAGAAGACAACAACTTGAGATTGGCCATCTCATCTTACGTTTAAAGGTACTTTGTCCCTTCAAAGGTTTAAAGAAATAACTTTCTTTCGTTTTGAATCAAGGTTGATACACCTTCGCCTGGAGCGCAAGATTTCAATAGTAGTTAAGGTGAGGAATGGGCACGTATATTTATATATACGCACCCCCCATTTCCACTTAATTAACGTTGAGCATAAGATTTTTTCAAGTGGTAATGGCATATTCATGTCATCCAAGGGCCAAAGTGTTTTTGATATTTTCATATCAAACAAAAGTATTTTAAAGGTTAAAACACCTTACACAAGATCGTTAAAACTTGATATTTCCAATCTAAGCTGACCAAAGATAAAACCTGCCGAATCCATAGACATGCATCATGTCGTACCAACCCAACTTCTGAAAACCTAAAACTACTTGTCCTTGACCCTTATGGGTCATTACAACCAAAATACCATAAAAAGTTCAGAAAAACCAAAAAATTGTCTTACAAACTTTTTCGGGACGCAGCCCATCAAAACCATTGTCCAAAACAAATATTGTTCAAAAACCAACTTTGCTCAAACTTACCTTCAAACATCCAATTTTTCTTGACCATCTTTCTGATCTTCCTCCATGGGCAATACAACAGTTGAGGAGACATCACCAACATCAACAGTTTCACCATTCAGCCTCCTCAAGATATTCTTCTCTTTCTCTAGATCCCAATCTTCATGCTTTCCATCTTGAAATTCTTGAATCATTCTTATTTTGATCTCCACCATCCTTCTTGCCGCTGACTTGGTAAGAGCAGTCTTTATCTCCTCTATCTCAAGGATATTAGCATCCTGGATAGACGTAATCCCTTGCTTAAGATCAGCAACTTCCCTAGTCAATTCATCATTTTTCTTTTCAAAAACTTCCTTTTCCATTTCCCACTTGATTTTATCTTCTCTAGCTTCTTTTTTAACTCGAATCACATCATTCTTCAATTTCTTATTTGCAACACTTAACGACTCAACTTGAGTCTCCACAGAACCAAAAGCCTATACAAAGCCAAGAGAGTTTATTAAAACGATGGATAAAAAGTTTTATAACAAACTGACAACTTACGGTTACACTTACACTTGAAGCCAGAGCAAAAAACTTCTTCTTAACCCCCTCTACAGACAGGTTCCCAAAAGCTTCAATTTCTACCAAATCCTTCACTTCGTCACTGTTTTCCTTTTCTTCAATCTTGAGCTCACAGTAGTTGCATCTTGGGGCTCTATCTTTAGGGCAACAACAGGTTTATCCAGTGGTTGGGTAGTGAGATCTCCAAGTAAGTTCTCCATATCATCGAAGGAAATCTCCATGGATGGCTTTGAAACTGCAAAGCAAAGTTAGAATCCATAAGCATATACAAGAACAAAAATCAAAATGACAAGCTATACCTGTGGACATGTTATCCTCTTCACAAAGATCAGTTACTACTCTGTTTTTGAAACTCCGCTCCTCCTCAGAAAGACGAAAAAACAGAGCAATTTTAGACTCTGAGTCAGCTTTTGGAGGAAATAAATCTTCCCACTTGATCTCTGCAAAGAAAAAGAAGAGTATATCAATTTATAGGAGAAACCAACTTAAACTAAGGAACATTCAAAACCTTACCTTTCCTATTCCACTCTTTGACTAGGTTCTCACCACCTTTCAGTGAAGCCCTCTCAACAAAGAAAAATTTTCCTCTCCACCCTCTATCACTTACAGACGATTTGGGGACCATCAGACCCTTTTTGACCTTTTCTTAAAGACAAACCTTTTTGACCCAAAAGACTGCAGTTCATAGCAAATAGCCATCTCATTCAAGCCTATATTTAAACCATGTTCTCGGTTCACTCTCAAAATAACATCAAAAACTCTCCAAGTCATGGGTATCATTTGAACATAAGCAAGTCGTGTTTTTTCAAAAAACTCAGAAACCAAAGGAGGAAAAGGAAAACTAAACCCTAGAACAAAGGGATACTCGTAGAAGCAAATCCAAGCCTCGGAAACAGAATCGGCTTTCAAAGATACGTCAAAGGGTCGGAAGACAGTTTGATTTGGGAAAAACTTACGACTTTGCAAAGAAGAAATCATGCTATTGTTGAAAACACAGATCTCATCATCAGGTTTTGTGAGTAAACCTTCTGAAACGAAGACATCAGAAAGGATTTTTGAAGTACCAATTTTGCAAGAGGGAGAGGTTTTCTTCATTTTTCTGATGAAAAGATTTTTACAGAGAAAGAAAGAAGAAATTGTAGAGATTAGAGAAGGGGAATACCTTAGGAAGCACCGCCTGAAATGATGAAGAGGGTGGAAATCCTAAGGGTTTTTATGATCTTAGGAGTCTAGACTCCTCTTCTCCCAAGGCGTAATCAAGTAATGCATTGGGTCAAATTTCCGGTTAATTAAACTGTCCCATCACAACACGTCTTTCCAGAAAACTTATCTTCTCCGTATTATCCTGCTAAGACAAGTTTGGGGGCAATTGTTGTGGGTAAAATTTCAAGATGTGTCTACCTTCGACTCCCTTCAAAGATTGCAACACCTTGAACGACAGGTATATTTTACATTACTGATTATTCACTATTTCGATAATAATTTTGCAGGTGGTGAACAGCAATTAAGCACATGGGATAAATCATTTTAACAGCCATATGAGGCCTTTTGACCACGTCAACCATGTCAAGAGATGAGGCCCGGGTTGATAGGATAGTTAGTTATTTTTAGTATTAGAGTTTTTTGTTATCTAGAAGTGTATATAAATAAAGACATGGAGGTACACCAAACACACACTCACATACGCCTAGAGCTCTTGTAAACCTCCATTGTTCTCAAAAGTTACTGTGATTAATACAACCGTTTGGGGAAGGAAGGTGCTCTTAATCACCTCCCGAGGTTTTGTGCCGGCGAGATTATTGTCTCAAGGGCTTTCCTCGTTACATATTTGAGCCATTCTTTCAATTCTTTAGATTAAACTCCATCCGTCCCTCCTTTATTTTTGATTTCCAATTAAGATCAAACTTCATTGTTTTTTCTACCAAAACAAAAACTCACAAAAACTTGCTCACAAAATCTTAGGTGTAATAATGTTATTGGTGTTTTTAATTAGAGTGGTAGGTCCATTATCGATACAACCAATAAAATATCGCCACCTCATGTTGTGAGCAAGATTTTGTGAACTTATTTTGTGCCCCTAGCATTGCTCATTGCCACAATTAAAACTTGAAAAGGCGTCTTGTACATAAAATATTGCGACAGTTTTTTTTTTTTTTTTTTTTTTTTTGACAATGTCCACGCCATAAGGAGGCGAGGAGAGGGATCGAACCCTAACGCTCACCGAGGGTGATGCTTGGCTTTACCACTGGGCCACTCCTTTGAGGACAAACAGTTAAAACTTGAAAACGCGTCTTGTACATAAAATAATAGAAAGCACATGGATATTCCTTATGTTACGGAACCCCACCGTACATATCGACACTGCATCTGCAGGTTTTCTGACCTAATTTATTTAAATTATTATTGTAATTAGGGTTGACCAATGTGATGCTGCTATCTATCTCTATTTAATGGCAGAAAATGTAACCAAGAAAGTAGGAACAGAGAAAAAAAAAAAAAAAGCAGGAACAAGTTAGGGTCCTCTGCCGTGTTCAGAAAATTCTGTATAAGTTATGACAGATATCAACGTAACGGTCTTCGATGATCAAGAAATCCATATCCACCACCACGGACACAGAATCTTACCTTTCTCCCCTACTCAAACTATACCAATGTAAGTATTCTGTTGAACACATTTTTTCCCCTCGGATGGAGTTATTATCTAGTTTCGTCTTTAGGAGATTGTGATCGCTTATATGGTTTGCGGATTTTTTTTTTTTTTTTTTTTGATCATTGGGTAGGTCCGAGCATCAAAAAGATGAGGAAAATGAGAGCAAAGATGGCTTCATTACAGTTCGGGAGAGGCTGGGTCTGGATGATTTTCTTTCTCCGGCGGTAATATTTTTCTCCTTTTGTCAACAAAGAATTTCTTTCAAAACTAGTTGTACTCTATAAACAGCTAAAAATAAATTTCAACATATATATTTGCAGGTCTGGCGAGCTTCTGCGGCAGAATTCCTCGGAACAGCATGCTTAGTATTCATGATCGAGGCCATTATTATTTCCTCCAATGAGACAGATATTTCAGCACCAAAACTTGTAATGACATTGCTTATATTCCTCACCAACATGATTCTAGCCCTTGCTACAATGCCAGTCTCAGCCGGTCACATAAATCCGACCGTTTCATTGTCAGCCGGTCTAATTGGGGTTATTTCTTTGTCACGCGCCACCATATATATATTTGCGCAATGCATGGGGGCTATACTAGGGTCAGCAGCACTCAAAGGGGTGATAAGTGAAGAACTAGAAAAGACCTACTCACTTGCAGGTTGCACAGTAACAACCATTGCATCAACAACAGAGGGGCCCATTATAACCGGGCTTGGCACTAGCCACGCCCTTCGGCTTGAAATAATATGCTCGTTTGTCTTCCTTTTCGCATCGAGATGGATTGCTTTTGATCAGCGACAACATAAGGCATACGGTCGTGTTTTTGTTTGCTGTGCCATTGGTTTGGGTGCGGCCCTCAGTTTCTTCGTGTCAACAACAGTAACATCAACAAAAGGCTATTCTGGTGCTGGAGCAAATCCGGCCCGCTGTTTTGGGCCAGCCGTTGCTGGAGGTGGGAATCTTTGGAATGGGCATTGGGTATTTTGGGCAGGTCCTGCAATTGCTTCATTTACATTTTATCTTTACATTAAAATTATACCTGGACCTCAATTTAAACCTGAGGAGTACAAACATGACTTCTTCAAGGTCGTTAAGGGTGTGTTCGATCATGTTCGTTAGCAACTAGCTATATTTGGTTCGTTCTTTTGTATTACTAAGCATCTTCAAGAAAAATTTACTATTGGAAAATAAATGAGAGATATATAACTCGTCAACAATAACAACGCCGACTATCATTAAGATAACTCGTCTATCTTGTGTAAAGAGAGATATATAATGAGTTTTGTTGTGGAAAATAAATGGTAAATAACGTGAAATAATGAGTAAACAAGTGTGTGTGTAGTAAATAATAATGTGTGTGAAAGAGTAAGAGAGACAAACAAAAGAGATTTAAAGTGGTTTGGATTATAGCAACTTCTCCTATATCAACCCTTCATTGTCCTTGACAGATGAAGCAAGCAATCCATATTCTACTTCTTCAAAGTAGTTATAAGAATTTCTGAGAAATTCCCTCCATGTTTTTCCTACGTAATTAGCCTCACTAATTAAGCGTGGTTGTTGGAAAGCACAAAAATAAAAATAAAAAGTCATCACAAAAGTGATAATTGTTGATCTCTTTCAATAGCTCTTTAAGGTGGTTGGATAAGATAAGTATGAAGCTTAGGATTTTTGCACAGATTGATACGATGTTGAGATGTGCTTTAAAAGGTTTGAAGGTTTTGATATTTCGATAGGCTTAAAGGCTGGGGTTTGATGTTTAAAATGTTTGAAGATGATGGGTATATATAGGTCTTCATAAATATATACGTTGATTGTGCCAACAGTCTTGAAAGCTTTGGGGCAGAGGGTTTTACATTATGATATCTTTGACAAGCGAATAGTGGCAATGTGTCCGTTTACTTCCCCCAAAACTTAAAGACCCCGGCACTTTTTCAATACCTTGTAGCATTGGTAGGTGTAACATGGACAACGCGATGCTTGATCTAGGGGCTAGTGTTAGCATAATGCTTTTTTCCATAAGCGAGCGACTAGGTATGGGGGAACTCAAACCCACCACCGTTTCTCTCCAACTTAATAAAGTAATTCGATTGTGCGATGCTTGAGCTATAGATAATTTATCCCGAGATTGCATGTATCGCTTACACATACAATACCCAATTGGTATTATTGAGAACATGCCTTGTCGTCGAATAGGGAACCTAATCATCCCTGTCGATTTGGTTATCCTCGAGATTGAGGAGGATCAACATATTCCAGTCATTTTAGGAAGGCCTTTCCTTGCCACAGCAGGAGCAATAATTGACGTGAAAAAAGGGTACTCTTACTTTAAATGTTTGAAACGAAAAGATTGAATTTAGTAAGAATAACTCGACTCTTGAAAACTCTTGTCAAAAAGATAAAATCTTTGAAAATCATCATAAGGAAATAAACGCAATACAATCTATGGATTCACAAAAGAAAAGGATCATATAGATGAACTCAATACGTATGAAAAATATATCAAGGAAATAAAGGAATTAAGAGCCAGGGATAAAAGAATAGACTGGAAAATATTGTTGCACGACGATGAGGAGGAAGATGACACAATTAAAAGGTCAAAAGAGGTGACACCAAAAGAAATGAAAGCAACGGGGTGGCCCACATGCACGGATTATAGACAATCAACCCCATTGAAAACAAAAACCGGATGGCACATATGCATCGATCGCAAAAACTCAATCACTCCGATGGGCATGCAATGGCGAGTTGATAAAGACAAATGGCCATCACAAACTCGAAAGACTTTTTACATCAACTTCTTCACCAAAATTTTATTTATTTATTTATTATTTATTTATTTATTTATTTATTTATTTAAATATTGTTGTTTTCTTCTTCTTCTTCTTCTTCTTCTTCTTCTTCTTCTTCTTCTTCTTCTTCTCCCTCAAACTCCAAAAACTTTTTACATCAACTTCTTCACCAAAATTTTCAACAAGTCTATTTCCTCTACCCCCATTTTTTTTTAAGTTGTCCTATTTTGACACATTGAGGACAATGTTTGCTTTAAGTGTGGGGGAGGGGGGTAGTATCTCTTTTTATATTTATCCGCTTATATGTTTGTTCCCCACTTTACTTTTTTTTTTTTTTAAAAAAATTGTTTTTAACCGATGCTCCCACTATTATGAGATTGTTATTGATAAATCTAAATTATCATTTGCCTAAGTAATTTTCTTTCCATCCAACTTTTACTTCTTGAAAAATTTGACATAAAAAAACTTAGGATAATATTGGGTGGTAAATAAAAACTTTCTAACATTAGTATAGATTTATAAGGTTTTATTAAGTAGGAGCATTACTTTATTAATGAATCTTTGGGTCTTTCAAGTTGGTTACCTATACTTGTGAATATTTTAGATCATACTTGTGCATACATCACAAAAACACTCATTTCTATTGTTTGAAAAGATTTACATTCATGTTATGCACTTGTCACAAAACCCTTCACTTAAACCATCTTTCCATTTCCACTTACAAGGCTAAATCTATAATTAACTTAAACACCTTGAAAAATTGTCCACTCAAATATCTAATTGAGCAAATCATTATAGAGTGTGACAATTTAAAAACAAGGAAATCAATTGCCACGTTTAATCGAATTAAATATCCTTACAATTTTCCACTATCATCCTCCGCCCCCATCTTTGTGATTCAAGGTGCATAACAAATTTATGGATATCTTTGTTAAAGAATAAAAGTCATTGTTATAATGATGAATTCCAAGCATGAAAGATTTCTTCACAAAGCACTCTAAAGAGTGAATTTATTTTCAATCCATACTTGTGACCCATAAATTCATTTGGCTATTTCCATATGATTTTACTTTATACTACCTCCGTCCCAGCTCAATGTGCACACTTACCTTTTAAGTGGGTGTCGTTGATATGTGCACAATCCAAAAAAGGAAAGTTTTTTATTACTTTTATAATCTTCCACTCATCCTCTCTCTTCCTCCCAACCACTCATTATTCTCCACTCATTCTCTTTCTTCCTCCCAACCACTCATTATTCTCCACTCACAATACTTTTGAATATAAATACTCTCTCCTTAAATCTTGTGCCCAACAGTAAACGTGCGCATTGAGTTGGGACGGAGGTAGTAGAATTTATTCATGTTATATTAACATATAAAAACTTTCTATCTGCTCTCCAATATCAACTTAGACTCTTTTTTTGCAAATCTTTTGGGACGGAAAAATTAGATGTAAAACATTTTATTAAAGCACAATTCTGAGGGAGCATCATTTGTCTTTCTTATTCTACTTCCGTTTCTTTTGGTCATTTACACTTTCTTCACTTATTTTCAATTTATAACTTGCTTAGGGATAAGCAAGAGTTTAGTGTCGGGGAGTTGATAAATGGCTATTTTATAGTCATTTATAAACTTAAATTGTATAATATAATTGTCATTTTATCTCAATATTAGTTGCATTTAGTTTAAATTTAGCTTATTTTATTTCTTTATGTGGATATAATGCACTTGGTAGTATTGTGTTTGTTTTGGACAGGAATTAGGCGAACTTTGAAGCTCAATTATGCATGAGAATTGGACTTGGGCAATGGATAAAGACTTTGGAGCATTAAGGGAAACTTTGGCACAAGGAAAACAAGGAATCGAGACGGAAGAATACATACCCGATCGGGTATATAAAGAGAAGGAGAGGATTTTTGCATAATTTTAAAGACCCCATCGGGCACCCCCTAATACCCAATCTGGTATGTTGAAAAAGGGAACTTTTTGGTTTGAAAATACATAACCGATTGGACCACCCCCTATACCCGATCGGGTACTGTCAATTCGAACCATTTCCTTTTGAAAGTTGCCTTTTGGTGTTTAATCCGGGAATGATTGCATTTCTTGGCCCCAAAACCTATATATAGACATGTAATTATCAGTCTTAGGTACTTAGAAACAATTGTAACAGACTCTGCCATAAATCAATACACAATAACATTATTATTTTCATTTGTTGAGAAAATCAAAGTGTTCCTGAGAGTTCTTGTGTATTCAAAAGTTGAAGCAATACAAATTGAGTTGAAGGTTCCTTTTTCACTCCTTATCTCCCATATCAAAATTCTGAATACGTATCTCTATTCTCTTCTCATTTAACATATGTCTTGTTCACAATTTTCTATTTTGAATTTTATTATGGCTTGTGAGTAATCCCCCTTATTCTTGGGGTTGGAAACTCAACAATAACGTGTTCATTAACTTAATTCATGCTCTCTTTCTTCTATTCATCTTAAAACAATTTATTCGTATTGTACCAAAACACCTACGACCATGATGACCTCCATGATTCGTATGAATCCTAGTTAGTCGAGAGAATGACCTAGCGGAGAATCTCGACTAACGGAACCATATGAAGTAAACTAGGTTTCTATTAATCACGAGAGTAGATTAATGGCCTAGGGATGTTCCTTGAGTGGAAAGTACGTGGATTTTTATAAACTTAACCGATTCTTACTAATTATGGGCCATCGAGAGATAGGGCATAATTAGTATGAGAATACAAATACTACTTGCTTGGTCGTGAGAAGTAGTTAGGATTAATGTACCATCCTTAATTTTTGATGAAACCTTATATTTTAAAAGAATTATTATTTGATGAATATGTATTGTTCGAGTCCCAATCCCAAGAATTCCTTCAATATAAGAGTTTTAACCAAAGATAGAGTAGTTTGCAATTTATTTCTAGTAAAACAATACAACAATTATTTTCCCCCAATAAAAGTTTATTTATTACTTTTACAAAAAACAATTTTTTCATAAAGTAACATTGTCCTCGTGGGATCGACCCGTACTTGCACTTTTCTATACTATTTACAACCCGTGCACTTGCGGTTTATAAACTAACCCTCGTTTTGGCTTGACAGTTATTAAATTCATTAGAAGTGATAGAGTTAAGGAATATAATAATAATGAGTTTGACTAGTTTTGTGAGGATGAAGGAATTGATAGGAAACTCACAGTTAGCTATACTCCGCAACAAAATGGAGTAAGTGAGCGGAATAATCAAATGGTGGAAGAAAAGGCCAAGTCGATGATTCATGCAAAAGGATTGTCAAAGAGTTTTTGGGGGTGAAGATGTGAATACGGCCGTGTACTTGATTAATAGAAGTCCCACAAAGGCACTGATCAACAAAACACCATTTGAAGAATGGAATGGAAGAAAGCCATCATTGAGACACTTGAAGGTGTTTGGGTGTATTCGTTACTATCAAGTTCCAAAAGAAAAAAGGGGAAAGCTAGATGAAGCAAGTGAAAAGTGTATCTTTATTGGGTATAGTACCATGTCAAAAGGCTACCAAGTTTGGAGTTTGAAAGACAATAAAGTATTAATCAGTCGAGATGTGTTGTTTGATGAGAATGCTTCTTGGGATTGGAAGAAAAAAAGAATAGAAAATGGTGGAGTTTTTCAAGGTGATGATGAAAGTGATGTTGAAGAAGAAAATAATGAAGATAGAGATCATGATGAAGATCTTCCAAATAATTATCCGTATTCATCCGAAATCTCTCCAAGAAGTCCAAGTTCAAGTTCATCCTCTCTCGGTTCCGCAGGAAAAAAGAGGAGTTGAGTGATGTTTATGCAAGATGAAATTTTTGTGTCTTAGAACCAGATATTTTGAAAAAGCTTACAAGGAGAAAGATTGGAGAAAAGCAATGATAGAAGAGATTAATTCCATAGAGAATAACAACACTTGGGATCTAGTTGCATGAGAAACCAAATGACAAGGAGATCATTGGAGTGAAATGGGTTTTCAAAGTAAAGTTAAATCCGGATGGATCAATCAAGAAAAAGAAGGCAAGATTGGTGGCTAAAGGCTATACACAACAGCCCTGAGTTGATTTTAATGAGACTTTCGCACCGGTAGCAAGGCTAGATACTATTAAAGCTCTTATTTCCATTGTAGCCCAGAAATCATGGAAGTTTTATCAATTGGATGTGAAATCTGTGTTTTTGAATGGATAATTGAAAGAATAGATTTATGTGGAGAAACCATACGTTTCATGCACAAAGGTGAAGAGGACAATGTGTACAAGTTGAAGAAGGCATTGTACGGATTGAAGCAAGCACCTCGTGCTTGGTATAGCAACATTGATTCTTATTTTTCTCAAAAGGGGTTCGAGAAAAGCAAAAGTGAACCAACATTGTTTGTGAAGAGTGAAGGTAATTCTATTCTTATTGGTTTTCTTTATGTTGATGATTTCCTTTACACCGGTAACAATGAAAAAATGATCCTTGAATTCAAGAAGGATATGATGAAGAGATATGAGATGAATGATATGGGCTTGCTACATCATTTTCTTGGTATGAAGATTTATCAAAAAGAAGATAGTATGTTCATTTGTCAAAAGAAATATGCTGAAAATATTTTGGCAAAGTTTTGGATGGATGATTGTAATCCTACGGCAACACCTCTTGTGGTGAGTGATTTTTTTTTTTTGAAAGATGATGGAGCGAAAAAGGTTGATGGTTTGCTTTATAAAGTTTGGTTGGAAACTTGTTGTACCTTACTGAAACAAGATGGGATATGATGTTTGGTGCAAGTTTGTTGTTAAGATTTATGCAAGATCCGAGTCAAAATATGAATTTGTTTGTCAATGGCTTCTGAGAACAAGTGTTATCTCAAGTGCTAGGTAACACTCCAGATAACACAGTGACGGACAACACACACCCGCAAAAAAAAAATAGTTTTTAAACGAGTTTTGTAGCTGAATAAATAGCACAAGATTTGGTTTGCTCAAGTTATATAAATATAACTTGAGTGAGCCATGAAGGCAAGACTTTATAATCAATATATGAACCAAATACAAAGCCGAGAAGTTCCCTATTGCTATTACAATATATACTCTATGGAACGAAATAGAAACAAAGTACGAAATTCTATCCTAGCCAAAACACACTCAAACCCGAAGTATTTGAGTGTGGAAAAGAGTGTATGTGAGGAAGGATACAAAGGAGCCAAGAAGTACTTTGTTCTTGTGCTAAGGGTGTATGTAATATGTGGCTTGTCTTCAATGTTCATCACCCTAGCATATTTATAGTCTTCAAATGCTTAAAGGCCACTCAACATGGTTTCCCATGTTGTCTTGGACATGTGTGGAGAGTGGAGAGAGTGTGTGAGCTTGCTCCCCAATTTTCGAGCAAGACTTGGTCTTCTCCCTTGATTTTCTCAACTGAGTCTTGATGCCCAAGTCCATGCTTCACCTTGTTGTACTCCAAGCTTCTCCAGCCTTGTACTCTTCATTTTAATCAGCAACAACTTGGTTGAATAGGTCTTCCCACGTTTTTCTCATTTAACCACATCTTAAACATGGTGAAAGTTATTCATAAATAATCATTTATGCATAACTACCTTTCAAACTATTTCCCACATTTCTAGCTCCATTTTCTACCTTATTATAACCTGAAATATGGACAAAAAATATACACAACTAGCAGATAATATTAGGACATTAGTATAAAAATAATTATAGAAGGAAATGTAAAACAATAACACATTTTCCGTCGGGTAACACATTACTGCTAGTGGTAACATCTGAGGTAACACCTCTATTTATAGTAACAATCTCCCCCTTAGTTTGTGCATTTATTTCCAACCTCCTATATGATGGTACCTGCAAGATATGTTAGCCATAAACAGTATAACAAAGCTTCTCACCGAAGATTAACTCCCCCTTAATTAAGGAGTTAACCGAAGCAACAAAGATTTACTTAAAATACTAATTGTAAAACAAAACCATGTTTAAGACAACTAGTAATTTAAAACCAAATGTAAATCAAAGTTTTAAAATCCACAAAACCACAAAATATATTCCAAGCATAACCATCAAAGTATTAAAGTTCTAAACTAAAAACCAAAATATGAAGTGTTTTTAAACCACCACAAACGAAAAATATTTTTGAAAAAGTACTAATAAAAAGCCATTGCCCAAGTATAGTCAAAACATCACCCTTCAAACAAGGCTATTCTTCTTATTCTCCCTCATCCCTTCTTCTTCTTGTTCTCCATCATCTGGTTCATCACTTATACCAGCATCTCCAGTAACATCTTCAGCAGCACGAGCAGTACCAGCAACAACATCTGTAGCAGCACTAGTACCAGCACTATCTCCCCCAGGTTGTGAAGAAATTAGATTAATGAAGCCAATGGTGTCATCCTTGATCTTGTTCCAATCATGAAAAATATTCACCATACTTGCCACATGTTTGTTAAGAAATGCAACAACGGTGGTTTTTGGAATTTGTGGTGAAGCATTGCCCAACAGATGGAACACACTAGCCAACACATTCTCTGCATTAGTACCTGCAAAAGGACTTGGAGAACTTGGAATAACATCTGGGATAACATGTGAAGCACCACCTCGGATTGGAGTGACATTACTTGACCTAACATCTTTTGACTTATTCCAAGGAAGATCACACGTGTATCTTACACCTCCTTGTTTAGCCAGAAGACTATCAAATTTGTAGTAGTCAAGCTCATGAGTAAACACATCCGAATCCATAATTGGAAAGTTTTGAGCCTTAACAACTTGAAATATTAAAGAATGATAGGGAAAAATTAAAATTGATTTTTTTTTTACCCCACGAGGCCAAGTGCTTAAAGATAAATCTTCCAATATTCACCCTTTGGTTCATTCCAAACTTATGTAATACCCTAGCTTGTTCTAAGGTAACATATTGCTCATTTGAAGTGGGAAGCCAATTAAAAATGCACAACTTGTGCAAAACTGAAAAGAGTGAGGTGAGTTGAGAAGCAAGGAAGTGTTCATTTTTCTTCATGGTCCATTCTTTTACAACATTGTTCGAAATCAACTTAGCAATAATATCTCTGTCAGCAAGTACCCCATCATCATCACAATTAGGCATTCCTAAAATTTTGTTTTAGGGTTGAATTTGAAGATCTTACTTCTAAGGTAAACCTTGCCATATTGCTTGTACTGTTCATTGTCTATGTTAGGATGTTAATTGGCATATGAATTTCTCACAATATTCTCTACATAATTTGAAGGATAGAGATTCGCATTAAGAAATTTTCTATCTTCCAAGAACTGATACACGCCATGCTTTTTCAAGTTAGCCTCATCAATGTATTTTTCACGATGAATTTTCTTATATGAATGCAACAACCATTTTTCCATATGCTCTTTCTTGCAAAATTCCAAAGTAAAAAATGGTTTAGGAAAAGCATCATCATCATTATCAAAACTTCTCTCAAGAAAATCATCAAAAGATTCACGAATATCTGGTGCATTAATAGGAACTCTAGGAGGTTTAGATGAACCAGTTGTTACCTTAGGAATTACCTACTGTCCAGTAGCACGTGAGGTAGCACTTTCTTTTCCATTGCCTTTAATCAGTCGTTTCTAGACAGCAGCTAGGTGTTCGTCTTCATCAGCTACCCAATCTTCCAATGTCTCTACTGATTGAGTCTTCTCTGCTTCAACTCTTTAGTTTTCATCCGAGTTGTGGTCGGAAGAGAGACCAAGTGACTCTTCATCGGACAAAGTCACGGGATCAGAGGAGGTATTGGACCAAGATTTTTGGTTTGGATTGTTCCTTGCACTGAGTCGACTTGAAGTCCTCTTCTTGGAGGGTTGAGCGGCCAATTTGGAGGAAGAAGGGGCTTTTCTTTTGGGTTTCTTAGTGGCGTTAACCGGTGGTTGAGAGGCAGTCACGGTGGGAGTAGGCTGGACTGAGGTAGCAACTATGGAAGCTCATCAATGAACATGGCCATAGATGGAGAGATGTTAGAAATCATGTGAGATATGTCCATGGGTGAAGTAACACCCGAGACAAAACCTGCTGACTCCTCTAATGGTGCGGATTAGTTAGAGTTTTGGGAAGGGATGCCATTGTCGAATTTTTAAGAGGTAGGAATGGAGAAAAATTTAGAAGGGTTTTGAAAATTTGGGGAAGGTTACTGAGATAGAGAAAAAGATGATGGAGAGGAGGGAGTATATACGTGCGTGTGAGAGAGAGAAAGCGAGAGTAAATATGGATATGATTTTAGGAGGTTATGGAATGTGAATAGAGATAAAATTTAATTAGATTTAACTCTTATCACCTAAATTAACTAAGACCCCTATTTTTACTCACATTTAAACTATCCTAATTAAACTCCCCCTATTTACTTGCACACAAAAAATAAACAGTCCCTACACATCTGGCCTACACAAAACGGCGGCCACCATCAATTTTTTTTTTTTAAGTTTAAAAGAAAAAATAACAAGTAAAAGTAACGGGTAAAATAAGCGAGTAACCGATTCCCATATAATTTTTGAAGATAAAATCCAATATTTTAGGAAAATAGTTACTAGAGTATTTTACCACCATTAAAAAAGATTTGTTTAAGACTTTTCAAAATTCTAAACTCTTTAAATAATAAAATACTTTCAAACTTTGAAAAATTAATGAATAAATCCGAAAATAAAAGAATAAAAACTAATATAGCACACACTAATGTGTTAATGGAAACGTTGTTAACACTTAAGATAATATTGGGTATGCCTACTTATATCTCAAGTTTTTAATGTTAGATTTGATTGATACATTATCTAAGTTATATTTTATGCACTTTAGGACCCTATGTAAGAAGTATGTATACTTCAATTTTTAGATAGTCCATTTTGTAGACTAGGTTTTGTAATAGGATCAAATGCCAGAAAATTATCTAAGTGCTAAACTTAGGTTCGCCCCAAATCCTCAGTTTGGCACACCTATCTATGCGCCTTCCTCAATGTGATGCGCCATGCTCAACTTGGTGCGCCTAAACACTTGGTGCACCCATTCCTATGGTGCACGCCTAAGAAGAATGATGCGCCTCTTATCCTAGCGCGCATTTATGCAAATAGCGCGCTTATGACATTTTAGTGCGCATCATTTCAACGTTCAACACTTAAACAAATTTGAAGACTCGTAAAGATATGAAGACTCCAGTATTCAAACTCAAAGCCAGAATCTAATGGTGAATCAAAGTTTTGAGGGCACCCAAGATGAAGACACCTGTCCTTAACGTCTCTCTCATACTTTGTGTCTAACGGCTATATTTGGACACGTGCTCCAATCAATAAGCTCCAGCACATGGATTCTCAACGGCTATATCTCTCAAACCCACTATAAATACCTCATAACTTCAGACATTTGAAGTTGTTAGAATTCACGCTTTGATAGAGAAACTTGAGGATTTGAAGAATGTTCTTACATTTCCCATAATTTTAAGATCACCTTCATATATTCATAACTAGCCCAGATCCTAAAAGCCTTGTAACACTTTAGTTTTATTATGCTCTCAATCTCATAGATCTAAAGAGCCTTGAAACTAAGAACACACATTCACCTTTTCATGTTTGATCACTTAGATATTTCTTGATGAGATACACTGGTTTTTGTCTAGGATTTGTTCTTTCATAGATAATAGATCTTGAGTTGATCATACTCACAAGTTGTAATCTGTAATCAAACTCATAATATAAGATCTCTATTAGAAATCCAAGACTAACCATCTTAGTAGAGGACGTAGATCATTTCCCGATCGAACCTCTTCAAATAGCGCTCCTTTACTATTTACAATTTACTTTCAAGTTTTCAATTTCATCTTACTATTTTCTTGTTTGTCATTTGCAGATTTGAATATTGTTGTGTTTGTGAGTTATTGCCTTAGTTCCATTTTACAGACTCTTTAAGCCAAATTCACTTTGTGTGTGTGTGCGCCCATTTTCATTGTTTGCAATTGAATTTTTCAAGGGTTTGAAAAGAATTTCAAAATAGCTATTCATCCCCCCACTAGCTATTTTTCATACCCTTGTTTCCCTTTGGGACCAACAAGTGGTATCAGAGCAAACACCTTTATAAAACTTCTTTTTGTTTTTCAAGCTTAACAGCTTGGGTGCCGATTCAATATGGCAAACTCAAAACCTATGGCAACTGCAAACTACACACATGTTCCAGTCTTTGATGAAGATCATTTTGACGTTTGGAAATTTAGCATCTTGACCCATCTCAACTAAATTGATGAAAGGCTTCATGACACCGTGGTTTATGGACCTTACATCCCGACGAAAGCGAATCCAAATCCACGCACCAAAGCTACTCAACCAACCATTCAAAAACTAAAGGAAGAATGGACTAAAGAAGAAGCTAGAAGAGTTGGAAATGATGGGAAAGCAAGAAACATTCTCCTAAGCACTCTAAGCACGGCTATGAAACAACAAGTCATGCATTGTGCTACTGCTAATGAATTATGAGATGCTATTGAAGAGAATATTGAAGGAGACACGGTTTGTAAAGAGAACAAGAGATATGATGTTCAAAATAGATTCAAAAATTTCTCTCAACTTCCTGGTGAAACTCTTAGACAGACATATGAACGCTACTGTGAAATTATAAATCTATGTATTTCACTTGGCAAGAAGTTCTCTAATAAGGAATTGAATGTTAATTTCCTTGACGCTTTTGGATCAAGATATCTCCATAAATCTAGTGCTCTTGAAGATGCTGGAACTTTGGATGATTGGATTTTAAGAAACCTTTACGCAAATCTCAAGGTTTATGAATTCAACTTCAACGTATCAGTGAAACTGAAGGAAAATCAAAATCCATTGCAATGGTGGCGCAAAGTGAAGAAGTGCCAGTTGAGAAAAGCTCCGACCCCAAAATTTCTTCCTCTGAGCTATTGGACATGGATGATGAAGACTTCGCTTTATTTGTGAAGAGATTCCAGAAGTTCAGAAAATTCTCAAAACCAGGAGAAACAAGGAGCAGTGATTCTCAACACCAGCAGAGCTCCTCTCAAATTCTCAACACCAGCAGAGCTCCTCTCAAATTCACAAGGAGCAGTGATTCTAAAAGAAAAGAAGATCTTATTTGTTTTAATTGTAGGAAACCAGGTCATTTTGCATCAAGCTGCCCAATTCCCAAGTTTGAATACATGCAAAAAAAGAGCAGCGACAATCACAAGTTTTCTCGTCACAAGGGAATGGTTGCTGAGGAAGAATCACCATCAAATGAACGTAATACTTGGATTGAAACGGACTCGGAAGAAAGCGACGAAGATTCAGATAATGGTCTAGTATGCTTGGTTGCAAAATATTATAAAGTTGATGAATATGACTTAGATTGCTACTCCAAAGATGTTCCTGATATGAAAATCTTGAACAAACCCATTAGGAAATCTGCAGGTTATCAAGAGGTGAAAAAGAAGAAATGACCAACCATCAGTAGATTCGGTGGATTGTTATTTTCCAGATGTGATCTAAGTGCAAGAAGCAAACTTAGAAAGGGAGATTATATCAGACCACAAGTTGCACCAATCCCTAAAGTTAATCATGATGAAGATATTACAAAACAAGAAAAGTTGTTCCAAGAGGCTGAAAAGGTAATCAGTAGATTCGGTGATATGAAAGAAGCTTTAACACTATCATGTGATAAAATTTCCCAGCTTAAGACCGAGAAATCTCTTCTTAAATCTGAACTCACCCTCCTTAAGGAGCAGATAAAGAGCATGCCTCCTCTTACTGATAAAAACACTTATCTAACAGAACAGAACTCACTACTTAAAGTTCAAAACGAGGAATTGGTTACTCAAATTACTGATCTCAAAAAGATTATAAATGAGTGGTCCAATTCTCGTGTCACTATAGAAGGTAAATCTCAAAAAGCCAGTGGTGATAACGGAGGCTTGGGATTCACATCAACTAGTGACAACTTTAAGTGTGATGTCTGTTGTGAAAGAGAGAGTGAATTTACACTCCAGCAAACTCGTGAAATTCCCAAGGAGAAACATTCTAATTTAATGGGTAAAGGATATGAACAAGTCAAAAGGCAAACATTCCATTATGTCTACCCAACGAATCAATTTGGGAAAGCTAAAGAGAAGGAAATAGCTACCGATGAATCATCTTCTAGAAAAATCATTCTTGAAACAAGGCGCGCTCCATCTACGAGAGAACATTATGCACCTAGGAGCCACGCGCCTCATCGCCGTGCGCCTCCTAGCCCTATGCGCTCTCCTAGAAAAAGTGCTCCAAAATTTCAAAATAAGGATTTTGTTAAGACTAGTTCATCTGACCTAAACAATAATGCTATCCTAAAGAAAAGTAAGGAGTTTGTGAAAACTCACATGATTGCTGGCTTTCATCATTGTTCCATTTGTGATTGTTCTTGTCATAAGGTCGTGGAATGCCTTTTGCGATTCACTCCCAATGCCAACTGACGTAAAAATCCTAAGGTCAAGAAAGAGTGGGTTGTCAAAAGTTTCTAACCCTAGGACCTAAAAAGGAATAAAGGGGACCTGCTTTAATATCTATATTTCAGGTTCTTTGCTTCATGGCTGGATCTTCAAAAGCTAAAACGTATGAATAGATTCTCGACAATGGATGTTCTAGACACATGACTGGAGATGGATCTTTACTTGAAGATGTTCATGAAGAAAGAGGTCCCTCAGTAACATTTGGTGATAACAATAAAGGACATGTTGTAGCATATGGAAAGCTCAAGAAAGACAAAGTGTGCATTGAAAGAGTCTCTCTAGTTGATGGACTCAAGCACAATCTATTATCCATATCTCAATTCTGCGACAAAGGATTAGAATGCCATTTTACTTCAATGACATGTCTTATCAAGAAACGCAAAACTGGAGAAACATTACTTACTGGATATCGTAAGACAAATATTTACATTATTGATTTTCAGAATATGAACTCTAGTACTAATCTTTGTTTTGTAGCAAAAAGTGCGAATGAAAATAGTTGGCTATGGCACAAGCGCTTAAGTCACTTGAACTTCAAGTATCTATCAAAACTCAGCAGGAACAATCTTGTTAAAGCACTTCTCAAAGTTGTTGATCATCATGACAAAAAGTGCGCCGCATGTCAACTTGGCAAACAACCAAAACAATATTTCTCCAGCAAGACAAATCCCTCAACTACTAGATGTTTGCAACTTCTTCACATTGATCTATTTGGACCAGTTACCACTGCAAGTATTAGAGGAAATAAGTATACTCTAGTTGTGATGGATGATTACTCAAGATATACATGGGTGGAAATGATGATCTCAAAAGATAATTGTTATGACATTCTAACCACTTTATTCAGACTGCTCTAAACTCAGAAAGAAGATGACATCGTTAGTGTTCGATCCGACAATGGAACAGAATTTAAGAACAACGGTGTTGCCTGATACTGTGACGATCATGGAATAGATTATAATTTCTCAACAGCTGGAGTTCCTCAATAAAATGGCGTTATGGAAAGGAAGAATAGAACGTTGATTGAGGCAGGAAAAATGGTGATAGCTGAAGCCAAACTACCCAAGTACTTTTTGGAAGAAGCCGTCAACACTGCATGTTTTACTCAGAATCGTTCCCTCATCAACAAACTTCACAACAAGACTTCGTATGAACTTTGGCGTGGTAGAACTCCCAACATTGCTTTCTTTAAAATAAATGGATGCAAATGCTATAACCTCTACAACGGAAACGAACATAGATGTAAATTTGATGCCAAAGCCGACGAAGGTATTTTTGTTGGGTATGCCAAACATTCAAAATATTTTCACGTTTTTAATAGATCTACGTTAGTAATAGTTGAATCTGTATATATTTCATTTGATGAACATTCTCTCCTTGAGCCACATTTGGCTCAAAATGATTCTAATGATTCTGTTGAGTCTATTGAGATAGTGCTCCTATACAAGTTGCGCCTACACAAGATCAGAATGCATCTACTCAAGGAAATCCATCAACATCAGTTGCACCTAATTCTATGTATGGCGCGCCTAGTGAATCCTCAGTTGTGCCTCCTTTGAATGTCGTGCCTGTTGATTCCTTTCCTGCGCCTCAACATTCTACTGCACCAGATGTGACTTCCATTTTCAATTCTGAACCAGTTCAACCCCCTAATTTTGATGACTTTGAATCTGGTGAAGACATACCAATTCAAAACCTTCAAATTACTACAACTCAACCTAACTTACCTCCTGAAATTCGTGAAGTTAGAGGTCACCCAATTGCTAATATCATTGGTGATCTAAATGTTGGGGTTCGTACAAGCGCTCCAAGATCCAAATTGGGTTATTGCAATGCAAGAAGAAATCAATCAATTTGAATGATGTAAGGTTTGGACTCTGGTTCCAAGACCACATGATCAAGGAGTGATTGGTACAAAATGGGTGTTCAGAAACAGGATGGATGAGAATGGAACAATCACTAGAAACAAACCAAGGCTGGTTGCACAAGGCTACAGGCTAGAAGAAGGGATTGATTACGATGAAACTTTTGTGCCCGTAAGAAGACTTGAAGCTATTAGAATCTTTCTAGCTTACGCTTCTCACAAGAACTTCAAGTTATATTAAATGGATGTGAAGAGCGTGTTTCTAAATGGTGAACTCCAAGAACAAGTCTTTGTAGCTCAACCACCTAGATTTGAAGACTCAGAAATTCCAGATCATGTTTACAAACTCCAGAAAGCTTTGTATGGACTCAAACAAGCTCCAAGAGCATGGTATGACACACTATCCAAGTTTCTCATTGAAAAAGGCTTCACGCGCAGTAAAATTGATACTACTCTTTTCATTGCTAAATACAATGGTCATAAATTACTTGTTCAAATTTATGTTGATGATATTATATTTGGTTCTACTAATGAATTGTTGTGCAAGCGCTTTGAGAAACTTATGAAGAGCAAGTTTGAAATGAGCATGATAGGAGAACTCACATTTTTCCTCAGGCTTCAAATCAAGCAAATGAATGAAGGCATATTTATCAACCAAGCCAAGTATACAAGAGATCTTATCAAAAAGTTTGGAATTGAAAATGCAAAAGCATACGACACTCCAATGGCCACCGGAAACAAATTAGACAAAGACTTAAAAGGTAAAAAGGCTGATCAAACTCTTTACAGATGTGTGATTGGATCTCTCTTTTATCTTATTGCCAGTAGGCCTGATATTATGTTTAGTGTTTGTGTTTATGCTCATTATTAATCTGACCCTAGAGAAGCACATTTAATTGCTATTAAACATATTATAAGATATCTATCTAGTACTGTTAACCTTGGACTTTGGTACACCAAAGATTCGAACTTCAAACATGTAGGTTATTCAAATGCAGATTATGCAGCATGCACAATTGACAGGAAAAGCACCAGTAGCACTTGTCGTTTCCTTGGATACAGACTTGTGGCATAGGCTAGCAAAAAGCAAGCATCAGTCTCAGTTTCAACAACAGAAGCAGAATACATTGCAGTTGGAAGTTGTTGCTGTCAAATGCTTTGGATGAAACAACAGTTGGTGGATTATGACATCATAGAAGAAAATTGTCCAATTTATTGTGACAATACCTCAACCATCTCAGTTTCTGAAAATCCTGTCATGCACTCCAAAACCAAACACATCGACATCAAATATCACTTCCTCAAAGACCACGTTGAAAAAGGAAACATTCATTTAGAGCATGTGGGGACTGATTATCAGATTGCTGACATTCTCACAAAAGCTCTTGATGCAAAAAGGTTTATATTTTTTAGAGGAGAAATGGGTATGCTTGAACTCAACTAGTCCATATAGTTATGTAATTACTAATGATATCTTGTCTTGTGAGTTGTGAAAATTTTTAGGTTCTAATTTAGAAATCAGTTTTAAGGTTTCAATGAAGCCTTGTGCGCCTGAGATCTACGCGCCTTCTATCATTACGCGCCTCATAGCATTTGCGCGCCTATGATTTGATGCGCGCCTTCAACAATGCTACGCGCCCTTCAAAAGTCGCGCCCTCAATATATACGCACCAGTATCAATGATTGGTTTCCAAACTTCATTTAATTTTCAATCTCTGATTCCAATTTATTTCACAAGTACCAGGTATGTTAGTTATTATTTATTGCATATAGGATTTATGTCTTGTTAAGACATTCCATGATTGCTCAAGGGTACTTGTGCAATTAATTTTCCCTCGTTTTTTGTTTTTCAAATTTATTTTCTGGGGATTTTATTAGTTGACTCTTGCACCCCAACTTATACCAAAACAGATGTTTTTGGTGTTTGGCTTTTTAAGTCAAAATTGTTTATTCACTTATGAGGGAAGTGAAACAATTGTTCTGGCCATTTAATGCCACGTCATCGTCCTTTTATGACACTCTCATTAAAACTTGTGTCCACTATTCATCTTCTTCCTATTTTATCTCTATAACTGACCTTCCCACTTCCCCACTTCTTCTAAAACCCAGACCTATACATAGTAGCCATTGACCCTCCATTACCCTTTTTGTGTTAAAACCAACTTCTCTCTATTTTTTCAAACTCTCTGCACACTCTCTCTCTCTCTCTCTCTCTCTCTCTCTCTCTCTCTCTAACGGGTCTCTCTCTATTCTCTCTCTGTTTTCGGCCCTCTATCTCTATCTCTCTAGACACTATCATTTTTCTTGCATTTATAAGCATCATGGATCCTAAAATTTCAACTACTCAATCTCCCAAAAGGATTATCAACGACATGGTATGAATTTCTTGACCTTAAATTTCAAATTTCAACCTTTTTTTAGTCGGGTTCTTTCTTATACCCGAATCTATTTTTTGTGATTACTTGCCCGATCTGTGATTTTATCTTGTGATTCTTGTTAGGTTTTGATCCTCTCTTGATTTCGAGTTCATAGACCAAAATCATGACGATCCGCGTTCGTTTAATATGTCTATTGGCGATTTCTCCATTTTCGGCTATTTTTATACCCGGATTCTTTTTTCGCATTTTCGCGCTTGATTTTTGTTATTTTGATGTTTTTATGCCCATATTGTTGTTCTACATTGTCTTAGGATCATTTTGATATATAATGTTCTTAGTTTGGCTCAAGTTCATGTTCATGTTTTCTTCATGTTCTTCGTGCATTCATGTGATATTCATGGTGTTCTTGCATTTTCTAACATGATTTGCCTCTGTTTGATTTTCATTAATGATTCTTGTTTTGATCCATATTTTGTCTTGCAATCTTCATAGTACTTGTTTTTATCTTTCAAATTTTTCTTAAGTACTTTTATTGTGGTGCGCGCCTTGCATTCTCTGCGCCTTTGTTTCTTTGCGCGCCTAGATCTTTCTGCGCCTTGTTTAGTTTGTGCGTGCCTAATTTGTATATTGTGCGCCTTCATGTTTCTTCCGCGCTTTGTTCTTTTGTGCGCGTCCTATACTTGCAATCTCTCAAAGCTAAACTTGTTTAATTTTTCTTTCAGAATTCCAAGTACTTCCTACCTAGACTTGAAGTTGATGAGCAAAACTTAAAACAAGACGTGATTGGCAATCACATTCTTGATGGGTTGAAGCGATGTGGACTTTTTCCTATGTTCAACATGAAGCACTCCTACTACGTACCTTCGAATGTAGATGAGTTTTTCAGTTCAGCGGTCATTTCAAATCCTGTTGTGAATGGAGCCACAGTTACAACGATTGATGCGACTATCAGAAGCAACCCCATTCAAGTTTCTTACACTACGATTCTTGAATGTTTGAGATTTGAAGTTCGTGGCGCGCCTTTGAATTTAGAACAGAACGTGATGGACGTTGCTGCTGAAGAAACAATCAAACTCCCAACTCTTTCTGGAAATTTCAAGAACTTCAAAATTCATGAGTTTGGGGAGTTGATGTATCACTTAGCGCACTTGGTTGGGAAATCCATAATGTTCAAAACAGGAAATGTTGATAAATTTACCATGCCCCAATGAGAATTTTCTAGCGCTATCTTTACTGGAATTAAGCTTCACTGGCCCAAAGTCGTTATGACTTACCTTTCTGATTCCATATCAACTTACAAAGCCCGTCAAGCCAAACAGCAACCAAAGTACAAATCCCACTGTCTACTCCTCACCAAACTGTTTCTTGATAACCCCGCTATTAATAAACTTATTATAGAACACCCAGAACTTCAAGTGACTGAAGTTTCTGATTTCAATAGGTCGTTCTTGCTTGAGATTCAAAAAGCCTATGGGGGTAAGGAATATAAGGAGTATTGGGACACCGCGCCTGCACCTAAAGAGCCATATATCTTAGTTGGCAACTCTAACGCCCCTACTGTCCCTTCTTGTGTCTCTAGTAGCGCGCCTCAGGCAGGTCTGGATGTCATGGATGAGTAAGATGATGAAACTGGTTTACATGCTGAAACCATTGTGAAGAGAAAAATGGTTAAGCAAGGGAAACAGAAGTTGGCAGATACCCATGTCCCGGGTAGTTTATGCGCCTTTATTGAAGGCGAGGGTCGTAAGAGAAAAGCTACAACGGAAATGAATCCATTGTGAAGATTGAAGAAGAAGATCGTGAGTGCAGAAAAGCATGCAAAGGATACCGAGGTTGGAGCCCGTGTTATTGATGAGGCTTTCAAAGCTGTTGGTGCACCTTCTGTTGATGCGCCTAAAAAGTTGATGGGTGATGCGATGAAAACACGCGCCCCACTTGTTGCCCCTGCACCTGCCATTATTGTGCCTGTTGTTATTGTGCCCCATGTTGTTGCGTCTGCAAAGGCTCGTTCTGAAGCTGCACTCAAGTTAGTGAATGAAATATTTGGTGATGACTCAGAACGTGAGGAGTTGGGTGATACAGTTGAGGGGGAGCAGATCCCAAATGTTGAAGTTCAGGAGGAGTCAAAATTTGAGGGGGAACTTCAAAGAGTTGATTTAGGTATTGATAAAACCCCTACTCATTCAAACCCCAAATTTCATTCTAACACTCCTTCCTGTTCCCATTCTGCTACTCTCACTAAATCATTGTCCCCAACCGTTTCCAAACTATCTTATCATTCCACTTCCTCTTCATCAAACCAAACTGAAAGTTCCAGTTCCCCTTCACTTCCTTCTACTAAAATCTCACCTCTTTCCCACCATCTCCAAAATCTAACCGATCCTAGCGCGCCTTCTCCCTCTCGCGCACCTCCCTCAGATTATGTGCCTCTACTTCTGTCTATCCAACAAACTCTTGCTAAAATCCTCGACACCCAATCTGCAATCCAATCTGATATCAAAATCAAGATTTGAAAATCTCTGAGTTAAAGTCATCGCTTGATGCATTTAAGGGGGAGAGGATATTAACAAAGGCAGAGGTTGATGAATAGTTGAAATCCTTCAAGAATAATTTATGTAGTGAATTCAATGCCATTCTGGGCAAAGGGGATGTGATGGCACCTGATAGTGCCCACCTACCTTAGAGATGGAGTTAGAGCAACTCATGCTGAAGTAGGCGCGCCAATGAAGTCCTTGTTACAGTCAGCCAGAAGATAGACATGATAGATGACTTGGTGCGCCCCAGCCACCCAGATGATGCGCCTAATGACTTGATGCGCGCCTTGTTCTAGTTTGTTCATTTCTATTTATCTTTTGTTGTTTGTAATTGATTGAACTTTAGTTTGTTTATCTTTTGAAAGTGCTTACATGTTTTAGCACTTGTTTTTGTTTCTGCTTATAACTTGTAATTTGTAACTCTTATCATTAGTCAAGTTATTAATGAGAATATGCATATCATTCTCTTTAAAACCTTTTTCATTCAAACTTCCTGTTTGTAGAGCAATGAATGTATCATATTTCAAAAATCATATGCATAAAACTTAAATGCTCATATTTTCATGCATATTGTTTAAACAATCAGTTTAAGCACATCTCAAACTTAAACTCATATTATTTTGAATGTGCTGATTGATTATTTCTATCTTTCCATATTGTAAGTTTTTATCTTTAAGGATAGATTAGAAATCTATATCATTGGCTAGAGTGTGAATTAACTTGAGGTATGAGTTACCAAATTAAATCTTTTGGACATACTTTTATCAAGTACAATGTTGTGCTTTTGTTATAGTAGGTAAATGCACCAATCAAATAGGGGGAGATTGTTGGGTATGCCCACTTATATCTCATGTTTTTAATGTTAGATTTGATAGATACATTACCTAAGTTATATTTTATGGACTTTAGGACCCTATGTAAGAAGTATGTATACTTCAATTTTTACATAGTCCATTTTGTAGACTAGGTTTTGTAATTGGATCAAATGCCAGAAAATTATCTAAGTGTTAAACTTAGGTGCGCCCCAAATCCTCAGTTTGGTGCGCCTATCTACGTGCCTATCTATGCACCTTCCTCAATGTGACGCGCCATGCTCAACTTGGTGTGCCTAAACACTTGGTGCGCCCATTCCTATGGTGCGCGCCTAAGATGAATGATGCGCCTCTTATCCTAACGCGCCTATATGCAAATAGTGCGCCTATGACATTTTAGTGTGCCTCATTTCAACGTTCAACACTTAGACAAATTTGAAGACACATAAAGATATAAAGACTCCAGTATTCAAACTCAAAGCCAGAATCCAACGGTGAATCAAAGTTTTGAGAGCACCCAAGATAAACACATTTGTCCTCAATGTCTCTCTCATACTTTGTGTCTAACGGCTATATTTGGACACGTGCTCCAATCAACGAGCTCCAGCACATGGATTCTCAATGGCTATATCTCTCAAACCCACTATAAATACCTCATAACTTCAGACATTTGAAGTTGCTAGAATTCACGCTTTGAGAGAGAAGCTTGAAGATTTGAAGATTGTTCTTACATTTCCCAGAATTTCAAGATCATCTTCATATATTGATAACTAGCCCAGATCCTAAAAGCCTTGTAACACTTTAATTTTATTGTGCTCTCAATCTCAAAGATCTAAAGAGCCTTGAAACTAAGAACACACACTCACCTTTTCAAGTTTGATCACTTAGATCTTTCTTGAAGAGATACACTGGTTTTTATCTAGGATTTGTTCTTTCATAGATAATAGATCTTGAGTTGATCATACTCACAAGTTGTAATCTGTAATCAAACTCATAATATAAGATCTCCATTAGAAATCCAAGACTAACCATCTTGGTAGAGGAAGTAGATCATTTCCCGATCGAACCTCTCCAAATAGCGCACCTTTACTATTTGCAATTTACTTTCAAGTTTTCAATTTTATCTTACTATTTGCTTGTTTGTCATTTGCAGATTTTGAATATTGTTGTGTTTGTGAGTTATTGCCTTAGTTTCATTTTACACACTCTTTAAGCCAAATTCACTTAGTGTGTGTGCGCGCCCCTTTTCATTGTTTGCACTCCTTTTACTTAACTATTCCGCTGTGCATTTCACTCTATGTTTGGAGCGCCTTTCATAACGCTTAAGGACTTAGTGCTCATTTGCAATTGAATTTTTTAAGGGTTTGAAAAGAATTTCAAAACAGCTATTCACCCCCCCCCCCTTTTTAGCTATTTTCATACCCTTAATAAACATCCCTTAATAAATAAATTCATATTAAGTCATTTAAGGAATGATAAACCCCACTTTTAAACACTTGAGGCGAGGATATGCTTCTTTAATTAAGCATTTGAGGCATATCAAGCTTGTTTTTTCATTTTTAAGTATTTCAAACATAACAAACTTAATTTACACTTCTTTATCTACAAGGAAGCATCGTAGTAGCGAGCTTCCTGCCCCGAGTCCTTATAAAGTGTAAACATGCTTTAGTGATTTGTATCGTTCAAGTAGGATACACTGTAGCAGCGAACTCTATATTCCCAATACTTAGTACGAAATCACTTGATAACATCTCCCTTTGGCAAGAGTGCATCGTCGCAGCGAACGCCGTGCCCCGAGCTACTGAGGAAAATATTATCAGAGCTTTTTAGCCTTTTTGCCTCTCATTTTATAAAAAAGATTAGTGACTTTGTCACTTTTGAGTATAAAGGGAATTTCATCAATAATGTTACATTGGGTGTTATCCAATCATAACAGAAAGGTCAGTATGTGCCACGTCAATGGATAGAAAAGACAACCCATTGACAGATTGAAAAACAATTTTTTTTTGAATAAGTAAATAAAACTCTAATATACAAGTGTTACTTCAAGTGTTGACAACACTCGAGGTAAAACAACAGAACAGGGACAATTAGAGATTGCAAAGACCAAGAGAGTTTTTCAAGTTAGAAAATCTCTCATGGTGGAGAGAATTAGAGGGAATTGTGTGGTAATTGAGCATTATCGTCATCAAGTAAAAACAACTTTCTCTTTTCATACATAAAGGATGGGTTGCAAGTTCAGGAACACAGTTGAGAGAGATAGGTGAAGAATCTTTGTGTAGTCTCTTGGTGATAAATGACTATTTTATTGGCATTCGTAGTTAAACATTTGCATCATTTAGTTTAGTTTTAGTTAAATTTAGTTCACTTTATAATTGACTATTTTATTGGCACTCATAGTTCAACATTTGCATCATTTAGTTTGGTTTTAATAAAATTTTGTTCATTTTATCATTTCGTTCGCCCCCGGATCTTGGGTTGTACTTTGTGCTTGGAACATGAACTTTGGACCTTTTTGTGCACAATCGGGTTGAAATATTGACTCACAAATGACTAGGGATAATGATTGAGCACTTTGGGGAACAAAAAAGAGAAAGAAAAAAGATTACTTTTAATTGGCACGACCGCGCCCATAAAACAGTACGACCGTGCAGAAGATGCCGAGTGGAATAGATGAAATTGATGTTTCGTGTGCCATGCCAGATTACAAGTGTGGCCATTTAAATTCATATAGCATGGCCATGCAAGAATACAAGCACGGCCATCCTAAAGGTGGTTGTTTAGCAAACTGCCTTTTCGCTTCGAGACTTTTTTAGGAGTTTAGACTTTTTCAAATTCAACAAGTGAAGAAATCGTCATTGATTGGAATAAACCTTTGGTCTACAATGATGATCCAATCTACGGCGAAGATCTTGAAGTGAACATCGGTGTTAGTGGACACAATTACGTGGAGGTAAACATGTTAAAATTTTAGATTTTTGGCTTTATGGTGAAGCGTGATCAAAGCATTATTTACTTTTATTTTTACGATGCACTCATCACTCCATTATGCAACATAAAATTGGTGTTGCGAAGATTTTTGGTCACTTTAAAATTCAAGGATGAATTTTCTCCAATCAAGGGAGAATGACAAGGGAAATAATTCCTTTATGTACATAAGACAGACGTGGCCACGTTCACGTATCATTTGTCTGGAAAACAACTGCATGTGGTGATTTTTCTTCTAATTGACCAAACGGTTTTCGCGGGCTCTACGTAGTTGACTACATGATTTTAATCTGCATATCAGATAATTAATTCAGAGTATCATTAATTGAATTGAGTCTATAGACTGGGTTTCCGATATACAAGACTACATATCAATTTAATTTTATAATATTCAGTGGAGGAGATGAAAGGTGCAAACTGGCCATGTGATAGTAGTTGTATTTTTTATTTGAGTAAGATTATTTAGTGGCTAGAAAGTTTGCAAGAGCCAAGAGCTTTGCGCAAAGGCAGCAGGTATGTTTTTTTCTTTTAAAGAATGTCACAATTCAATTATCACAATTGATAAAGTTCACTAATATACACGTTCTTTTGTAATAGATCAACATATTTACAAATATGAAACATTTTTCAAATGAACTTTGAACAATAAGTTGTGTCAATTTATTATCTTAATAAAGACAAATAGCAGGGGCAGACACAAGCACACCAATGGGGGTGGCTGTGAACCCCCCAATTTTTTGTTAACAAGTAAAAAAATTTTTTTTTTTTTTAGTTTTCTTAATAAGTGCACCCCCCCTTACTAGGTTTGCCCACCCCCCTTTCTAAACAGATGAATAAAACGAAAAAAAAAAAAAACTACGCGATAAAAAAATCTAAAAAAAACAACGCTGGTAGTCGAAAGAATAGGAGAAAAGAAAAAAAGCGACAGAAAGAAAGAGAGTCGGGGAGGAGAAGAAACCGTAAGGCGAGAACAACGACGCCGAGCAACTGGCGACGGACGAAAACGACGCAAGTAACGAACGATCCACTCCACCTCGGCTCTGATCTTAGATTCTTAATCATTGATCAATCCTTGTAAGTTTCAATTTTTTGGATTTTAAGTTAGGGTTTTTAGTATTGAGTAATTTTGATTTTTTATTTAGGGTTTTCAAATTTCTAAGTAAATTAGAGTAATTGAATTATTGAGTAATTGTGTCCGCTCCTGGTAAATTGGGATTTTTGATTTAGGGCTCTTATTCTCATAGTCTCATATTGTTGAGTAAATTAGAGTTTTCTGATTTATGATATTTATTTTGATTATTTGGTATTATTGAATTATTTGTAGGATTGGTGGTGTTTTCTTATTTGTTGATTATGGAGCGATTTTTGAAAAGAAAACCATCGACGGAAGCTGGGAGTAGTATTGGGGAAAGTAATTCTATCCCAGTGAAAGCTGCTGCTACTTCTAGTAAACAATTTGTTGATTTGGAAAGTCTTCCTTCGGATCCCACACTTAGAAAAAAGATTTGTGAATATCAGCCTAATCAAGTTGATGATATTAGAAGACACTATATTACAAAGGGTCCTTGTCAACCTCGCAGTCATGTTTTTCTTTAGAAAATGGTTGGGAATAAATTGCGTCGTTTTAATCGAGAAAGACAAGCAGAAAAAGTAGCTAAAGCAATTGATAATGGTTTAATTGAGACGGGAACGGGATTAAATCAAGAATTGAGTCTTCAGAGGGCTGCAGATACACGGTGGGGGTCTCATTATAGGTCCTTGTTGAGCTTGACTGGTTTGTTTTCTTCTGTTGTTGAAGTTCTTGTGGTTGTGTCATGTGATGCTGCGGATCCATCCAAGAGAGCTCAAGCACGTGGTTTACTGAAATATTTGCGCTCATTTGATTTTGTGTTTAATCTGCAATTGATGTTGACTATACTTGCCATCACAAATGAGTTGTCATTGGCTTTGCAAAGGAAAGATACAGATATCTTGAATGCTATGAAACATGTCAAAGTAAGTCGGGAATGATTGCAAAATGCAAGAAATGATGGATGGGAGTCTCTTCAGCAAAAGGTAATAGAGTTTTGCAACAAGAATGAGATTGTATGTTTGGATATGAATGATGAATATGTTTATAATCACAATTCTAGACGTAGAACACATGTTACCAACGATTTTCACTATCGTGTGGAATGCTTTTATTGTGTTTTGGACCAACAGATTTTGGAGATAAATGAGCGGTTCAATGAGGTCAATTCCGAGTTGCTTACTTGTATTGCTAGTTTGAGTCCAAGTGATGGTTTTATCGATTTTGATAAATCAAAGTTGATAAAGTTGGCTCATTTTTATCCGGATGACTTTTCTATGGTTGAATTTTTGTCTCTTGAGGCTCAACTAGAGACATATATTGCGGATATGCGAACAGATGACAGATTTAATGAATTGAAGGGGCTTGGAGATTTATGTTCAAAGCTAGTGACAACAAAAAAATACTTTTCATATCCATTGTTGTATCGGCTTTTGAAGTTTGCTTTAATTTTACCGGTAACAACAGCAAGCGTGGAAAGATGCTTCTCAGGGATGAACATTGAAAAAACTTGTTCCTTAATATACACTTAAACAGGTAAAATATTAGTGCACAAGAGGTCGACTGTCTTGACAGAGTAGGTCGACTGTCTTGAGGTGCAGTGTGTGTATGTAGAGTTATGCAGCGGAATAAAAGATAAATAAATGGAAGAATTTAATGAGTAAATAATATGTGATAAGTGTGAGAATAAGTGTGAGATAAGAAGACACAAACACAACGATATAACGTGGTTCAGAGCTTTTAGCAACTCTCCTACATCCACGCCTCACTTTCCTCAACAATGAAGAAGCAATTCACTATAATACTTCGTCAAGAAATTACAATAAATTGCAAGAAAATTCCCTCAGAATTTTCTAACCTAATTAGCCTCACTAATTAAGCTTTGTACTTGTTGCAAAGTACAGAAAAAGAAAAACAAAAGGGTTTCACAAATGTGAAGGTTTGGTGATCTCTAAACTGGCTCTTATGTAGCTATGTGAGATCTATGTTTTGTTATTAGCACAGATTTATAAATATCAAGAGTGCTTTGACAATTTGGATTTTCTTAGAAGCTTTTAACAAATTGTGTAATGGCTAAGACAATGTATTTGAAGGCTACATTTTCAGTTGTGCAGAGGTCTCTATTTATAGGTCTTCATATTATATCCGTTTGAGTTCCAACGGCCTTCAATATCTTAGAAATATATATGTCAGTCATTAAATTCTGTAAACAGTGTTTTTGACTTTTGACTTTATGTGTCAGTTTGACTGAGATGCTTTGAACAATTTGTTGAAGGTCTGCTATCTTGAAGGTTAGCTGTCTCGATATGATTATGAAGATAGTAGACCAAGACTGATGCAGGTTTTGATCATTATCAGTTTGTAATGAGTGTCTTGATGATTTCCAGTTTGCTTCTTTGTTACTCCAAGATGTGTTCTTAATTTATTTGTCAAAACACTTAGTTAAGAACTAGGGTTCTAACAATTTCCCCCTTTTTGGGAAATAATTAAGAGGCATAGCAACATCTGTAAGAGAAATTAATCTATATTGAAACAAAACACAATTAGATCACAAAGAGATGTAAAGGTTTAAGCTTACATCCCAAAAAATTGTTCAAAAAAAATAGAGCAAGTATTGAGATAAAAAGACTTAGTGAAATAGAGCTTCAATACTGTCATCACTTTGGTACTCAGATTCAGGTTGTGCCTCTCCAAGGTCTACTGCAGTCAGATGTCTTTCTCTTTCAAGATTTAGTAGTTGAAGTTGCTTTTTGTTGAACCTGAAGTAGTACAGCTTGTTGTTCCAAGTGAGATTCATTCTTTCATCATACTGAATGCCATGGTTGATCATTTGACTCTTTTTGAGCAAGGGTTCCTTCTTTCCCAGTTTTCTTGAAACTGAAGGAGTAGGACCAAGTAGAAGATGTCTTGTTGTAGCTTGATCTCTTGATGGTGGTTGATCTTGGGTAAAGATTTCTTGAGCCTGAGTGACATCTCTGAAGTTTCATGGATGGGTTGAAGCTTCAGTCTGGTCAACTGTCTTTCCAGCAAGTGTTTCTTGGACAAGCTTGGTCAAGTCAATCCTGAGTCCTTTCATTTGAGCTCTCACATAGTTCCCAACTGCATTGATGTCTTCATGAGTGGCAGCAGGAAATGAGGATGGGTATGCAGGCACAATTGGATCAGGAATTAGAGGGCAGGAATATTGATGAAAGGGGTCTTGAAGAGATGGTTCATTTGGGAAAATTGAAGGACTAGGAAGGATTCCTCCAAATAATCTCTTGAGAGCATAAAAAACAAACATCTTTTCACAGACCAGTTTCCAATATATGACTTTGATGAGGTCAATGCATTTGGTCAGAACTACTCCAGATTGCATATGCAGGCCTTCATTGAGCTTGGGAGATAACCATTGGGAGAAGAACTTTTCCCATTGAGCCATTTTACCTCCAGTTAGGCTTGAGGGGACAAGAGGAGTCTCATGGATGTAGAAGTGGTTCATGGCTAGTCTGAAGGTCTTCCACTCATTGTGCACAAAAAATATTCTTCCAGCAAGCTCTCTAGCAGTCATTTTCAGCTGGGCTTTTGAGTAGGTCCAGTACTTACTGGAGATAGCAGAGCTGAAGATTTCTTGGGGAAACTCAAGATGGTCAAAGGAAAGACCAAGAGGAAGAATGGATGAGATAGATAGATCCACTGGATGAGAAATGAACCAGGGAGGGGGTACATAGTATAGGTGAAGCAAGTTGGTTGAGAAGAATGGATCTGTTGAGGAGTTGTATGGACCAGGAGAAATGATATGAAAGGATGAGTTGGAGTGAATGTGGGGGTCATCTATTCTGGAAGGAGGAATGGAGGAGGAAGATTGACCAGTAGGAGGGGTTTTGTCTAGCCCAAGACTTTTCCAGGTGACCTCAAAACCAAACTTTTCTTCCAGTTCATGAAATTTGGAAATCTTTTCCATATCAGATAAGGCAGAGTAGGCTTCTTTGTCAAAAGGGTTGTCTTCAACAAGGATGGCTTTTCCCTTTCCAGATGAGATAGGTAGGGAGGAAGAGGGATGAATAGGTCTCTCAATGGTTAATTGGGTTGAAGGAATTGTTTTTGGGGCACTGGGAAGAGATTGGGCAAGGTCAGTTATCATGGCCACAGTTCTACCCAGGTCAACTGTCTGACCCTGTGTATCTTCAAAATTATCATTCCCCCTTTCTTGTTCAACTGAAGGCACAAAACTATCAAGAATTATATTCCCCCTTTCTGTTTCAACAGCTACTTCCTCAAATTGAGATAACAGATCAGGAGTGGGCATGAATGAGGAAGATAGAGGACCTGAAGATATAAGAGAGAGAGGAGGGGGTGAGGAAGCCTTTTTGGTTTGAGATTGAGTGAGGGTTTTGAGGGCTTCTGCAGCTTCTTGAGCTCCTGAACTTAAGGTTTCAGTAGAAGAGCTATGAGGTGCAGGGTCAAAATCAAAGGGTTCAGGGGGAGAGATAGAGGGAGAAGGAGGTGGTGATTCTTCTTCAGGGATAATCAATTTTCTTCTCTTGCTAAGGGGTATGACTGAGACTTTGGGAACTTCATCTATATTAATGGGTTCATTTTCTTTTTGAAGTCTCTTAGATTTTCTGGAGGGTTGGGATTTGGATATTTCTGGTATTGGAGTTTGTTTAGGTTTGGCTTTTGTTCTTTTGTAAACAGCAGAGATTTTAGGGGAGGGAGAAGGGGTTTGAGTGGTGCTGGGACCAGGAGTAGAGGGTGGAGGTGCTTCAATAAGCAAAGGTGGAATGATTTTGGCTAGAGGTTCATGCACAGTGGAGTCATCATCCAGGTCTACTATCTTGGGTCCTTTGGCTTTCCTACCTTTTCCCTTAATGTTATGAATCATTTCAGCTAGGGTCTCTCTTTCAATATCACTTCCAGAGATTGATGAGGTATGGGTAGGTGAGTTTTCATCTCCAATGGGTTCTTGTACCTTACCTTGTTGTTTGTAAGAAAACGTATGAACACTAAAAACCTTGTATCTGTGATGGTCTACTTGGCTATCATAGGGGGCTGGGACTCTAACTCTCATTGTTCTCCCAATGTGAAGCAAAATCCCACTCATGAATCTATAAAGCCCAGGATTTGTGGAGGATTTGGATTTTATTTTGAGGGGATGATGACCAGATCTAAGCCTAAAGTTAGACAACAGCACAAAACTCCAGTTTGTGGTTTAAACTTTGTGTAACAGACATAATAATTTCTTCCACTCATTGGGGATCATGACATGATGAGAGGAGGTCTTTCCACACAAACCTTTCATAATTACATCAGCTAAGATGGAGAATTTGGCAGAAAGGAGCTTTTTATAGACAGGTTTGTCACTTTGGTAATTAGGCCATCCTTCTATAGTATCAGTTTGGGAAGAGTAGTTGATGTTGGAATTCCAAATATTTGTAATCATGTGGGGTTCATTTAAGGTGCCATAAGTAGCAGCGACATCACTAGGAGATATGGTGTAGGAGGTACCTTGGAGGGTAAATTGGATATTGTGTTGCTGAGTCCATACTCCATTGTCGTAGATGTGAGAACAGAGTAGATGGAGAATTGGATGCTTGGATTCCATGAATGTCTTAATCTTTGCATTTAAGAGAAGTTCTCTGATCCATCCACCAGCTGGATTAATGTAAAACGGCTTTTTGATGCGATACCCATGAGCGGATGAAGACATTTTTCTAGGGTTTGAGAGAAAGAAGCAGAGGATGTAACGGTCAATTTTTTGAATGAGGAGGAAGGGTTTTATAAAGATGATAGGTTACTGGAAACGGTGGCTTTTAAGAGTTTAGGTGACAACGGTAGAAAGGTGAAAAGACATGCCCTTTAATGGAAAAACATAAGTGATGTGGACAAGCAGGTGACTCATCACAGTCGTAACTGTTAAAGCAGTAACTATCTTCTTTTTATGTTTACGCAGAGGACATAACGTAAACGGAGCAAACATTATTTATACCCTCAATAAATATTGACATGGTTAAGTCCAATATTCTTCTATTAATCCAGTAATTTCAGTCAACTTGATTTTAGCATATCAAATCAGCCTTACTGGAATACATCTTTTGAGGTCTACTGTCATCATTGTATCTATAACATTCATTCTCGAGGTGAATTAAATGATGTGAAATCTTTCTATATAAGAAGCATTTGTTGGTGAATAATACATCACAACAGCAAATATTCAGATTTATAGAGAGCTCAAAGTAAGATAGTAGACCTTCTTCTTTCAAAATTCCAAAAAAAGATGGGTAGACTAACAAACATTTTTAGCCCAAGCAAGATGTATGATCTTGTAAAGAAGTTGAAATTTAAGGAGAAGGAGGAAAATGTGGAGGATAACAAGTTTTTGAAGGAGTATAGGGAGTATCAGGCACAAGAAGCTTTGATAAGTGAGCAGGAGGTGGATTAATTGCTTCCAAATGATCCACTTAAAAAGGTGGAATTGATGGAGAGGTCTATTAAGAAAGAAATGTGGCTCCATGCTAGAGAAGAGTTCGTTAAGGAAGAAAGAAAGAAGCTGAAGAGAGGGGAGGAGGTAGAAAAGAGGTGTGACATTGGCAAGGGCAAAGCCAAAATATCAGAAATTGAAGAAGACATAGGACCTAAAAGATTTTTGCTTGATCTTTTGCAGGAGGAGAGGAAGGTTGATTTAGTGATAGGCAAGAAAGGAGGGAGGAGGGAAGGCCAAGGAGACAACTATGAGGGAAGTTCTTATACTAAGACCAGCTCATTTTCCCTTTTATCAAGTAAGTATTTTGCTTGCTGTAGTCCACTCAGATTTGGGAATAAGGAGGAGGGACGCTTTAGATCAAATGAGGCATATGTGTTTAGTGAGAGTCATAATTCCTCTGGTACTTTCAGCTTCTCATCACCTTTAGATACTTTCCCTAAGCCACAGGAAGCCAGGAATTGGTGGCCTAGATCTGTATGGCCTTCATCAAATCAGTCTGTCAGAGGAGTTGAGTTGTGGAGATGGGATAGTAGACTCATTCTGGAGAGATCTGATGAGTCAGGTCAGCCATTTGTTGGGACATCATATGGAGGGATGAAGGAGGAGGTAGATACGTCAGCAGAGTGCTCTTTTGTTGAAGGACCATGGAAGTCAGAGGAGTAATTTCTGAGCACTGAAGATAGTTGACCTAGTGGAGAGGTCGGCTGTCTTGAGTGAAGATGGAGCAGATGACATGTTTTTGGCTCCTTTTGGTTTATAGGAGTAGGGAAGCCTTTTATGGCGCCTTTTTGTTGTATTTTACTCCTTTTAGATATGTACTCCACTAAGTTTTAATGATATCTCCCTTTTATTTGCTTGGCATGTTCAGCATTCCCATGTTTGCCCTTAAGTAGCTGAATCTTTGTTCATCAAGTGCCTTTGTGAGAATGTCAGCTAGTTGATTCTCAGTGCACACATGAGAAAGACATATATCACCCTTTTCAACATAATCTCTTATGAAATGGTGTCTAACTTCAATGTGCTTTGTTTTAGAATGCTGGACTGGATTCTCAGTCATTGCTATAGCACTAGTATTGTCACAAAATATAGGAATATGATCTTGAGAAATTCCAAAGTCTTTGAGTTGATTTCTGAGATAAAGGACTTGTGAACAACATAGGCCAGCAGCAACATATTCTGCTTCTGCAGTTGATGTAGCAACTGATGTTTGTTTTTTGCTGCACCAACTTATAATTCTTGAGCCAAGGAGCTGACAACTACCACTGGTGGATTTCCTATCCAAGTTGCATCCAGCATATTCTGAATCAGTGTATCCAATAAGAGATAAAGGAGATTCCTTAGGATACCAAATTCCAAAATCAGGAGTCCCTTTAAGGTATCTTAAAATCCTTTTTACTGCAGCTAAATGAGATTCCTTAGGATCTGCTTGAAATCTTGCACATAAGCAAACACTGAACATAATGTCAAGTGTAGAGGCAGTGACATAGAGAAGAGATCCAATGAAGCTTCTATACAAATTTTGATTCACACTTTGACCTTCAGGATCTGCATGTAATTTTGCAGTTGTTGATAGAGGAGTTTTGGCTGTAGAGATATTTTGCATATCAAATTTCTTCAGCATATCTCTAGTGTATTTCCCTTGATTTATAAAGATTCCATTGGGAAATTGCTTGAGTTACAGACCCAAAAAGAAAGTGAGCTCTCCTATCATGCTCATTTCAATTTTTTCTTGCATTATTGATCCAAATTCCTTGCAGAGATCATCATTATTTGAGCCAAATATAATATCATCATTTAGAAATGCACTTTTAACATCCATTTGATATACAGTCATATTCTTGGATGATGAATAGGCAAGAAACAGCCTAATTGCTTCTAGTCTAGCAACTTGAGCATAGGTTTCATCATAGTCAATACATTCTTCTTGTCTATAGCCTTGAGCTACCAATCTTGCTTTGTTCCTGATGACTGTACCATCTTCATTCATCTTGTTTCTGAACACCCATCTAGTTCCAATAATGGTTTGATTTTTAGGTTTAGGAACAAGTTTCCAAACTTTGTTTCTTTCAAACTGTTCAAGCTCTTCCTCCATTGCTTCTATCCAATCTGCATCAAGCAAAGCTTTATTGATCTTCTTTGGCTCCATCTGGGATATGAAGGCACTGTATAAGGCTTCATCTTCAAGATTTGACCTTGTTTGAACTCCACTGGCAATGTCACCAATTACTAATGACTCAGGGTGATTATTGTTGAAGTTTCTAGAAATAGGGAGATCAATGTATATGCTGGAAATAGGAATTGATATAGTCAGATTAGGAATAGAAGGTTCTTGAGTAGATGAGCTAGGCTTACAGTTTATCCCAGTCAAGTTATTTGGGATAGGACAGGTATCAGTAGTAGGTCTATTGTCATTGGTAGGTCCACTATCATTAGTAGGATTACTATCAGGAATGAAAACAGGATTATTTAGGGTAGTTCTATCTTTTGCAACTGATGATGAGGGTTGAATGACATTGATTTTGAGGTTGATGAAGGGAGGAAAGGGTTCAGGGGATAATATGGGTAGATTGTAAGGAAGATAATCGAGTTGGTCATTTTTAGAATTTTATGAGAGAATGGGTGAAGGTTCAGGCATGGAATCAACATTTCCAAGAGTTTCATCAAACTCATTAATCTTTTCATCCCAGGCACTGGGAGATTCATCAAAATCCACATGGATGGATTCTTCAACAACCATTCTTCTTTTATTGTACACTCTGTATGCTTTGTTGGTAGCAGAGTAGCCAAGGAATATCCCTTCATCACTTTTGGACTTAAATTTGTCCAAATTATTCTTCCCATTATTGTGAATGAAGCACTTACTTCCAAAGGTATGAAAGTAAGAGATAGTTGGAGTCCTTCCATTCCACAATTCATAGGGAGTCTTCAGGTGGAATTTATTAATCAAGGTCTTGTTTTGAACATAGACTGCAGTTGTAACAGCTTCTCCCCAAAAATACTTAGGGAGGTTGTTTTCAGATAATATGGTCCTTGCAGCTTCACATATAGTTCTGTTCTTTCTTTCAGCCACTCCATTTTGTTGAGGAGTTATAGGGGTTGAGAAGTTATGACTAATTCCTTGTTGATTGCAGAAATCTTCAACTCCAGTATTATCAAATTCAGTACCATGATCTGACCTTATTCTGACTACTTTGATGCTTTTTAGGTTTTCCACTTGATTTATCAATTTGACAAGATGACCAAGTGTTTTTGATTTGGATTCTAAGAGAATGATCCAAGAAAATCTTGTAAAGTCATCAACTATTACTAGAGAATATCTTTTTCCTCCAAGACTTCTGGTTCTGATTGGTCCAAATAAGTCCATATGAAGGAGTTCAAGAGGCCTTTTTGTATCCAATCTGTTTTTGGCTTTAAAGGAGGTCCTTTTCTGTTTTCCACACTGACAAACATTGCACAGTTTGTCCTTTTTGAAGGAAATTTTTGGAAGTCCTTTGACAAGTTTAGATGCAGCAAGTTTGGCTATGCTTTTGAGATTCAAGTGGGCTAATCTCTTATGCCAGAGCCATGCCAAATCAGATTGATTAAAAGACAGTAGACACATAGCATTAGAGGATTTAGTCACTTCAAAAGATATGCAGTACATATTTCCTTTTCTGAGGCCAGTTAAAATGATTTCATCATTGGAATTCTTTACTTGACACAGGTTATGAGAACACACAACATGAAATCCTTTGTCACAGATCTGACTGATGCTAATCAAGTTGTGCTTGAGGCCTTCCACATAAGACACATTTGATAAGATAATGTTCTTTGTGGTTAAATCTCCATATCCTTTTACTCTGGCTTGAGAGTTATCTCCAAAAACAACATTTGGACCATCTTTTGAAATGAAGTTCTGCAGCCAATGTTTGTTGAAGGTCATGTGCCTACTGCATCCACTGTCTAGGTACTAGATTCCCTTGTTAAAGTCCTACAAAATAATAAAATAAAAATAAACATGGTCCCCTTTGAATTATGGGTCCAGGAGGTTAGACAGCCTTAGGGACCCAAACTTTTACAATTTTCTTAGGAGGGCTGTTGTTCTTTGGGATAAAGGATTTTTGGTTGAATGAATTTAGGTATGATAGGATTTGGTACATATAGGGTGTCATTCTGAATTGTTGATGATGGTAGTTATGATGTGGGTAAGAATTGTATGATTTGGGTGAGGTATAAGTGTTAGGGGTCCTTGAAAAGCTATAGTTTTGACCTTTTCTTCCTCTGTTTCTGTTTTGATAGGTCTTCTGTCTTCTTGGATATCCTTGATCGGTCTGCTGTCTTCTGGATTGTCCTTGATAGGTCTGCTGTCTGTAGTTGTATTGACCAGTTTGATTGTTCTTCCACGTCTGAGATTGCCTTTTAGGGTTAGGATCATCATTTTTGTTGTTGGAATTGGTCTTTTGAATATTACTACTGGAAGCTTGGTCATGATAGCTGACCTCTTTCATTTTTCCTTTAGCCTCGTACACATCCTGTTTTGTTTGGACAGGATAGATGGGTTTCCTTATTATTTTGTCTCCCATTTTGACCAGTAACATTTTTTCAAATTTCCTTTCCCCTTCAGGTAATTTGTACTCAATCAAGGTTGGGTTATTTTTACCTAGTCCAGTTTTGTCAAAGGGATGCCTTTGAGAGTAGAGGAAATGAGACATAGTTGAACTTGATTTATTCCAAGATTCAATTTTTGCTTTGAATGCTTGGTTTTCATCATTCAGTGTCTCTATTCTAAGGTTGAGCTCCTTTAGTTGACTGCTGATTTGGAGGTGTTTATTTCTGGCATTGAATACATCAGCATGAAGGTCTACTATCTCGTCATCTTGTTGTTTATTCTGGTTTTGGAGGGTGAGATTTTGGGTTTCAAGAAGGGTATTTTTGTTTTTGAGGCTTTCTAGATCCTTAGAAAATTGCAAATTTTCAGTTATTAAGACCCTAAGGCTTGATTCTTCTTTCTTTCTCTGAATAAATAAGGTGCACGCTAAATTTTTAAGACCTTCAAGATCAAGAGAATTAAAGTCACTTACCTCTCTCAGTTCTTCTGCAGCTGCAAGGGCTTCAAGTTCTTCTTCACTTTCTGAGTCTTCACCTTCATTTGCCATTAAACATATCATGGCATCCATGTCATTATCTGAGTCTGAGGATTCACTTTCATCATCACTGAATTTTGACAGGTCTGCTATCATGACCTGTTCCTTCTTTTCACCTTGTTTGGCTTTGGCACAGCTGAAGCAATTGCATCTAGAACTGTGTATAATATCTTTAGAATAAGACAACTTCTTCTGGGTTGAGGAGTTTCTTGATTTCCTTGGTTCAGGGCACTCTTGAGAATAGTGACCTAATTTTTCACAGTTATAGCAAGTGACATCCTTTTTCTCAGTTTGGACTTGGTTAGAAGTGGATGTTGTGTTTCTTTTGTCAAACATTCTTTTCTGGTGTCTCATAGCATTTTTAACAGCTATGGTAATTAGGCTAGGGATGTCTTCTTGAGTCAATGGTTTGACTTCAGGTTTTTGAGACAGATTGACTTTCTGAATAGCATTGCAGATTAGGGAGTCAATGTCCTGTTGTGAGTAAGCTTTAGGAGCTTCTTGTGCAGCAAGGGCCATGGTGTGAGCATTGGCTAAGGATGAGGCAATGGTGGGTAATTTGACAGTTCCTTCAAGTTTATATGCTTCCAATTTGCCAAAATATTGTTCAACAGTCATGGTAGGCCATTCAATACCTTCTCTTATTGGTAAGGCTACTTTTTCATATTCTTGGGGAAGCCTGGAAAAGATCTTTAGACATAAATCTTGTTGATCCAGTTTCTTGCCATGATCTGATACTAGTCTAAGTAGATCTTCAAATATATCTTTAGCTGCACTCACTCTTTCACCAGCAGCAAACTTGAAGTTGTCAAGTTGCCTTAATAGGTTATATAGGTTTTGTGCTCTTACACTTGTGTGCTTGGTAAACTTGGTTTTGATTAAATCCCAAGCTTCTTTAGCAGTTTCAACTTTCCCAATTTCTTGGGCCAAAGAGTCATTAACACTTTTTTGTAAGATGTTTTTAACTTTTTGATTAGCTGTTACCAAGTGTTTTTCAGTTTCAGTCCATAAGTTTGGTGTCTTGTATTTGTCCTCTCCTCCATTTGTGTCAGGTTGAGTAGGAATCTTGACTTCTTCATGAAGCACAAACCAGTTCCAAACACTGTTTGAATCAAGGTAAGTTTTGATTTTGGAGGAGAAAATTTCAAATGATCCACAGTCATCAACATGTGGAATGTCTTTCTCATTATTTCTTATTGGTTGAGGCATGATGTTGGTGCTTCTGGATCCTTCACAAGATGTTAAGCTTGAAGACACTTAAGTCATTTAGAAACCAGCTCTGGTGCCAATTGAAAGAACCTGTTCCTTAATATACACTTAAACAGGTAAAATATTAGTGCACAAGAGGTCGACTGTCTTGACAGAGTAGGTCGACTGTCTTGAGGTGCAGTGTGTGTATGTAGAGTTATGCAGCGGAATAAAAGATAAATAAATGGAAGAATTTAATGAGTAAATAATATGTGATAAGTGTGTGAATAAGTGTGAGATAAGAAGACACAAACACAACGATATAACGTGGTTCAGAGCTTTTAGCAACTCTCCTACATCCACGCCTCACTTTCCTTAACAATGAAGAAGCAATTCACTATAATACTTCGTCAAGAAATTACAATAAATTGCATTTGGTGATCTAACCTAATTAGCCTCACTAATTAAGCTTTGTACTTGTTGCAAAGTACAGAAAAAGAAAAACAAAAGGGTTTCACAAATGTGAAGGTTTGGTGATCTCTAAACTGGCTCTTATGTAGCTATGTGAGATCTATGTTTTGTTATTAGCACAGATTTATAAATATCAAGAGTGCTTTGACAATTTGGATTTGCTTAGAAGCTTTTAACAAATAGTGTAATGGCTAAGACAATGTATTTGAAGGCTACATTTTCAGTTGTGCAGATGTCTCTATTTATAGGTCTTCATATTATATCCGTTTGAGTTCCAACAGCCTTCAATATCTTGGAAATATATATGTCAGTCATTAAATTCTGTGAACAGTGTTTTTGACTTTTGACTTTATGTGTCAGTTTGACTGAGATGCTTTGAACAATTTTTTGAAGGTCTGCTATCTTGAAGGTTAGTTGTCTCGATATGATTATGAAGATAGTAGACCAAGACTGATGCAAGTTTTGATCATTATCAGTTTGTAATGAGTGTCTTGATGATTTCCAGTTTGCTTCTTTGTTACTCCAAGATGTGTTCTTAATTTATTTGTCAAAACACTTAGTTAAGAACTAAGGTTCTAACAAACATTATCAAGACACATTTACGCAATCGAATTGGTGATCAATTTTTAAACGATTGTCTTGTGTCTTATATTGAAAAAGAATTGTTTTGGAGCGTTACAGATGAAAATGTAATTACACGTTTTCATAGTATGAAAACGGGTAAGGGACAAATTTAGTATGTTTTTTTATTGTAATCGATGTAGGTAGTAATTTAGAAAACAATTATTTTTAGAAACTTTTGTGTAATGTAATTTGTGAACCCCTTAATTTTAGGTATGGGTCCACCCCTGACAAATAGTATTGTTATTGTTAAAAATTATAGCCTTGTATCAATAATAAGTTTAAGAAAACTATTGAAATGATCATTAGATATGCATTTTCTAAAACTTTTGGTCAAATTTAAGTTTAGTCGATCACATAAAATGAAATGGGTCTTACGTTCAGGAGGGAGTATTAACATATTATTCCCCCTGTCCCTCTTCATCAAGTGCGAATTTGATTTTTTTTTCTTAACATTCATTTTGATTTTGGAAGGAGAATTATTTCCTTCCAACAACCCTATTGCAGTTTGTGAAGATGTACGGAGATGGTACACCAAATTCATTTCCACTTCATTTCACAACATTATTGATCCTAATATAGTTGGGAGAATTCCAAACTCACTAGTTTGTCAACCCCTTTAAGTACGCAGTAAGATTCCATAATGCACATGTATTATCCTTATTTCAAGGACCCGCACCGTACTTATCTACACTTCACATGAAAGTGTCTTCATTCGTTTACCCTAATTTTACATAGTTTATTGAGATTAGTTTGAGTTGACGACCTCTATATAATGATAGAAACAGTAACCACAGAAATGCAGTACCAGTTGGAGTGTATTCAGATATCAACCTGACAGTCTTCAAAATCTTCGACGATCCAAACATGGCAGAGATCAACCTGACGGTCTTTGACGATGAAGAAAACCAAATCCACCACCATGGAAACAAAATCATGCCTTTTTCCCCTACTCACGTTATTACACCAATGTAAGTGATCTTGCATTCAGGAATTTATTTTTAACTTGTGTTTTGTTTTTTATGTTATATGATATCACGCTTTGATTGAGATTAGTGCATATAGAATAGAAGTGAGCTTATTTTTTTGAATATTTGTACAGGTTTGAGCAGCAGACGGTTCAACAAAAAGAAAAGAAATGTCGCATTACCCTTAGTGAAAGGTTGGGTTTGGAAGATTTCCTTTCTCCAATGGTAGGTTTTGGACTCCTTTTTGTCGCAAAAAAATGTCATTTTAAAAAGAACCTATATTTTCATACGTCATACTTTGATTTGAATTTTGTTTTACCTTAAAGTGGTTGTAATTAAGATTAGAACAACATAATACATGAGGGTATGCACCTGATATATTTGTAAACCAAAAGTTGCGAATGTGTGACTGAGATTAACAATAGCAATCTTAAGAAAAAGTTTCCAAGCTTTCCAATGTGCAAATGAGATAGCGAAATTGATATTCAATATTTATATTTTCAGGTCTGGCGAGCTTCTATTGCAGAACTCCTGGGAACAGCATGTTTAGTATTCATGATCGAGGCCATTATCATTTCCTCAAACGAAACAGATATTGCAGCACCAAAGCTAATAATGGCCTTGCTTATATTTCTCACAAACGCGATCCTAGCCCTTGCTTCAATGCCAGTATCAGGTGGCCATATCAATCCAACCGTCACATTATCAGCCGGTCTAATTGGCGTTATTTCTTTATCACGCGCCACAATATATATATTCGCTCAATGCATAGGAGCTATGCTAGGGGCAGCAGCACTCAAAGGGGTAATAAGCGATGAACTTGAAACAACCTACTCACTTGCAGGTTGTACAGTAACAACAATTTCATCAACAACAGACGGACCAATCATATCAGGGCTTGGCTATACACATGCCCTTCGGCTAGAAATAATATGTTCGTTTGTTTTCCTTTTTGCATCGAGATGGATTGCACTTGATCAGAGACAAGCTAAGGCTTATGGTCGGGTTATTGTTTGCTTAGCAATTGGCATGGCTGCGGGCCTCAGCTTCTTTGTTTCAACCACCGTTACTTCTACTAAAGGCTATTCTGGTGCTGGGGCGAATCCTGCACGCTGTTTTGGGCCAGCAGTTGTTGGTGGTGGTAATCTTTGGAATGGGCATTGGGTATTTTGGGCAGGCCCTGCAATTTCTTCGTTTACATTTTATGTTTACATTAAGATTATACCTGGACATCAATTTCAGCCTGAGGAGTACAAACATGACTTCTTCAAAGTCGTTAAGGGTGTGTTCAATCATATCTGTTAGCAACTAACAATGTTTGTCATCCTTCTTTGTAATATAAACCATATTGAAGAAAAAGTTCATATCAACAGTACAAGTTTTGTGAGACTGTTGTCTTTTTCATTCATTGTAGGCAAGTTTCTATTAAATCTAAAAAGGTATCTGATGTGACCTAACCAAAAATTTGGGTTTAACCGTTATCGCTCGACGACATTAATAGATTGCATTGGCGTAATTATAAAAATAATCAAATGGCAGAAGAGGTTAAGAATGGTCGCGGTAATAAGCGAAGGGGTGGCAGTCCCACCTGAGGCAGTAATGGGTGATTACTTTCACCCTTAAACTGATGCCTCAATTTCATGCATTCTGTTGTTAGAGGGGGCTAAAACTTATGAGGTCAAGGTCAATATTTGAACATGTTACCCACCTTTAATGGGTTACCGTCTGATGATGCCTAGCTTGACCTTTATAAAAGAATATATGATGATTGTGTCTTACTTCCCAGCTAAAGCGGGAGTGATCGAGGAGGATATAAAACTTAAGTGCTTCCCCTGCTCCATGAAATAGGCAGCCAAAACTTGGTTCATTATGTTAACCCCCAATAGCATCACAAATTGGGACCAACTACAGAGTGCATTCTTGCACAAGTATTATCCTTATCACCTGTTGGCTACCATGAGACAGAAAATAGTGGGGTTTGTACAGAACCCGGTGACGCTTTTCATGAAGCATGGGAAAGGTTTAGGATGTTGTTAGTTCAATGCCCTCGCCACAATTTTACTTTGCCTCTGTTGAATCAAACTTATTATGATGGCTTGAATTCGGTTAGTCAAGCCATGGTTGACAATGCGGCAGAGGGTAACTTAGGCTTTAAAACCTCAACTGAAGCTCAAGCGTTATTTGAAATGTTGAGAACTAACACTCAACAAAAGAGTGCTAGGGGAGTACATGAATTGTGTTTTATTGATGAGACTAATAGGCAAATGGCATAGACGAATCAGAAAATTGACATGCATTGTTCACAATTCACTGCACTCACTTCTAATGGTCCACAAGAAGCATGATCACTATGTGGTTTGTTTTCTCATGCTACTAATTTTTGTCTTAGTGTTGCGCAGCTTGTTGGATCTTCTGAACAGGTATATGCTATGCAAGGATATCCTCCAAGTCAGCCTCAAGATAGTCCATTCTCAAACACATATAATCCGGAATCATCCTAATTCTCATAGAGATCTCATCAAGGTAACCAATTTCAGTATCAAGAACCTCTCCATCATCCACCCCCACAAGGGAATTTTGAGCAGTAGCCAAAACACAATTGGAGGAGATGATACTTTTAATGAGGCAAAACAATAACAAATGAAGTTAGAGCAGCTACAGAGAGAGAAGCACCAAGATGCTTCCATAACGATGTTGGAGACTGATGGATTGGTTTTCACATATAGAATCTCCATGTTTCCGGATTATTTTTATTGACTTTTGATGTAATTTAGAATAGATTTGATGTAATTTTTTGTCTATCTTTGTTTGAGGAACTTTGTTGGAATTTGTATGTTTTGAGACACTTTTGGTGCTATTTTGGTATATTGCAAAGTCCTGGATGATCGAAGGTGTTGAAGACTGATAATTGGTCAAGCTCAAAGTCAAAGTCATTGGGAGTCAAGAGACGAAGGAAAGGAAGAAAATCGAAGAAAACAGTATGTCCTACCGGGCGCTCGCCTGCCTCATCATGGGCGCTCGCCCGCGTGCGAAATGAAGAAGATATCAACTTACTGCCTACCCGGGCGCTCGCCCGCCTCCCCATACCAGCTTTTCTGATTTCCTTTTAAAGTCGGGTTCTGGGCCTATTTTCTGGGTTTTTTACCCTAGTTTCTCTCTAGTATATATATTAGACTTCAGCCACTTTATTTCTTATGCTTTCTTTTAGGTTTTCTTTAGAGTTGAAGAATGTAATCAAGATTTGGAGAATTTTATTCATCATCAAGCGTTTATCCAGGTTTATGAATTTTAATTATTTTCTTGTGATAATCATTATGAGTATGAGTAGCTAATCATCTTGTGATTTCCGGATTGTTAGTAACAATTGTTTGATCTATATGTGAATCTCATAATCATAGATTCAATCTCAACTTGTTTATCAATTTAATTAGAATCAATTCTAGGGTTTCATGTTTATGCTAAGATATTCTTGGCCCTAGTACTATTGGGTATTTCTTGTTGCAGTATTATGGGCAATTAATACATTAGACCACTAAATTGATAATTACACTTGATTGAGGCCGTAATAAAAATCATAATAGTGTAGGTTCGTATGTTCTCAAAATCTTAACGCGTTCTTCGCTTGTTATACTGTCGTAATAGAAGTTATTTCATAAAAAGAGCTATAGAATTGTAATCCGGCGACCGAACCGTTCCAATTCTTAATTAAGTGAACGAATCCTTGTTTTGAGATTGATGAATTGATTGTGAAAAAGCATATAGTGATAACAATTGTGAACCCTAATCCGTGAATCTCGTTGTCAAATCTTGAATTCAATCTTTGCTTTATTTTGCGATCATTAGTTTACTTTTATTGTTTAAGTAGTTAATTTAGTTTAATCAAATCAAAAACCCTCCTTGGTTACTTTAACACTAATTAAATCAACTTGTTTTTCCACAGTCTCTGTGGTTCGACCCTTACTTTTGTATACTGCTGCTTCGGCACTTGTACACTTGCAAGGTATTTTTATTACAGTGGATTTTTCTCCATTAAGTTTTTGGCGCTGTTACCGGGGACTTGTTGTGAATTACAAGTTAATTTAATCGGTGTATGTTTGGTAGACGTTCATTGTATCCCGAGTTGGTCCCTTTGAACGATAATATTGACAGACTTGATAGGGGCATTCCCTCTATTAGTGAGTCTGAGTCGGAATCTGAAGCTTCTGCCACCGAGGCGGAGGTAGTTTTAAGTGAATTAGAAACTTCTTCCACCGAGGGAGAAGAAATTGAAGTAGCGATGGTAAATCCATTAATGAAAGAGTATGTTAGGCCCAAGGTCGACACATCGGTGTCGTGCATTATCTTGACTGATGTAGCTAAGACCTATGAGGCGAAGGGGCGTTACTTTAGTCAGCTGCCTAAGTTCCAGGGTCTTCCCGCTGAAGATTCTTTGAACTTTTTGAGAGAGTATATGATGATTGTGTCAGGATTTCCTGTTAAGGAGGGGGTTACTGACGAACAATTACGGCTAAAATATTTTCCTTTTGCTCTTTAAGGTGCAGCTAAAACCTGGCTAATCTTACTTCCTGCTAAGAGCATTACTACATGGGATGCGTTGCATGATTCTTTTCTTAAAAAATTCTTCCCACATGCCACTTTGGCCACCTTTAGACAGAAAATCATAGGCAAGAACAAGGTGAGCCATTTCATGAGGCATGGGATAGGTTTAAAATGTTGCAAGTGCAGTGTCCACATCATGCTTTTCCCGATGCCTTTTTACATCAAACATTTTATGGTGGGTTGAGTGCAGTTGACCAAGCTTTGGTTGACAATGCAGCAGCTGGCTTTCTAGGAGCTAAAACTGTTGCCGAAACTCATGAATTATTTGAGATGTTAGGGGTCAATTCACAAGAAAAAGGCTCTAGAGGAAAACCTAGAGGAGTACATGAGTTGAGTGGTGTGGATGAATTCACTAGACAGGTGGCCTTGATGAACCAAAATCTTACAAAATTTAACATTAATATGGCTTCATCAAGTGCAAATGTTATATCTGATTTCTGTGCTAACTGTGGTCCTAACACTCATGCTACTAATGTTTTCCAAGTTATTGCGCAGTGTGATTCTAAATAGGTTAATGCAATGCAAGGTTATCCCCCACGACGGAATCAAGGTGGTATTTATTCTAACACTTATAATCCTGATTGGAAATATCACCCGAATCTGTCATGGAGGGGTAACCAAGGGAACCAGTTTCAACAAAAACCTCTCTATCCTCCTCCCCCACAAGGGAATTAGGAACAGCAGCCCAAGCAATCCATGGAGGATATGATGAGGTTAATGCTGCAATAACAACAACAAATAATGATGATAATGGAGCAGTGAGAGAAGCAGCAAGAAGCTGTCAACAAAAAGCTAGAGACCCAAATTGGTCAACTAGCTGTAGGGAAGCAAGGGCATAAACCGGGAATGTTCCCAAGTCAAGAGGAGCAAGCCAAGGCCATTATGACTCTAAGAAATGGCAAACAGGTAAGTAATGAGGTACATTCTGAATCTTCTCCTAAACCTTCTGAAATCCCTGTTGAGGATGTTGTTGATAAGAGTACTAATGGCATGGGGGAAATTCCTAATAATGATTCTTCCATCCCCAAGCCATATGTACCTCCTGTACCATTTCCTGGTAGATTTATGAGAAACAATTTGGATAAACAAATGTCAGATTTATATGAGATGTTTTCAAAAGTTAACATTAATCTCCCACTTCTGAATGTGATCAAAAATATTCCAGCTTATGCTAAATTTTTCAAATAATTAAATTCCAGGAAACCCAAGTATGGGAATGATGAGAAGTTGATTATGGGAGGAAGTGCTAGTGCTGTGGTACAACAGAACCTCCCACCTAAACTAAAGGACCCCAGAAGTTTTAACATTTCTATATCTATGGGGGACTCTAAGAAGGTGAAGGCAATGTTGGATCTTGGTGCTAGCATTAATTTGTTGCCCCATTATTTGTATCTTGAGTTGGGTTTACCTGAGCTAAAACCCACCACAATGACCTTGCAATTGGCTGACCGTTCAATCAAGAGGCCATTGGGAATTGTGGAGGATGTTTTAGTGCAGGTAGCCAATTTTATTATACCTGTGGATTTAGTTGTGCTTGAAACTGTCAATGGTGTTGGGAATGGTCAGGATTCTCCCATATTGCTTGGGCGTCCATTTATGGCCACTACCAACACTATCATTAATGTGGGTGATGGGACTTTGTCTATGTGTGTGACTAATGAGAAAATTGAAATATCTGTGTTTGATGTCATGCAAAGTCCCATAGATGATGAGTCTTGTAACTGTGTGGATATTGTTGAGGACTGTGTGAGTGAAGTTCTATGGCATGAGAGAGACTATGAGGAGTTAGAGTCTTTGTTGTTAACTGGCGGTGAGAAATCTAGGGATAATGCGGATGTTCAACTGATGGCTGTGGACAAGGCCGACGAACACCATCCTAGTGATGGCCCGTTTCACCCCCTAGGACACTTCAATGAGAGGTTGGCGCCTTCTATTGTAACCCCTCCAGCTCTTGAGCTAAAAACCATTCCCTCAAATTTAAAGTATGTCTTTCTTGGGGAGGGTGAGACTTTACCGGTAATAATTGCTTCTGGTTTGACTCTAGAGCAAGAGGCCAAGTTGATAAAAGTGCTTTGTGAGCACAAGTCGGCCATAAGGTGGTCCTTAGCAGATATTAAAGGCATAAGCCCCTCCATGTTCATGCATAAAATTAATCTTGTGGATGGTTCTAAGCTATCTAGAGAGAGACAGAGGAGGTTGAACCCTCATATGGAGGGGGAAGTTAGGAAAGAGGTTCTAAAGTTCTTAGATGCGGGCATTATTTATGTCGTTGCTGATAGTGAGTGGGTGAGCCTGGTTCAAGTTGTTCCTAAGAAATCGGGTTACACTGTGACCACTAATGAGAAAGGTGAGGAAGTGCCTACTAGGGAAGTGACTGGGCTTAGAATGTGCATAGATTTACGCAAACTTAATGATGCAACAAAGAAAGATCACTTCCCTTTGCCCTTTATTGATCAGATATTAGAGAGGTTAGCAGGACATGCTTATTACTTTTTCTTGGATGGTTTCTCAGGATATAACCAAATTCCCATTGTACCAGAGGACCAAGCCAAGACTACCTTTACTTGTCCCTTTGGCACATTTGCTTTTAGGAGGATGCCCTTTGGGCTATGTAATGCACCTGCGACCTTTCAAAGGTGTATGACCTCCATCTTCTCTTACTTGATAGAGAGATCTGTCGAAGTCTTCATGGATGACTTCTTTGTGTTTGGGGTTAGCTTTGATGGATGCCTCGAGAATTTGACAATGGTTTTAAAACGTTGTTGTGAGACAAATTTGACCCTTAGTTGAGAAAAATGTCATTTTCTCGTGAGGCATGGTATTGTGTTAGGGCATCTGGTATCTAGTAATGGGATTAAGGTAGATAAATCAAACATTGATTTTATTTCTAAATTACCTCCCCATGTGTCGGTTAAAGGTGTACGAAGTTTTCTGGGCCATACGGGTTTTTATAGGCGTTTCATAAAAGATTTTTCCAAAATTTGTAAGCCTTTATGTAACCTGCTCGCCAAGGATACCGAGTTCATTTTCGACCAAGAGTTCTTGGAAGCATTCAATTTGTTGAAAGAAAAGTTGACTTGTGCCCCCATTTTGTCTAGCCCCAATTGGTCTCTACCCTTTGAGATCATGTGTGATGCGTCTAATTTTGCGATTGGGGCTGTGTTGGGGCAAAGAGTGGACAAGATACCTCATGTGATTCATTATGCAAGTATAACTTTAAATGATGCACAACTAAATTATACTACCACTGAAAAAGAGTTTTTAGCAGTTGTGTTTGCTCTTGAAAAGTTTCGTTCTTACTTGCTTGGATCCAAGGTAATTGTCTATTCTGATCATGCTGTGCTTAAATACTTGTTGAATAAAAAGGATGCTAAACCTAGACTTCTTAGGTGGATGCTCCTAATGCAGGAGTTTGACATAGAAATAAGAGACAAAAAAGGGACCGAAAATGTGGTGGCAGATCACTTATCTAGGCTAGAGAACTTTACTTTTTCTAATGTGATAGATGGTGCGATTCCGGTTAATGAAAATTTTCCGGATGAGCAACTATTTGCTTTACATGTTCATGAGCCTTGGTATGCGGACTTTGTGAATTTCCTTGTTTCTAATATTATGCCACCATACTTCACGTACGATCAAAAACGAAAGTTTAAATCGGATGTGAAGCATTACATTTGGGATGATCCTTATTTGTGGAAAATTTGTCCGGATAGAATTGTGAGGAGTTGTGTTCCGGACCATGAGCAAAGTAGTGTGTTGAAATTTTGCCATGAACTCCAATGTGGAGGACATTTTAGTGGGCAAAAGACTGCTAGAAATGTTCTTTAATCGGGTCTTTATTGGCCCATGTTGTTCAAAGATGCTCATGAGTTTTGCACTAGGTGTGATAGGTGCCAACGGTCCGGTAGCATAGGCAAACGAGATGAGATGCCCCTTCATTATAATTTAGTGGTAGATATTTTTGATGTGTGGGGAATTGATTTTATGGGCCCGTTTCCCCCTTCCCATGGTTATTTATACATTCTTGTGGCTGTGGATTATGTGTCGAAGTGGGTGGAAGCAATTCCAACCCGCACTAATGATGCTAACGTTGTTTGCGAGTTTATGTGTGACTGTATTTTCAGCAGGTATGGAGTACCACGGGCAATCATCAGTGATCAAGGTACTCACTTCACCAATAGGATGTTCAATAATGTGTTGAAAAAGTATGGAGTGGTGCATAAGTTGGCCACGGCTTACCATCCCCAAACTTCGGGACAAGTGGAGGTGAGTAACCGACAAATCAAAGGGGTGTTAGAAAAGACAGTGCGTCCTAACCGAAAAGATTGGGCAGTGAAGTTGAATGATGCACTGTGGGCATATCAGACTGCATACAAAACACCCATTGGTATGAGCCCCTATTGGATTGTGTATGGGAAAGAATGTCATCTCCCTGTTGAGCTCGAACACAAAGCTTATTGGGCTATCAAGGAGCTTAACATGGATTTGACACAAGTTGGGGAGCAAAGATTGCTTGCACTTGATGAGTTAGAGGAGATGCGACAAGAGAGTTATGAAAGTGCTAAATTGTACAAAGAACGTACCAAGAGGTACCATGACAAGCACTTGAAGTCCAAAACTCTCTATCCGGGTATGAAACTTCTCCTTTTTAACTTCCGGTTAAGAATTGGGCAAGTTTGTTGACCGGGAAAGCAATGTCCGGACGGGTGATTAATAGGTATTGAAGGCTGCCTATAATGGCTCTATTCAGATGGGTTGGATATAAGACTGCCCGATGAGTTGGTGAGAGGTGGGTAAGGAACCATTAGGGTGGGTAGAGGCTTTGTTGGGTATGCTTATTTCTTAACCCTCCTACTTATGTTAGAATTGATTGATACCATCACCTATTAATATTTTATGGACTTTAGGACCCTATGTAAGAAGTTTTATAACTTCAATTTTTAGCTGTCCATTTTATAGTATAGGCTTAGAATATAGGACTTGGAGTGAAAAGGAATGAAGATCTAAGTGTCTGTGGTTACTGCTCAGGACTACTCTGCGCAGAACACCACTGCGCAGGTATCTCCTGCGCAGCATTCTTCCTTGCTCAGTTTTTGATACATTCAGATCACCTAACTTGGAAAATTCTTTGAAGATGTACGCTTATTAAAGTGCTGAGGTGTGCAGAAACGACAAAGCAAGCACACTCAGCAGATCCATCGGTGGAGATGCGCTCAAGAGAAATATTTCAAACGAAGACAGCTGACAACCTTCTAGAAAAAGCTTTTGAATTTGGTCCTCATGCTCAGTCTCCAACGGTTCAGAGATACCTGGGCACCAATCATATTGTGTCAGGTCATCAACCTTGATCAGAGCCTAACGGCTATAAAAGGACATCTGCGAACCAATCATATAGTGCCAGCTCATCGTCCTTGCTCAGAGCATCAACGGCTAGTTTTAAGCTCTCAGCTATAAATAGCCTGCTCATCTTCATTTCTAAGTTGCTAGAGTTTGTGCTTTCTAAGTATCCTTGAAGTTCTGAAGATTGCTGCCTACTATTCCCAGATTCAAGATCAACCTTCAAACCTTCATACCTTCAAACTCCTGCCCAGATCCTAAAGCTTTGTATCACCCAGAATTCTTCGTGCTCTTCATCTCATAGATTCTTAGAGCTCAGAATTTCTGACACACACACACCTCTTGAAGCTTTGATCATATCGATCTAACTTCTTGAGATACACCGGTTTAGTCTAGGATTTGTTCTTCATAGAATAGATTTTGATTTGAGTTTTGATTCATTGTAATCTTGTAAAAGCTCCTCACATCAATATAAATCTCTCCATTAGAAAATCCAAGACTAACCATCTTGGTAGAGGACGTAGATCTTTCATCGATCGAACCTCTCCAAATAGCTTGTTCTTTATTCTCGCTATTTATTTCCTGCTTAATCATTTCTGGATTACTGCTTTGTTTGATCTTATCAGATTGCTATTATTGCTGCTGTGTTAGTTATTGCTTATTGCCTTAGAATCCTTTTTATCCAACACTTTAAGCCAAAACATAGCGCGTGCGTTTTTATCTCTGCGCAGCCTTTTCCTGCGCAGTAGCTGCTTAAATTTCCGATGTGCATTTCACACTCTCTGTGCGCGCTATACCTAGCTTATTTGAGAACTGTGCGCATACGCTATTGCTTTGCAAAAGGGTTTGAAAGGAATTTTTAAAACGCTATTCACCCCCCCCCTCTAGCGATTTCCATACCCTTATTGTCCCTTTGGGACCAACAGGCTTGGATTCACTCATTTTGTGGCGGGTGAGTAAATCATGAATATATTTGGATTGGGAGAGGACAAGACCTTGATAATTAGGTGTGACTTCAATACCCAAGAAATAGGAAAGAGACCCAAGGTCTTTAAGAGAGAACCGAGTGGAAAGATTGGTGATGAATTGTTGGAGAAGGGTTTGAGATGGTCCAGTGATGATAATGTCATCAACATAGACAAGAAGGTAGAGTGTGTTGTGGTTTTGGTTATAAATAAATAAAGAGGGGTCGGCTAGTGAGGGTTTAAAGACGGAGGAAATAAGATGGGTTTTGAGCTCGGTGTACCAAGCCCGAGGTGCTTGTTTGAGACCGTAGATGGCTTTAGTGAGGCGGCACACATGGGTTGGGTTGACTTCATCAACAAAGCCAGGGGTTGAGACATAAAGACGGTTTCATGAAGAGTGCCTTGAAGAAAGACATTGTTGATGCCTAGTTGACGGAGAGACCATCCTTGGCTTAGGGCAAGAGAGAGAAGAAGACGAATTGTGATGGGTTTGACAACTGGGCTGAAGGTGTCAGAGTAGTCCACACCGGGACGTTGGTGAAAGCCTTCTGCAACATGGCGGGCTTTGTATTTTTGGATGGAGTTATCGGGGTTGTATTTGATATGGAAGACCCATTTGCAACCAACAATGTTTTGGGCTTGGTCAGAGGGTACTAAGGTCCAGGTATTATTTTTGGTTAGAGCTTGGTATTCTTCTAGCGTGGCAGTGCGCCAAAAAGGGGGAGATAGGGCTTGTTTGGTAGTTCTGGGTAGGCTAGTTGGGGAGGGTATGGTGGCTAAATTTGCATATTTTAGGTTTGGTTTGACTATATTGTTTTGTGAGCGGGAGACTATGGTACGGTTAGGGTTGGGTGGTTGAGGTTATGGGAGAGTGATTTGGCTAACAACTTGGATTTCATTAGGTGGTTGAGTAGTGGAGGTTGTGGAAGTGGTTACTGGTATAGGTGATGATGTAGTCACACTAGTGGGTACATCAGCTGTTTGGGGAGTAGAATGTGGATGTGTTAGATTTTATGGTTGTGAGTTTAGAATAGGTGAGGGTTCTTCTGGGGTTAGACCAAAGGTGTTGATTGCAGGCTGGGTGTTGGAATTGGGTGGTGTGGGTTCTGGTGTGATCACACCAGAGGTAACATTAGTAGGCTCAAGTATAGGAATGGTTATGTTGCACCACTGGGAGGAGGAGATAGTAGTGGTATCTGGAGGGGTTTTAGATAGGGTTGGGTATGGAAATTCGTTTTCAATGAATTTTACGTGTCTAGAGGTGTAGACAAGATTAGTTATGGGTTCCAAGAAATAGTAGACACTTTGGGTGGGGGAGTAGCCAACAAAAATGCATGTAGTGGATTTAGGAGCTAGTTTGTGACTGTGTGGAGCATAGGGTCTGAGCCATGGATAGCATAGACAACCGAAGCTACGGAGTTTTGTGTAGTTTGGTGGAGATTGAAAAATGCGAAGATAAGGAGAATCATTGTTTAAGGTGGGTGTGGGCATAGATTGATGAGATAGGTTGCAGTGGTAAAGGCAAAAGGCCAGAATTTGAGGCGAAGGTTGGCGCGGGAGAGAAGAGTTAGGCCAGTTTCCACAATATAGCGGTGACGGCGTTCAGAATATCCATTGTGTTCTGGGGTGTGAGGAGGTTAGGTTAGATGAGTGATACCATCTTGGAGAAGAGATGGGGTGAGTTTTAGGTATTCTCCTCCATTGTCAGAAAAAACTTGGATTATTAGACGGTTGAAGAATTTTTCAACAAGGGCTTTAAAACGGGTAAATGTGGCATATGTGTCGGATTTTTGTTTGAGGGGGTAGAGCCATATATATTTGGTGTAGTGATCGACAAATATGACATAGTATTTGAAATGGTCATGGGAGTAAACAGGAGATGTCCACACATCGGAGAAGATGAGTTGAAGGGGAGCAGTGGAGTTATGTGAGGATATGGAGAATGGCAATTTGTGACTCTTGTTAGTGTCACACGCATTGCAATGAGAGGGACGAGTGGTAGGGATGGGTAGAGAGAGATAGTTTTTTAGAATGGAGAGAATGGGTGGAGCTGGGTGACCTAGTTTGTGGTGCCATATGTGTAGAGGGGTGGATGTGCTATGATGCACTTGGGGTGTGGGGAATAATTGTGTGAATGTGTGATGGTGTAGGATACCAGAAGTAAACACCTTGGTGAATGGTTCCATGAATGAGAGTTTTGTTTGTTGAGATTGTTTTAATGATGAAGGATGAAGGAGAGAATTCAATGGTTGCATGGTTATCCTTACAAAATTGAGAGACAAAAAGAATATTTTGAGAGATGGCAGGGACATGTAAAGTACTATGAAAATAAAGTGGGGAGTTGGGGGTGAAGATAGTAAACGTACCAAAATGAGAGATAGGGAGCGAAGATCCATCACCTATGGTTACTCCTTCATGGCCAGAATATGGGATATAGGAGGTAAGGTATGAGAGATTATTGGTGATGTGGTGTGTTGCTCCACTGTCTACAAGCCAGGATGTGGAGAGGTTGGTGATTGGGGCTGTAGCGGTGTATGAGGGTGAGATTTCTGGATGGTTGGTGTGACTGATGGTGTGATCACACCATGGGTTGCACCTGGTTGTTTGTAGGTCAGGTTCAATGTGTTTGTGGTTGAGGAAGGGAACGAAACAAATGGGTAGTCCCTTTTAAATTTAATACAGTGAGATGTGATATGGCCAACGAGATGGCAGTATTGGCATTTGCCATTGAATTGTTTGTGGGCGGCAACAATGGTTTGTCGAGTAGGGTTTGTTTGTGGTGGTGAGCGATGGTTTTGGATCAAAGAGGGTTGTTGCGGCTGTAAAGGGTGAGCCAAGGGTGGTAGAACGGCTTAGTCAGTGAGGCCTAGAAGGGGGTTTCTAGGGTTGTGGGCGGCGGAAGACATGGGAAGGAATTAGGGTTTTCATCTTACAAGGATATGGTGGTGGTGGGAGGTGGCGGCTGCTAGGGTTACCTAGGCTGCGGAAAAAAAAAAGATGAGTAGGGTTTGGATCTTTTAAACGAATGATACCATATGAACAATTAAGAAAATAATAATTGCCTTCATTGATTTTGAAAGAGTAAATTACAACATGTATATATACACAAAAGGAGAGTCCCATAAACCTAGCCTAGGAATATTCTAGAATACATAAATAAAGATTGACTTCCTAATATAAATACAAAAGATATTTTAAAATAAAAAACAAATATTTACTTAATCTTATCATAAAACAGTACGACCCTGCAGATCGTGCAGAAGATGCCGAGTGGAATAGAAGAAATTGATGTTTCGTGTGCCATGCCAGATTACAAGCGTGGCCATTTAAATTCAAATAGCATGGCCATGCTAGAATACAAGCACGGCCATGCTAAAGGTGGCTGTTTAGCAAACTGCCTTTTCGCTTCGAGACGTTTTGAGGAGTTTAGACTTTTGGCTAAAATGCCTACAAAAAGCTATTACTTGTACCATATTTGGGGATCCATAATTTTTTGAATATATACATTATTACTATTTGTAATCCAAAACCATCAATTCATTCAAGAATTTGAGAATCATTAAGTATTCTTATGTTTTTTTGAAGTTTGAAGCAATTAAGTTACTTGAAGATCATTTTAAGCCATTGTCGCTTTATCAATCATAAAAATGAGTATAACTCTCTCTTTTCTATTATTCTATGTCTTATTCTTGTTCATTATAATATTTGTGGCTAGTGAGTAATCGCCCGAGTTCTAAGGTTTGGAAAATCAACAATGTATTGTTCATCTTTATACTTTATGTTCTTTTTCTTCTCTTCATTTCAAAATCAATTGTCTTCATATTTTTCTTAGTGCCTACAAATAGGAGATGTCAACATTCGGATGATTCTAGTTAATCAAGAGAAGTACGTTGATGAACGGAACCATATGAATTGAACCAGGCAATATTAATCACGAGAGTAAATTAATTGCCTAGAGATGATTCTTTATTGGAAAATACGTGGATTTCTATAAACGTAATGGATTTTTATTAATGAACGGAACCATCAAGAAAAAGGTCGTGTTAGTATAAAATACATGTGCTACGTCTTGATCGTAAGAAGATAGAACGAATTAGCGTAACATCCTTGATTTATGACATGATTATTTATATAAAAGCATGATTTATTTTGATGAATGCATATTTTAGTTTTGTTTAATATTTATTTTTCGGACTTATTGTGAGGTAGGTAATAGTTATATGTTTTAGAGTAGATTTAGATTATCTTTTAATTTCTTGGGTTCTATTAGGTTAATATTTATATTATTGATTTCTTTTTGTTCTATTAACTTATCTTATGATTATTGTTATTTAATACTTCTAGAGTTTCATGAATCTTTTGATGCATCCTCTATCTTATCTATATTAATTTAGTTTTTAGGATTATCTTTTAAGTATTTGTAGTATTCCTAAATTTAGAGGGATGTTCCAGGATTAGTATAAATACCCTTGTAGTGCAATTGTAATGGAGATATTGAGTTGAGTTTATATATCAAATTATCGAGTCTTTGACTTGTTTAAGAAGATCGATTTTTTCTTACTTTATCTTATCCCTTAGGTTGGGTTCCTTTCGGTGGTGATTGACTCATATTCTTAGGTGGATTCCTTTGGATATCGAGTTACATTAACCCTTCTTTGTTCACTTATGCTACCTCTGATGTCTATTCCACTTTTTCGGCGTCAAATTGGTACAAGAACTTTTGTCGATATACTTCCTTGTTACTTCCTAACTAATGAAAGAGACCGAGATGCGATTGTGGAAGATCTCAGGAGACAAGTGCAGCAACTCAAGCGTCATCTTGCACTCTACGAGACTTTGGAACATGATGAATCGCGTCATGATTCAAAGTTGATGACTTAGGAAGATCGAGAGAAGAACTCCTTTTACAATTACACTTGTGACTGAGTGTCAAGAGAAGAGGCTTCTCATCAGTTTCAACCTCGTTTGAACCTTACATTTCAACGAGTTTATGATGAAGATATTTTGGAAAATCTTGCATGGCCATTTTCAAATTCAACAAGTGAAGAAATCGTCATTGATTGGAATAAACCATTGGTCTACGATGATGATCCAATCTACGGCGAAGATCTTGAAGTGAACATCGGTGTTAGTGGACACAATTACGTGGAGGTAAACATGTTCAAAATTTTAGATTGCTGGCTTTATGGTGAAGCGAGATCAAAGCATTATTTACTTTTATTTTTACGTGCACTCATCACTCCATTATGCAACATAAAATTGGTGTTGCGAAGATTTTTGGTCACTTTAAAATTCGAGGATGAATTTTCTCCAACCAAGGAAGAATGACACGGGAAATAATCCCTTTATGTACTTAAGATTCATTGCTCGTGGAATGAGCATTAGTTACAAGAAATATCAAAAAGGTTGGTACAAAACAGTTGTCGACAAAGAAAATACTGAACTGGAATTTTGAGTCTGATTCAAGGGCATTCTAGATATTACAGACAAATCTCAAGCAGGTGTTCAATATATCGTTGGAAAGATATACGAGTCTAGTTTGTAATTATCATTACGAATTGTCGTTTGGAATTGTTTGTGGAGAGTTATGGTGGTTTGACTAAAGGGTAGTCAAAAAGGCAGATTCATCCACATTTTGTCTTACTTCTAGAGTTTCATGAATCTTTGGATGTATCCTCTATCTTTTCTATATTTTAATGAGTTTTTTAGGTTTATCTTTTAAATATTTTTACTATTCCTATGATTGGAGGGATGTTCCAAGATAAGTATAAATATTCTTGTAGTGCAATTGTAATGGAGATAGCGAGTTAAGTTATATATGATTTTATCGAGTCTTTGACCTTTTTAAGAAGATATATTTCTTCTTGTTTTATCTTATTCCATATGTTGAGTTTCTTTGGGTGGTGATTTTGCTCACATTCTTAAGTGGATTCCTTTGGATATCGAGTTACTTTAACCCTTGTTTTTTCACTTGTGCTACCTCTGATGTCTCTCCACTTTTCCGTTGTCAGTGTAATAAATTGCTTTGTTGTTATCTTAAACAGTATGCCGATTAGAAACTTGCACATTCTGCTACGACTGACATATATGATTATATGCTAGGCCGCTGAGTCATGAATAATAGAAAATGTATTTACGAAAATGGTGAATATGATCTGAACTATGTTTCGAAATATGGTTTTTCTTACATGGAAACACATAAGACAGACGTGGCCACGTTCACGTATCATTTGTCTGGAAGACAACTGCATGTGGTGATTTTTCTTCTAATTGACCAAACGGTTTTCGCGGGCTCTACGTAGTTGACTACATGATTTTAATCTGCATATCAGATAATTAATTCAGAGTATCATTAATTGAATTGAGTCTATAGACTGGGTTTCCGATATACAAGACTACATATCAATTTAATTTTATAATATGCTTAACACTTCTTGTTTTTGTTTCTCTTTGACTAAAATATTCAGTGGAAACTGCTTGAATAAATGAGTGGAGGAGATGAAAGGTGCAAACTGGCCATGTGATAGTAGTTGTATTTTTTATTTGAGTAAGATTATTTAGTGGCTAGAAAGTTTGCAAGAGCCAAGAGCTTTTGCGCAAAGGCAGCAGGTATGGTTTTTTTTTCTTTTAAAGAATGTCACAATTCAATTATCACAATTGATAAAGTTCACTAATATACACGTTCTTTTGTAATAGATCAACATATTTACAAATATGAAACATTTTTCAAATGAACTTTGAACAATAAGTTGTGTCAATTTATTATCTTAATAAACACAAATAGTATTGTTATTGTTAAAAATTATAGCCTTGTATCAATAATAAGTTTAAGAAATTTATTGAAATGATCATTAGATATGCATTTTCTAAAACTTTTGGTCAAATTTAAGTTTAGTCGATCACATAAAATAAAATGGGTCTAACGTTCAGGAGGGAGTATTAACATATTATTCCCTCTGTCCCTCTTCATCAAGTGCGAATTTGATTTTTTTTTCTTAACATTCATTTTGATTTTGGAAGGAGAATTATTTCCTTCCAACAACCCTATTGCAGTTTGTGAAGATGTACGGAGATGGTACACCAAATTCATTTCCACTTCATTTCACAACATTATTGATCCTAATATAGTTGGGAGAATTCCAAACTCACTAGTTTGTCAACCCCTTTAAGTACGCAGTAAGATTCCATAATGCACATGTATTATCCTTATTTCAAGGACCCGCACCGTACTTATCTACACTTCACATGAAAGTGTCTTCATTCGTCTACCCTAATTTTACATAGTTTATTGAGATTAGTTTGAGTTGACGACCTCTATATAATGATAGAAACAGTAACCACAGAAATGCAGTACCAGTTGGAGTGTATTCAGATATCAACCTGACAGTCTTCAAAATCTTCGACGATCCAAACATGGCAGAGATCAACCTGACGGTCTTTGACGATGAAGAAAACCAAATCCACCACCATGGAAACAAAATCATGCCTTTTTCCCCTACTCACGTTATTACACCAATGTAAGTGATCTTGCATTCAGGAATTTATTTTTAACTTGTGTTTTGTTTTTTATGTTATATGATATCACGCTTTGATTGAGATTAGTGCATATAGAATAGAAGTGAGCTTATTTTTTTGAATATTTGTACAGGTTTGAGCAGCAGACGGTTCAACAAAAAGAAAAGAAATGTCGCATTACCCTTAGTGAAAGGTTGGGTTTGGAAGATTTCCTTTCTCCAATGGTAGGTTTTGGACTCCTTTTTGTCGCAAAAAAAATGTCATTTTAAAAAGAACCTATATTTTCATACGTCATACTTTGATTTGAATTTTGTTTTACCTTAAAGTGGTTGTAAGTAAGATTAGAACAACATAATACATGAGGGTATGCACCTGATATATTTGTAAACCAAAAGTTGCGAATGTGTGACTGAGATTAACAATAGCAATCTTAAGTAAAAGTTTCCAATCTTTCCAATGTGCAAATGAGATAGCGAAATTGATATTCAATATTTATATTTTCAGGTCTGGCGAGCTTCTATTGCAGAACTCCTGGGAACAGCATGTTTAGTATTCATGATCGAGGCCATTATCATTTCCTCAAACGAAACAGATATAGCAGCACCAAAGCTAATAATGGCCTTGCTTATATTTCTCACAAACGCGATCCTAGCCCTTGCTTCAATGCCAGTATCAGGTGGCCACATCAATCCAACCGTCACTTTATCAGCCGGTCTAATTGGCGTTATTTCTTTATCACGCGCCACAATATATATATTCGCTCAATGCATAGGAGCTATGCTAGGGGCAGCAGCACTCAAAGGGGTAATAAGCGATGAACTTGAAACAACCTACTCACTTGCAGGTTGTACAGTAACAACAATTTCATCAACAACAGACGGACCAATCATATCAGGGCTTGGCTATACACATGCCCTTCGGCTAGAAATAATATGTTCGTTTGTTTTCCTTTTGCATCGAGATGGATTGCACTTGATCAGAGACAAGCTAAGGCTTATGGTCGGGTTATTGTTTGCTTAGCAATTGGCATGGCTGCTGGCCTCAGCTTCTTTGTTTCAACCACCGTTACTTCTACTAAAGGCTATTCTGGTGCTGGGGCGAATCCTGCACGCTGTTTTGGGCCAGCAGTTGTTGGTGGTGGTAATCTTTGGAATGGGCATTGGGTATTTTGGGCAGGCCCTGCAATTTCTTCGTTTACATTTTATGTTTACATTAAGATTATACCTGGACATCAATTTCAGCCTGAGGAGTACAAACATGACTTCTTCAAAGTCGTTAAGGGTGTGTTCAATCATATCTGTTAGCAACTAACAATGTTTGTCATCCTTCTTTGTAATATAAACCATATTGAAGAAAAAGTTCATATCAACAGTACAAGTTTTGTGAGACTGTTGTCTTTTTCATTCATTGTAGGCAAGTTTCTATTAAATCTAAAAAGGTATCTGATGTGACCTAACCAAAAATTTGGGTTTAACCGTTATCGCTCGATGACATTAATAGATTGCATTGGCGTAATTATAAAAATAATCAAATGGCAGAAGAGGTTAAGAATGGTCGCGGTAATAAGCGAAGGGGTGGCAGTCCCACCTGAGGCAGTAATGGGTGATTACTTTCACCCTTAAACTGATGCCTCAATTTCATGCATTCTGTTTTAGAGGGGTGTTGTTCAAATAGATACCTAGGTCCTAAAATTACTTAATCTCAATCATGTCTACACTTAGGATCCCCCAATTTTATTAGAACCTTTTTAGGTACCCTTAGGATTCTTCGTGACCAGCACAGGTGTATTTCAACTCTTCATTCAAGACAAACCAGCAAGAGGAAGCAAATCAGCAGACCAGTAAACAAGTTGCCGATCAACTCTATTCTTAACATGCGACAAGTTGCCGATCAACTTGCTACAGAAGTTGCCGATCAACTTATTAAAGAAGTTGCCGATCAACTCCATTCACAACATGCCGATATAATAGACAGTCTGCACTGTCAGTCAGGTGACATCATTTCATTAAAGTCAACCTTGCTGATTGTCTCTATACTGTTTTATCATAAAGTAGTTTACCTGCTCTGTAATGATTTCTACGCCGTCTGACACATAGCTACTTTTAGCTATACTCTGTCTCTACTTGCTTTTGCAGGTAACCGGTTGAGACAAAGGGGTCTTTACCCATCATACTTTTAAGGCACGCGTATCTTCGCCATTAATGCCAAGGATACTGCATTAAATGCTCCTCACCTACCCAGCTGGAAATTCAAATGTTATCCTTCTTCTCCAAGACTCCAGGCATTTACTCTCCCTATAAATAGAGGACTTGGTGCATTGAAGAAGGTTGGTGATTTTAGTGCATTGAAGAGAGTTGGTTGTTTGCAGCATTCATTGAAGCTCAAACATCCCTTGTCCAGATAATCATTAGATCATTTAATAGGACATACACTTGTGAACAAACTCTACAACACTGTTAATATTTCCGAACTAGATTATTTTAAGGAATACGTTGTCTGAGTTTTCACACACCCACCTGAGTGAGATAAGTTCTTTTGAACTTGCCGCTCAAATACACTTGGTCAGATATTTGTTTTACGATTCATTAAACTATCTCTAGAATTTATTCTTTGTATCCGGCAAAGCCGCTCTTGTAATAGACTAGGGATATTTAATAGTGCTCTTAACCCAAATCCAAGTTCTGACCAAACTTGGTAGAGGACGTAGCAGTATTTACACTGTGAACCTCTCCAAATCTCTGTGTCCTCTGTTACTTACTGTCCTTGCCGGTTGGAACTCTATCACCGGCAAATCATTACTGTTCTTACTGACTCAACTTCATTTCCATTGACCAATCTCTTGAAACTGCATTGAACTTTTAGAAACTACTTTGTGTTTAAACCTAGCTCTCAAAACCTTTTTATAAACTGATTTTGTGTGAGTTAAAACAAGTCATATCTTCTCCGCTGCGCTTACTGATAATAGTTTGCAATCTGATAAGTGACTTTGCATTTATAAAAGTGTTTCTTTGAAAAGGTTTTAATTAGGCTATTCACCCCCCCCCCCCCCTCTAGCCTATTTTCCTACCAATTGGGCCTAACAATTGGTATCAGAGCTTGGAATTTTGAAAGAAATTTCCAAGCTTTGCAGCTTGTTTGCCGATACCATGACAGGAAAAATCATGCAGTCATTCAACATCACCACCATTCCGTTGTTGAATGTCAACGAGTTTGGTGTCTGGAAATCTCGTATGATAAAGTATATGAACTCAATCGATGACCGGTTGATGAAGGTCATAGAAGGTGGTCCAATCATTCCGTTAAAAGTTTCAACCACCTACAGACCTATTCCCTCCACTCCGCTGACACAACATGCTGATCGAGAAACTGAACAGGAAACCCATGTTCAGATTGATGAAACTTTGATTGAGAAACCCAGAGAGGAATGGACCGACGACGACAAACTTTCTGCTGCCCTAGATGGAAAAGCATGCCACATTATCTCTTGTGGTTTGGATGACAAGCAATACAAACTTATTGACTTGTGCTCCACGGCTCAAGAATGCTGGAACAAGCTCCTTGCATACTTTGAAGGTGACGAGCAGGTGAAGGACAACAGACTCTACGATTGCATTGCTGAGTTTGAATCCTTCAAGAAACAAGATGGTGAATCACTAAGGAGTGCCTACGACAGATTTTGCGAGGTAAGTAATTTATGTGCTTCATTAGGTAAAGTTTATACTATGAAAGATCTTAATATTCGTTTTCTAAGTTCTTTGGGAAATGAGTATCATACTAAGGTCACCGCTGTTAGAGAAGTGAGAGACTTAAACAAGACTTCTATTCAGAATCTTGTGTCTAGTCTATTTCTGTATGAGAGAGAACTGCAAAAACTTAACATTCTCGATAAAAATTTCAAAAACTTGTCTCTATCAGCTCAGTCACAGATATCCTTTTCTTCAAACAAATCCCCTCCTATAGATCCACCTCAAACATCCTGCAGTTCCAATACCCATGAAATAACCTCAGAAAAACCTATGGAAGAAGACGAATTTTCCGCCTTCGCTAGGAACTACAAAAGGTTCAAAGACTTCAAAAGGATGCAGAAAGGAAACTACCAGCAACCAAAATCCTTCACACCACCATTTCAGAAACCAGCAAGCTACAATAAACCCTCTACTAGTGCTACCGATGGAAAGAACAACAAAGGTGATCTGGTCTGCTTCAACTGCAGAAAACCTGGTCACTTTGCTTCTAAATGTCCTCAACCAAAATATGAATACGTGAGGAAGTCATTCAACAAGAGACATCCTAAGTCTCGAAGCTTTGTTGCCGATGAAAGCACAGAAAAGGCCTTGCCGGTTTGGTGTGAAACTGATTCCGATGAAGATGCCGATGAAGATGAAGATGCCGATGTAAGTTTTGTCACCCTAGATTTGGAAGATGCCGATGTATCATCATTGCCGACTCCAGTCTACCGAGATCCATCTCCACCAAGAACTCCAGTCAAAGAAGAATCTGCTGGAAGACCTCATCCACACTTCAAAGAAATAAGTGTCAAAGCTGAAAACCCATATGGATACAAAGTACACCAAGTGGGAACCTCACTCTATGGCCAGTGTAACTCTTCTCAATTTACCACCATCAAATCAAAATCCTTACCGATGACCAGAAAACTATTATTCAATGAACAATCTAGCATTGCCAAAAACATATCAAAACCCATCTCTTCCCTACCTGACTTCTCTCCTGGACCCATTGCCTCTGCTCCTAAAATTTTAGCTGATCCTTGTCCTGAAATATCCAAAGCTGAAATGGTAGAGACAATGGATGAACTTTTTATCGATCATGAGAAGCTGAGAAGCGTTCATAAAGTGATGGCTGCTGATTTCAATAGAATTTCTGCAGAGAATGACTTGCTTGTGTCTGAACTTAAAGTTCTTAAAGGACATGAGCTTGAGTCTGTTCTTCTAAAGAAAGAAAACCTGGATCTTAAATGCCAAGTAGCAGTATTGATAGCTCAGATCGAAGATCTTGTGAAAAGAAACAATCATCTCTCAAGGATTTTTTATTCTTACACAAAATCTAGAGTTGCTGTTGAAACAATCCTACAGACCCAAATGTCATATAAGGACCAATCTGGGTTAGGATTTGATTCCAGCAGCAGTAGCTCTACTGAAACCTGTGCTACGTACCGAGAAAAAGGATGAGAAAGTTGAATGTAGTCCTGTTAACTCAGTGCATAAGGATGCTAAGCCAATATACAGTGCTGTGGAAATGAAGTATCCTAAGAACCAGAACAAAAGGAATGATAAGCACAAACAAAGATATGTTAAGGTTGCTGATACTGAGTCTGCCGATAACGGTATTCTTGGTGAATACATCAGCAGAGCAAATGCTGCCGATCTGACCTCATCTGCTGCCGATGGACAAGTGCCTAAAAAGGTAACTGCCAAAGGTAAACAGAATGGAAAGAAAGGCAAGACTAGCACCTTTAAACCTACTAAGTTTGTGCCTGCTCAATTCCCTAGTTCTGCCGATGCACTAACTAAACAGAATGATGTTCTACCGACTCCATAGCCTATCAGTCAAGTGAGATGTGCTAATTGTTTTGATTATGGTCACAAGGCTCATGAATGCCTCTTGAAGCACCTATCTGGACCCACTGAGGTTACATCCTCTAGTGGTGGCCAGATGTGGTTGCCAAAGAGGAACTAACCCTCGGACCCATGAATAAGGGGGACCATAAGCATACTGTTTTATTTCAGGAATGCTTCATGGCCTCAACTGGTGCAAGCAAGGATTTGTGGATTCTAGATAGTGGCTGCTCAAGACATATGACAGGATTTGCAGATCTTCTTGCCGATATTATTGAAGCATCAGGTCCCCCAGTAGTGTTTGGTGATAATGCCAAAGGAAAAATCATCGGTATAGGTACCATCAAGAGAGGTGCAGTTACTGTACAGAAGGTCTCTCTAGTGGATGGTCTGAAACACAACCTTCTATCAATATCACAATTCTGTGATAAAGGAATGCAATGCGTATTTACTACTTCCAGTTGCTATGTGAAAGACATTGCTTCCAATGAAACTCTTCTCACTGCCAAACGTAAAGGTAACATTTATGCAGTAGACTTAAGTGCTATTACTGGTGTTCCATAACAAGACTCCTTATGAACTCTGGAGAGGCAGAATTCCCAACATTGGATTCTTCAAGATATTCGGCTGCAAATGTTACGTGCTATACAATGGAAAATAGCACAGAGGTAAATTTGATGAGATAGCTAATGAAGGAATCTTTGTTGGATACGCTAAACACAGTAAGGCCTTTCGAGTTTTCAATAAGAAACTTTTGAAAATTGTTGAATCTGTTCATGTAACCTTTGATGAATTTAATTTGTTAGAGTCTGACAAGGCTCCAAATAGTACTAATGTGTCTAGTGCTCATGAGACATGTGAATCCAGTAATACTAATCCTGCAGATCAAGTACCAGCTGCTGATCCAGTCATTTCAGCAGAAGAATCAGCAGATGCTCCGTATTTTCCTTCATCAGCAGAACCAGAACCTGCTGATGAATTTCATAATCCGTTTGCCGATGCAAACTCTGCTGATCATCCTGAAGACAGATCTAGCCCTCAACCAATTTCTGTTATAAGACCTAATCCTCCAAGCTTTCATCCACCTCTCACTCAAAGTTCTTCTCCTACACCATCTGCTGATCTTGATCCTCCTCTAGAATCCTTACAACAAGAATCAGTAAGACAAGATGTGCCGAGAGAAGTCAGAACAGTTCGTGATCATCCATTAGAAAATGTGATTGGTGATGTCTTTGGTCCCAGATTAACAAGGAACCTTAGTAGAGCATTTGCTGAAAGCCTTTTCTCATCTGCTATGGTCTCCGATATAGAACCAAAGAAGACTGAAGAAGCTCTTGCCGATCCTGGTTGGGTTGAAGCCATGCAAGAGGAACTGAATCAGTTTGAAAGATTCAAAGTATGGGAACTTGTGCCAAGACCAACTTCTCAGCAAGTTATTGGTACTAAGTGGGTTTACAGGAAAAAATTGGATGAAGCTGGGAAAATCATTAGAAACAAAGCTAGGTTAGTTGCTAAAGGCTACCGTCAAGAGGAAGGAATCGACTACGATGAGACATTTGCTCATGTTGCAAGATTGGAAGCTATAAGACTTTTCTTAGCCTATGCTGCCTTCAAGGAATTCAAGCTATATCAAATGGACGTGAAAAGTGCCTTCCTGAATGGAGAACTCCAAGAACTAGTTTATGTTGAACAACCACCAGGTTTTGAGGACTCCAAGAAGCCTGATCATGTCTACCGATTGAAGAAAGCACTCTATGGCTTAAAGCAAGCTCCAAGAGCATGGTATGAAACCCTTTCTAAGTTCTTACTTAGCGATGGCCTAGGCTTCACTCGAGGTAAAATCGATACTACTTTATTTGTTGCCAAGCATAAGGGTCATTCATTGTTTGTTCAAATATATGTCGATGATATTATTTTTGGTTCCACTAATGAATCACTTTGCAAGAGATTTGAGAAGCTAATGCAGAGCAAGTTCGAGATGAGCATGATGGGTGAACTAACATATTTCCTTGGACTTCAAGTCAAACAATCCAATGAGGGAATATTCATCAGTCAAGCCAAGTATGCCAAAGAACTTATCAATAAGTTTGGCTTTGACAATGCTCACTCTCAAAGCACACCGATGGGCACTAACATTCACTTAGATAAGGATGAGTCTGGTAAGAAAGTAGATGTAACAGTCTACCGAGGTATGATCGGCTCACTCCTCTATCTTACTGCCAGTAGACCAGATATTATGTTTGCTGTTTGTGTTTGTGCCAGGTTTCAAGCTGACCCTAGGGAATCCCATCTGCAGGCTGTAAAACGTATTATTAAATATTTATGTGGCACTGCTAACCTTGGATTATGGTATGCAAGAGATTCATCTTTTAATCTAATAGGTTATTCAGATGCAGACTTTGCAGCTTGCAGGGTAACAAGAAAGACTACAAGTGGGACTTGCCAATTTCTTGGTGATAGACTGGTGTCTTGGTCCTGTAAGAAACAAGCATCAATTTCCACTTCTACTACTGAAGCTGAGTACATTGTTGCCGGCAGTTGCTGTTCACAGATCCTGTGGATGAAGCAGCAGCTTGTTGACTATGAAGTTCCATCTCAAATTTGTCCCATTTATTGTGACAACCAATCAACAATCTCAGTTTCAAACAACCCGGTCATGCATTCCAAAACCAAGCACATAGACATCAAGTATCACTTTCTGAAGGAACATGTTGAAAAGGGGAATGTAGTGCTGCTCAAAGTTCATACCGATTACCAAAGAGCAGACATACTGACAAAGCCCTTAGACCAGAAAAGATTTGAATTCCTAAGAGGTGAACTAGGTATGATTGATTTCTATAGTTAAAATTGTGCTAACTCTGCCCATTGTGCTAGACATGCCGATCTCATCAGCAAGTATGAAAATCTTGCCGACCAAATTATTTTGCCGATCTCATCAGCAAGTGTGAAAATCGTGCTGACCAAATTACATTGCCGACTAAATATTGCTGACAACATCGTGCCGATCAACATGTCTTGCCGACTAAATGATCTTGCCGATTCAAACTATCTTGCCGATATTTAAAAACTATCAAATCAGCACGTCTCTGCAAAAAGATAAGATTCCTGACACATGACGTAAGCAATCAAATCAAAGGTACATCGGTCACACCATCTCCCTGACACGTGTGTGTACCTTTCTTACCCAAAATCGTGTCAAGATGTATTCCATTTAATGCGATACATCAGCAAGGTAACAGGTCATCATCACTTATCTTTTAATTATGACTAATTTACCCTTTCTCTCTCTTTCTTTTAACTGTTCATTTCTCACTGTTTTATGTGCGCATTAAATTTTACATGAGCACGTTCACCGTGGTAATAGGTTCAGTTACTTCTCATTATTCCTTATCCTCTCATATTCTCTCTCTCTCTCCCCCATAACATATATAAACGTCTTTCAAAATTCCTTAAGCTTTTTCTCCGCCAATTTTTTTTCTCTCTGCTCTCTATTCTCTCTATCTCTCTCCTCTTTCCAGATTATCAGTTCATCGTTTTATTTGTTCATCTATTCATAATCTGGTAAGTGTTAATGTTTATACTCTGCTCATTTCTAATCATTTATGGTTTGATTTGTCTTTATTTCTAACATTGAGAGTTGTTTGAGTAATTTTGCAGACAATGTCCGGTGAAAAATATATCTACGGAGGCTATGTTGACTCCGACTACTTCAACGACGAAGCCGATGGGGTTTTCTTGAAGAATCTTCTTATTGGGTCCTTGCTTGATTCGTTCATCACTCCATCAGGAGTTAGTTCAGTATTTGTGGATCTTGTCAAAGAATTCTTCTCCAACTCCTCTGTTGTCCACTCTCGAGCTGACTCCTCCGTTATCGTCTCCATCAATTCTACTGTTTTGGGCGTGCAGATCTCTATTACTCCCTCTTCTATCTCTGAAGTTTTTCCCAATCTTGGGAATGAAGGGTTGAGTGCTCTAGTTGATGAGCAGGAACTGGATAGGGCTTGGATTATCATGAGAGGTGCTGGCACAAGGCTTAGTGGCACTAATCATCTGAAGATTCACTATCCCCGAAGATACTATGCTTTGGCTGAGATAGTTGATAGATGTCTCATTTGCCGATCTGGATCCCACAACAATATCACTGATGTGCAGTTTGAAGCTATGGCCGCCATTGTTCTGCAGATTGAGTTCAACTGGTGTGCCTACATATTCAGGATTATCGCTACGGCTGCTGATAAGTGGGCTTCTGACAGATTGAAGAACAAGGCCAATCCTGGAAAAGGATGCCATTATCTGTTGATAAGTATGATTCTGAGGAGAAATGCCAATGTAGTGGCTGCCGATCGCTTTCCATCTAGCATGCCTTTCAATAAGTTGAAGTTCTTTAATGCTAAGGATTGGAATAGGATTTCAAAGAATGCTTCCAGTGCCGATGCCCCCTTTGTTGCTCCTGCACCTGTTGTTACTCAGAGGAAGAAAAAGGCAAAGACCATTCCTTCAGTTGCTTCTCAATCAGCAGCATTCTCTACTCCTGCTCCTTCAACTGATAGAATTCTTGCCGATTCTACTCATGGTGCTCCAAAGAAAACGAAACTGGTAAAGGTTGCCGATCAAGTGGTGATAAAGAAGGTGAAGCTTGCCGATGAAGTTCCTTCTTCCACTATTCCTCCTGCTGATCCAAGAGCCAAGCTAATTAGGTTTGCCCCTGCTCATCTTGCCGGTGCTTCCCTAACTACCGATCCTGCTGTCAAGGTTGAAATTCCTGATGAAGAATTCACTGATGACTTTGCCGATGGCAAAAGTATTGAGGATGTCATTGAGAAGCTCAAGTCTCAGACTCCTAGGAAATGCGCTCCAATCAGAAACCCAACTTTCCACACCTTCTACAAGAATCCTTGGTCCTTCACCAACAAGGTCTTGAACAAGAAATGGGTCTTTCCGATTGACCATCTGCCTCCCTTTATTCGTCGTCTTCTTCAGTTTCATGAAGAGATGAAAGACACTGTCACTCCCGGAAATCCTGCTGATTATGTTGATCAAAAGAGTTTGGACAGACGCACTGATATGTGGAAAGAGAAGTTTGTCCCTCTATCAAAGTTCAAGCAGTTGAAAGAGGCTGAACTAAAGCTCAATTTTGGTCGGTATTTTGAATTCCTACCACTACACTGGAACCAAGTCTATCTTTTTCAAGATAGAATTAGACAAGACTTGATGGTTCAGGACGTGTGGCTCATCTATGCCAGGACATTTAATCAGCTCTCTCAATTCACAGAGTTTGATCCATATCAGATTGGAAGACTTGAAAATGATGAAGATTTGCTGCCATACAATGATGATGAGGCTCCTGCTGTCAGCCGTCTCAATGCTCACTTTTATAGATCAGTAAAGAAGGTCACTATGGACTTGATTGAAAAGTCTAATGAATTTCTGTTGAAGCAAGATGCCGATCGCCGTGCCGCTGAAGACCTTGCCGATAAAGATGCTCATGTTCCTTCGCCAAGCAGCAGCAAGACCGAGACAGATGCCGATGTTCACTCTGCCGACGATGCAGATGCTGCTGATAAAGAATTTGTAGCCGATGGACGTGATGATGCTGATGAAGATGGTGATTCTACGATAGTGATGCTGATGATGATGGTGCTGATTTATTTGGTGATTTGGTTTGTGCTCACAAAGTTGCTGCTGACTCTCCTTCCACTTCACTTACAACAGATAGTGACAAGATGCCAATCAGAACTGTCATGGATAAAGCTCCCTCTGCTGAAGTCTTTGCAGAATCTGTATTGAAGGATGATAGTAGTGTTGAAGGAAGTCATGCTGATGAACATTTTAAGGAGATAGTGGAATTTCAAGTTGAGACAACTACTGACACTCAACCTCTGATTGAAGTATCTACCGACCTACCTGCCCCAGTTGAGACAACTATAGACACTCAACAGATGGATGTATCTGTTTCAGGAGGAGAGACTGATGAGAAAACTGCTGACACTCATCTTGCTGAGCAAACTACAGACACTCAGTTAGTTGGAGTTACTCCTGAAATACAGATTGTCCCCCCTACTGGTATTAAGGAGGTTGTGGAATTGGGAGGAGGTACTGAAGGAAGTACTCCTAATTTGGATGCTGAAATTGCTGCTAGCTTACAATTCGAAGAAATTCTTCTACAGCCTTTATTCAGATTGCCGACTGTTGTTTCACCCCTTCTTCTTCCTGCTCCAACTGATGTTCGTGCCGATGGAAATCATGTTGATGAAGCTCATCCTGCTGATTACATGGAGGTTGGAGAACAAGCTTTTGTTGATCCTGATGCTGTTGATACTTCTCCACCTCCCAGCTATGATTATTTTCAGAATGGAAAGGATATGATGTGCTCAAATTGGTACACTACCAATGTTTCTATCCCTTCCAACAGCTTTGGACAGCCTCTCTTTTATGTTCATCCGAGGCTATCATTCAAGTATACCCTCCAAAGGCTTCCACTTCCGTTTGGCAAAGATCACCCTCATGTCACCAAGCATCCATTCTCTTCTGGTGCTTCAACCAGTGACAGACCAATATTCCTTCCATGGATCAAAGATGACCGTATTCGTACAAAGGGAAAGACTCCTCGGATCTCTAGACTGAAGCGAAAGATTGTCTATGAACCTAGATGTCTACTACCTGGCAAACTGAAGATAGGTGGTAAGGTCGTTCTCCCTGGTCTATCTCCTAAAGAAGTTCTCATCACTTCAAATGGTTGGATGAGGAGATGCTCTATGATCAATGATGAGCTTAAAGAAATTCTGGAGTATCGGCATCTCAACGCTCGTGGTCTTGTGCACTTAGTCAAATCAGCTGCACTTGCCATTACTCTGCCGATGTTTCATCCTCGTCAGCGTGCCGATCACATGGTTTACACATCTAGGCTGCTGAATGCCAGATTGGTAATCATGATATTGGAAGGCTATGCTTGTTTGGAGTTTCAGCTTGCTTTGCTGCTTTCTATGGAAGACAACGGCATCTTTCATCTTTCAGGGGATAGAGACGTTATTGTCCATCCAGAATTTCCTCTGGAGATTGTTTATCCTAGACCTGCCGATGATATTGTCTCCACATTCATTCCTATTGAAGTTCTTTCCGCTACCGAGATTGTTGCTGCTCCTGTTGATGATGCCGATCTTGTTTCTGCTGATGATGGTTCTGCCGATGATGGAGATCCTGTGCTTCAAAGAATTTTTTCTTTGCCTCCTGTTCCTGTTCCTGTTCCTTCTTCTCCTCTGCCGATCGTTATTTCTGACGATGATATGCAGATTGTTGCCGATGAGGTACAGATCGAGGATGCTGATCTGGATAATGAAGAATTTGTCCCTTCTCTGGTTCTCCGAAATCCAAATTCTTTTGCTGCGCCGATCTATGTTGATAGACCCATTGTCTTCAACAGCCTCTATGATTTTCATTGCTTTGAAGAAGGAGATGATTTTAATCAGAATGCGCCTCCTACTCGTGGTGATTTGGTTGACTTCTCCCATTCCATTGCGGACCTGTTCAAACAATCCACGAAGGAGCTATCTAAGCAGATTCATAAGTCCAATCAGGAGGAGGATGTGATCAGAATCAGGACATCTGTTTACAATGACATGAAAAATCTGCTGCAAGAAAGAACTGAACGCGTTTTCAATCTGTCTGAGTTAAATGGCTCTCTTGTCACTCAACAGAAAATCTTACTTGCCGAGCACAATGACACCCGCAGCAAACTTGAAGCCTCTGAAGAGAAACTTGCTGATATTCAGAATGAACTTCTTGAAGCCAAATTAAAGATTGCTGCTCTTGAGGCAAACAACAAAATGTTATCTGATAGATTAGAGAGTGCTCAGAGAAGGCAGAGCAAGGCAAAGAGGAAAGCTGAAAGAAAAGAAGAAAAAGCCAGAAAGAAGGCTAGGAAGACTGAATCTACAAAGGACTCAACTCCAGCAGCAGATCCCAAGATTTATGATCCTCCAGCTGCTGATCCTTGAGTCACATAGCCTATGATGTAGATATCTTATTGAAGACCTTCACAGACAAATTTCTTTGCTTATAAAATTTTTATTGTGCTAATAGGTTTTTCTTATATTTGTGTTGTTAGCAGCATTATTCTGTGCCATGTCCTTTTGCAGATCATCACTCTTGCCGATCAACTCTATTCCTTGAACCGGCTTCACCATTTATTTTGGTGAATCCACCTTTTGCATTAGACATCTAGTGTGACTTACCTTAGGAATTGGTTATACCTAGATATCCTTAGAAATCTTTTCCCTAAGATAAGAGATGTCTTTAGCTTTAAGGGTGATTGGACTTAAGTAATTAGGAGGAGATTGTTGTTCAAATAGATACCTAGGTCCTAGAATTACTTAATCCCAATCATGTCTACACTTAGGATCCCCCAATTTTATTAGAACCTTTTTAGGTACCCTTAGGATTCTTCGTGACCAGCACAGGTGTATTTCAACTCTTCATTCAAGACAAACCAGCAAGAGGAAGCAAATCAGCAGACCAGTAAACAAGTTGCCGATCAACTCTATTCTTAACATGCGACAAGTTGCCGATCAACTTGCTACAGAAGTTGCCGATCAACTTATTAAAGAAGTTGCCGATCAACTCCATTCACAACATGCCGATATAATAGACAGTCTGCACTGTCAGTCAGGTGACATCATTTCATTAAAGTCAACCTTGCTGATTGTCTCTATACTGTTTTATCATAAAGTAGTTTACCTGCTCTGTAATGATTTCTACGCCGTCTGACACATAGCTACTTTTAGCTATACTCTGTCTCTACTTGCTTTTGCAGGTAACCGGTTGAGACAAAGGGGTCTTTACCCATCAGACTTTTAAGGCACGCGTATCTTCGCCATTAATTCCAAGGATACTGCATTAAATGCTCCTCACCTACCCAGCTGGAAATTCAAATGTTATCCTTCTTCTCCAAGACTCCAGGCATTTACTCTCCCTATAAATAGAGGACTTGGTGCATTGAAGAAGGTTGGTGATTTTAGTGCATTGAAGAGAGTTGGTTGTTTGCAGCATTCATTGAAGCTCAAACATTCCTTGTCCAGATAATCATTAGATCATTTAATAGGACATACACTTGTGCACAAACTCTACAACACTGTTAGTATTCCCGAACTAGATTATTTTAAGGAATACGTTGTCTGAGTTTTCACACACCCACCTGAGTGAGATAAGTTCTTTTGAACTTGCCGCTCAAATACACTTGGTCAGATATTTGCTTTACGATTCATTAAACTATCTCTAGAATTTAGTCTTTGTATCCGGCAAAGCCGCTCTTGTAATAGACTAGGGATATTTAATAGTGCTCTTAACCCAAATCCAAGTTCTGACCAAACTTGGTAGAGGACGTAGCAGTATTTACACTGTGAACCTCTCCAAATCTCTGTGTCCTCTGTTACTTACTGTCCTTGCCGGTTGGAACTCTATCACCGGCAAATCATTACTGTTCTTACTGACTCAACTTCATTTACATTGACCAATCTCTTGAAACTGCATTGAACTTTTAGAAACTACTTTGTGTTTAAACCAAGCTCTCAAAACCTTTTTATAAACTGATTTTGTGTGAGTTAAAACAAGTCATATCTTCTCCGCTGCGCTTACTGATAATAGTTTGCAATCTGATAAGTGACTTTGCATTTATAAAAGTGTTAATTAGGCTATTCACCCCCCCCCCCTCTAGCCTATTTTCCTACCAATTGGGCCTAACAAGGGGGCTAAAACTTATGAGGTCAAGGTCAATATTTGAACATGTTACCCACCTTTAATGGGTTACCGTCTGATGATGCCTAGCTTGACCTTTATAAAAGAATATATGATGATTGTGTCTTACTTCCCAGCTAAAGCAGGAGTAATCAAGGAGGATATACACTACAAGAAAAATGCGTTTTAGAGACGGCAAAATATGTAGCTAAAACGAAGATTCTGTCTCTAAATCAAAATCAGCGACAAATTGATTCTGTAGCTAATCCGTAGGCTCAGGTAGGTCGCTAATATATGTTGTCGCTACTCTGTAGCTGAATTAGAGACGGGACATTCTGTCTCTAATTTAGAGACAGAATGTCGCTATTCTGTAGCTGAATTAGAGACGGAACATTCTGTCTCTAATTTAGAGACAGAACTGTCTGTCGAGAAATTAGAGACAGAATGTCCCGTCTCTAATTCAGCTACAGAATAGCGACAGCATATATCAGTGACCTGCCTGCGCCTACGGATTAGCTACAGAATTGTTTGTCACTAATTTTAATTTAGAAACAAGTCTTAGGGCCTTGATAACTGAAAATTTACAATTTTCTAAAGAGTTAGATAGCCTTAAAACCAAAAATAGCCTTATTGAAAACCAAAACCTCACCCTTCAAGATCAAAACAAGAAACAAGCTGATGAGATGGTAGACCTTCATGCTGATGTCTTCAATGCAAAGAATAGTCATCTTCACATCAGTAGTTAACTAAAAGAACTAAACTTGAGAATAGAGGCACTGAATGATGAGAACCAAGCATTCAAAACAAAAATTGAATCTTGGAACAAATTAAGCACAGCCATGTGACACTACTTGTACACTCAAAGGCATCCCTGTGACAAAACTGGATTAGGAGCAAATAATCGAACTGTGGTAGAATACAAACTACCTGAAGGAGAGAGAAAACTTGAGAAAATGCTTCTTGTTAAGATGGGAGACAAGATAATAAGAAAACACATCTATCTTGTTCAAACAAAACAAGATGTATACAAGGTTCAAGAAAAAAGGAATGAGGTCTACTATCAGGATCAAGCCTCTAGTAGCAATGCTCAAATGACAATCCCCAACAACAAAATTTAGCCCCCAAGTCCTCCAAAGCAATCTCAGAATGGGAAGAACAATCAAACAAGTCAATACACCAGAAGGAGCAGAACCACCAAGGATATCCTTGAAGACAGCAGACCTACCAAAAGAGAAACAAGAGAAGGAAAGGGCATCAAAATAACAATTCAAGTTTCCCTAAAGCCTATCCTTCATATAACCCTTAAAAATCTCTCTCCTTCCACAACCAAAACAACCAACAACACAAAATGACACCCTACATGTACCAAATTATGTCCTACCTAAACTTCCTTAACAAAAAGCCATTTGTCCCAAAGAACACTAACCCTCCTAAAAAAATTGTGAAAGTTTGGGTCCCTAAGGCTGTCTAACTCCCTGGACCCACATTCAAAAGGGGACCATATTTATTTCATTTTTCAGTTTGTAGGAATTAAATAAAGGACTTTGGTATCTAGATAGTGGTTATAGTAGGCACATGACCTTCAACAAGCAATGGCTTCAGAACTTCACCTCAAAGGATGGTCCAAATGTTATTTTTTGAGATAACTCACAAGCTAGAGTCAAATGGCATGGATATTTAGTTACAAAAAGCATTATTTTGTCAAATGTGTCCTATGTAGAAGGTCTCAAGCAAAACTTGATTAGCATTAGTCAAATCTGTGACAAAGGATTTCACGTTATTTACTCTCATAAATTGTGTCAAGTGAAGAATTCAAAAGGAGAAATCATCCTCACTGGTTTCAGAAAAGGAAATGTGTATTGTATATCCCTTAAATTGTCTCAATCTTCTGATGCCGTATGTCTACTCTCTTACAATCAATCTGATTTAGCATGGCTTTGGCATAAGAGATTGGCTCACTTGAACCTCAAAACCATAGCCAAACTTGCATCTTTAAATCTTGTTAAAGGACTTCCAAAGATATCCTTCGAAAAGGATAAGCTATACAATGCTTGTCATGTGGAAAGCAACAAAAGACTTCTTTTCAAGCCAAAAATAGATTGGATACAAAAAGACCAATTGAACTCATTCATATAGACTTATTTGGACCAATCAAAACTAGAAGTCTTGGAGGAAAAAGGTACTCTCTTTTGGTTGTTGATGGTTACACAAGAATCACTTGGATTATTCTTTTGGAATCTAAGTCAGAAACTCTTGGACATTTGGTCAAACTGCTCAATCAAATTCAGAATCTCAAAAATAACAAGATTGTCAGAATAAGGTCAGATCATGGTACTGAATTTGAGAATACTGGAGTTGAAGAGCTCTGTAATCAGCAAGGCATAAGTCACAATTTCTCAGCCCCTAGAACTCCTCAACAAAATGGAGTTGCTGAGAGGAAAAATAGAACAATTTGTGAAGCTGCAAGGAAAATGTTATCTGAAAACAATCTTCCTAAGTATTTTTGGGGAGAAGCTGTCTCAACTACAGTCTATGTTCAAAACAAGATCTTAATAAATAAGTATCACATGAAGACTCCCTATTAACTGTGGAATGAAAGAGCACCAACAATTTCATACTTTCATGCTTTTGGAAGTAAATGTTTCATTCACAATAATGGGAAGAACAATTTTAGATAAATTTGAGTCTAAGAGTGATGAAGGAATATTCCTTGGCTATTCATCAACTAGCAAGGCATACAGAGTTTATAATAGAAGAAGAATGGTAGTTGAAGAATCTATACATGTAGATTTTGATGAATCACCCAATGCTTTGGATATGAAATCAAATGAGTTTGATGAAACTCTTGGAAATTCTGACTCTCTTCCTGAACCCTCACCCTTTTCTTCTCAAAATTCCAAAAATGATCAACTTGACTATCTTTCTTATAACGGGCAAATTGTAATTTGGTTCCTAACATTTACATAAGTTTGCGATGTTGCTCCCAACAGTTCAATTTCGCAATTTGGTATCCTAACATTTACATTCTTTAGCAATGTGGCTACAAAACTAACACTCAGTTAAAAATCTAACCAAATAACACCCATGTGACTAGCACATGTCTATTAAAGGGACAAAATGGTCATTCTCAAGAGGCCATGTGCCGGTCATGTGAGGTTTTCTTTTGTTATTTACTTTATTCATTTTGTAGTTTAAAAAATATAGATTAAATTAATATTGGGCATATATATTATTTTATTTTGTACTTATAATTTACGTAATCTTTACAAAGTCATTTATTTTTCTAACCATAATTTAATATTTTATTTTAATAATTAAAAAGAAACTAAAATACTTTAAAATTATATAATTAGGAATTATAAATATTTTGCAAAAAACTAAAAATATATATAAGTACATTTTATGTTAGAATATAACTCAAAATAATTATGCAGACTCATTTACGATACTTTAGTAAGCGTTTTTTTGAAGTGAAATAAATTTTCTTCAAGTGAAAGGAAATAAGTAATGATTTTATTGTTGCAAATGGCAGGATAAGAGAGTAATTTTTTTTATTTAATTATACAAATTAAAGACAGGAAAGATAGAAAAGACATACATGTTTAATCTCAATTAAATAAATTAAAATAAGAGAGAATTTTTACGGTTTAGTTTGTTATATTGTTTTGGAAGAAAATTAATATGTAATATAATCAAACCAGTAAATTCAATAAATTCATTCATAAAATAATTAAGCTAGAAGAGAGAGAGAAGACATACAACTTTAAAACTGGATACTTTATCTTAATCGGAAAGGGTATTTATGTCAAAAAATAATAATAAATGTGATGATCTTATTAAAAATGAAGTTCAATGACCATTTTATCCATTTAAAAGATATGTGCTAGTCACATGGGTGTTGTTTCGTTAGAATTTTAACTGGGTGTTAGTTTTGTAGCCACATTGCAAAAAAATGTAAATGTTAGGATACTAAATTGAGAAATTAAACAGTTGGGAGCAACATTGCAAACTTATGTAAATGTCAGGAACCAAATTGCTATTTGCCCTCCTTATAACCTATCCAAAAGCTCTTCTGAAACCTTTCCACCCTTCAGCAATCTCAAAATCAATGATAATCAAGTTTCACCACCAGCTGTTCAGTCGGAAACACCTCTCATTAATCCCTGTCACTTTACTGATAGTCGACCTACTAATGATAGTAGACCTACTAATGATAGTAGACCCTCCACTGAAGACAGGACTGAGATCATCTTTGAACCAAGCCCCTTCACTCAAGAACTATCAAATCCTGATCCACCCAGATATATTCATGTGTCTAACATATACATTAATCTTCCCATCTTCAGAAACTACAACAATTATCATCCTGAGTCATTAGTTATTGGTGATATTTCCAGAGGAGTTCAAACAAGATCAAACTTTAAAAATGAAGCATTGTACAGTGCCTTCATATCCCAAATGGAACCTAAGAAGATAAATGAAGCCCTGCTTGATGCAGATTGGATAGAAGCAATGCAAGAAGAACTTGAACAGTTTGAAAGGAACAAAGTTTGAAAACTTGTCCCTAAACCCAAGAATCAAACTGTAATTGGAACTAGATGGGTGTTTAGCAATAAGATGAATGAAGATGGTATTGTGGTGAGGAATAAAGCAAGATTAGTGCATTCCTGAATGGGGTTTTGCATAAGAAAGTGATTGTTGTACAGCCTCTAGGCTTTGAATCCCCAAAATTTCCAGAACATGTATATAAATTGGATAAAGCTCTTTATGGTCTAAAACAAGCCCCTATAGCTTGGTATGAGACACTATCCAATTTCTTATTTGAAAAGGGATTCACAAAAGGCCATATTGATAATATATTGTTCATCAAAAGATCTAACCAAGATATTCTACTTATTCAAATCTATGTGGATGATATTATATTTGGTTCAACCAATGACAATCTGTGCAAAGAGTTTGGGTCAATCATTCAAGAAAATTTTGAAATGAGCATGATAGGAGAGCTCACCTTCTTTTTGGGACTTCAAGTCAAGCAATTTCCTAGTGGAATATTCATCAATCAAGGAAAATATACAAGAGATATGTTTAAAAAAAATGATATGCAAAATGTGTCCATAACCAAAACTCCACTATCAACAACTGCAAAACTGCATGCTGATCCTGAAGGACAAAGTGTTAACCAAACTTTAAATAGAAGTTATATTGGATGTCTTCTATATGTTACTGCATCAAGACCTGAAATTATGTTCAGTGTATGCTTATGTGCAAAATTCCAAGCTGATCCTAAAGAATCACACTTAGGTGCAGTAAAAAGGATTCTTAGATACCTAAAAGGTATGATTATGGTATTTGGTACCCTAGGGAATCCCCTCTATCTCTTATTGGTTACATAGATTCAAACTATGCTAGATGCACTTTGGATAGGAAATCAACTAGTGGTAGTTGTCAGTTTCTTGGTTCAAGAATTGTGAGTTGGTGCAGCAAGAAGCAAACTTCAGTTGCTACTTCTACTGCAAAAGCAGAATATATTGCTGCTTGGCTTTGTTGTTCCCAAATCCTGTATCTCAGAAATCAACTTAGAGTCTTTGGAGTTCATCAAGATCATATTCCCATTTTTTGTGATAATACAAGTGCAATAGCCATGACTGAGAATCCAGTCCAGCATTCAAAAACAAAACACATTGAGGTAATGCATCATTTTATAAGGGATGATGTTGAAAAAGGAGATATTTGACTAACTCATGTATGCACTGAAAATCAACTTGCTGATATTCACAAAAGTATTAGATGAACAGAGATTTGGTTACTTAAGAGCAAATATGGGAATGCTGAACATGCGAATAAAAAAAAATATTTCATTAATACTTAGTGGAGTACAAGGGGAGTTCTACTTCAAAAAGATGCCATCCTTGGGCCACCTAACTCCTAAAAAGCAAAAAGGGAGCACAAATGGGTCATTTGCTCCAGTCTTAGTGAAGATAGCAGACCTCTCAACAAGGTCTACTATCTTCATGATAGCAGACCTACTCTGCTATGGATCTTTCCACTCCAGCTATGAATGACCACTCTGCTGAAGTGTCTTCCTCCTCCTTCACACCTCCATATGAGGTCTCTCAAACTTTCTGACCATACTCACCACTCCTCTCCAACATGTGAGTACTCATCCACCTCCAAGAACCTCCACAAAACACTGACTGTTTTGAAGATGGCCACACTGATCTTGGCCACCAATTCACTATCTCTTGAGGCTCAGACAAGTCCTCAAGTGGTGATACAAAGCTAAAAGTCCTAGAAGAGTTGTGACTCTCACTATTTACAAAGGCCTCATCTAACCTAAAGTTGTTCCCATGCTTGATAGTTGACTTGAAAGGGCTACAACAAGCAAAATACTTACTTTTTAACAGAGAAAAGGAACTGGTCTTGGAATAGGAGCTCCCCTTACAATTGTCTCCCTTGCCTTCTCCCCTCACTCCCATATTCCCAATAACCAAATAACTCTCTCTCTCTCATACTTCAAGAGATCAAACAGAGATTTGTTAGCTCCTTTATCCTCATGGATCTCACTTATCTTAGCTTTTCCCTTCTCACACCACTTCTCCAGTGCCTCTCCTCTCTTAAGCCTCTTTCTCTCTTCCTTAACCATCTCATCCCTGACATGCACCCATATCTCCTTATTTATTTCCTTTTCTCTTAACTCTTCCTTCTTCCTTTGATCAACAGGAAGAATTTTATCAACCTCTTGCTCCCACTCAGTTTCCTCTTGAGCTTTATACTCCCTAAACTCCCCCAAAAACTTCTCATCGACATTATTCACCTCCTCTTCACTCTCTTCCTTGAACTTAAGTTTTCTCACAAGATTGGACATCTTTCTTTGGCTAAACATGTTTGTTAGTTTACCCATTTTTTTTCAGACTGTAAAGAACAAGGTCTACTAACTTCTTATAATAAGCAAACTTTTATCTGAATGTGTTGCTGTGATCACATATTCTTCAACAATACTCCTTATATTGAAAAATTTATCATCATTAAGTTCATCTCCTGAATTCATGTTCTAGATGCAATGATGATAGTAGACCTCAAAATTTGCAACTCCAGTAATGTTGATTTGATATGAAATTAAAATTGTTGCTTGACTAGCCTAGTTACAAGCTGCTTAGTCACTCATAAACCCACGTTCACTTTGCAGAATTTAAGGGAGACCTTTTCAACTCCCTTACGTTTACCACTCTTGCCTCATTAAACTTTCACCTTCTTACAAAAGCCCTCTCATTTTCAAATCAAGATTTCTTCCCTCTCTATCAAAACACTGTGCTCCCCTGTTTCTTTCTCTTAAACCCTAGAAACATGGACTCTACTTCCGCCCATGGATACCTCATCAAGAAATCCTTTTACCAAAATCCTGCTGGTGGATGGATAGAAGAATTGCTCATCAATGCCAAACTGAAGAAATTCATGGAGGCCAACCCACCAATTCTCCCATTGCTCTGCTCTCACATCTATGACAATGGCGTATGGACTGAGCACAATAACATCCAATTTGATCTACAAGGTACTACTTACACTATTTCTCCAAGTGATGTTGCTGCTACTTATGACACACCCAATGAACCTGGGATGGTTACAAACATTTGGGATTCTAATATAAATTACTCATCTCAAACTATTGACATTGAGGGATAGCCCACATTCAACTCTAAAAAGCATGTTTATAAGAAATCACTTTCTCCACAATTCTCAACCCTAGCTGATGTAGTTATGAAACGTCTCTATGGAAAAACCTCATCTCATTATATCATGAGCCATGTTGAATGGAAATAATTGTTGTGTCTCTTGCACAAAGTTCAAACAACGAATTAGAGTTTTGTATTGTTGTCTAACTTTAGACTAAGGCCTGGTCATCATCCCCTCAAAGCCAAATTCAAATCCTCAACAAATCCTGACCTGTTTAGGTTTATGAGTGGAATTTTACTACATATTAGTAGGACTTTGAGAGTTAGAGTCCCTGCACCTTATGATAGGCAAGCTACACATCACAGATATAAGGTCTTTAGTATTCACACTTTCTCATACAAAAAGGTGGGTAGAGTTGAAGGAGGCAATAGTGATAGTGAACCTAAGCAAAGAGAACCTGTCCCATTCATCAATTCAGAAGGAGAAATGTCCCCAGGTCATGTATCTTCCCCCTCTGTTAGTGACTTTGAAAGAATGACCCCCAATGAAATGATGAAAGGCTTCAAGGGTCCTGGTAGTAAAGGAAAAGGTCCCAAGATAGTGGACCTTGAAGATGAGAATTTTGAACCAATCTCTAGGATTAATCCACCTTTGTTGATTGAAGCTCCACCCTGCTCCACACCTACCTCCAGCATCATTCATACTCCATCTCCCACCTTAAAACTTGCAATAGTTTAAACTAGATCTAGAGCCAGTTCAAAAACAAAACCCTCAAAAAAGGTCATCCCAGAAAAATCCTCACCAAAAGCTTCAAGAAAATCAAAGAGACTGTCCAAAAACAATGAACCAATTGATCTACAATCTATCTGTTAGTGTTGTAAGCTCTAGGCACGTTATTTGAACGATTAATGTTATCGATTGATTATGTTTTAATAAAGATATTGAATGTTGATTATTATATATCTTGCATGTTTATTATAATAATCTCCATCCCTAGTACTTATGAAGAACTAGTATAAGTTTAATTAGATAATCATATGATGATTATGTGTATGGGATACAAGTTAAACTTATGGGTATATGTTGGTGAATATATACTGGACATGACCCAATGATGAGGTTTATGTCATGGTTATAGTGTCATAATTAAACCTCTAATAGTTATATCATTGAATCCCTAGACCTGAGGTTATTACAGTCTTCCACTTGATGAACATTACGTTTGACATATTCAAAAGTTATCCCTAACCGGATAGTTATAAAGAATATGACTGGCGTAATCTTTCATGTAGAGAAGAGTAATAAGCCAAGATGGGATTTGTTCCTCGTCAAGAGAGATGTTAAGCTTTGGCCACTCGATGAATGGTATTGATGAAATGCATGCCCATGCTCAAATAAGATTTGTATTATCAATACATTCGGAATCGAGAAAGTATTGAACATTGTAAGTTGACCATTGACCATGGTTTACGTTCGATGACATCATGGACAAAAGGATTATGATATGTTCTATAAATGATTCACGAACTTTGACAAGTTATATTAATTGGGTAGTCATGATGGCTTGCTAGAGTCCGTTCATGATTTATGAATGCAAATGTGTTTGGACACATTGTCAACTTAATATAATCCTATGGGGTCACACACAAAAGAACGAATTGTTAAAAAGGATAAAAATGACTTTCTACTGGTGCTCGACTGAGCAACTCAAAGGACTCAACCGAGCAAGGGAAACAGAAAGACAAAAAATAAGAGGCGCTCGGCCGAGCAGGTCCTGTTCGGGCCAGATTTCTTGATTACGCATTGTGACGGGTTTTAACCTATTTCTCCTAAAGGGTTTAGGTTAAATGAGTTTAAATACCTCTCTAAATACCCTAATCAGATATTTTTGATACTTGATCAATTAGAGAGCCTCCAAGAGAGAAAATTTATTCTTCTTCTTCCTCAAGAACAAGAACAATATTTTTATATAGCCTTCATAATAGAAACGTGTTCTATTGGGTCTAGCAATCCGGATCAAGAAGAGTTCTTGAGATTCGTTCGCGTGTGGATAAACATAGAGGGCATTGGCATCGACTCCTCCAAGTTTGCGATCCAAGCTTTGAGGTCATGTTCCTGCGTTCGTGATTCAAAGAAGCGCGAAGAATAAAGATTGAAGATCTGAAATTTTAAAGCATCACCACGGTTAGTATTCTAAATTCATCTCCATATTAATTTAATCATCTTGAATGGATCTAAGCTTTTGGGTTTATTCCACCGTGTATGATTATGCAAAATCCAACAGTGGTATCAGAGCCCCGTTCATCATGATTATTTTAATAATATCATGTTAATAATATAATTGGATTATATGTGTTGGCATGCTATTTGAATTTATATTCATGATGTTTTATGTTAGTTGTATTTTATGTATGTATATAAGATATATGGAGATCATAAAATCACACCGTTTAAATACGTTATGTGGGATCTAAGATTGCTATAATAATTCGATTATTATATTCCTTGTGATCATCAAAAATTAATTGCATTGATTTGTTGATGATCCTTGATTCATGAATAAATTGTTTATTCAAGGTTTTGATTAAATGTCGTCTTCAAAATCACTTTGGATTGAATTTGATTGTCAGATGGCTGGTTTAAGAAACCGTGTTTCCTGAAATCAAATCTCAAGGCCAAAGTAATAAATTGATGAGACAAAAGAATTTAGAATCGAGTTACTTTATGTAAGGGATTGTGGATGCCTTTTGGCTTAGTTTCGACCTTACATAGTTGTTTCTTCTAGTTTCTAAATTTGGTACGGGATTGTGGATGCCTTTTGGCTTAGTTTCGACCGTACAATCGTGCTCTCAATTATGTGTTAAAGAATTTATCCCCATAAATCAATCACATGAAATCATAGTTTAATTAATGAGATTAATTAAATTGTTAACCGATGCTTTATGTGTTTATATTATGTGAGTATAAACATGTTACCATGCTATATGTGTTGAACCTTCTTTAAAATTTAAGTTACGTGTCAACCCATGATTAAAATACTTAGGATTACATGGGTACTTTCATGCGCGCTCTAACCCTCGTGAGGTGCATTGATTTTATCCATGTATGAATAAGATGAGTGAAAGAGTGGTTCCTATGCGTTTAAAGTGGGTTGACTTAATTAGGCTATCAAAAGAGTTTTGGCCCTAAGGCACAGACGAGATTAAAACATGTATGACATGAGATGTCTTAAAAGAATCTCATAAAAGATCTAAGAGTCATATATGATAGGATTGATAAGGAGTTATCTACCTAAATAGTTTAATTTTATGCATCTTGCCCTCGCGGACGTAAAATTAAATGAAATATGGATCTTAGCTCATTTAAATTATATTATACATTGGATGTATATGAAGGTTATATAATTTAGTGGGTGTATTTGTGAAATACTAATATTTATAATATCTTTAATTTATTTGGTACTTATATGTGATTACATGTTTGCATAATTGTAGATAATGGCTCAAAATATAAGTTTTTTATCATTCTGATCTATCATTGAGAAGGAAAAGCTTCAAGAGAATGGAGCTAACTTCACGAATTGGATCCAAAGCCTTAGAATTGTTCTAAGGCATGAAGACAAGCTGTACATTCTTGATGAACCCGTTCCTGAAGAACCTGAATCATCTGCCCCTAAGGATGAGAGAAACGCCTACAAGAAGCACAAGAGTGATTCTCGTGAGGTGGGTTCTCTCATGCTTGCTTCCATGTGTTCTGAGCTTCAGAAGACTCTTGAATACTTGGAGGCATATGACTTGGCTATTGAATTGAAAGATATGTTTCAAGAACAGGCAAGGCAAGAAAGGTTCGACACTATAGCTGCTTTGGTCTCATGCAAGATGAGCGAAGGACAGGCTGTGGGCCCTCATGTTTTGAAGATGAAGGTTCACTTTGAGCATCTAGAGAGTCTTGGCCATCCCATTGATGTTGAGTTGGCCACTAATTTTATTCTTAATTCATTGCCAAAGAGCTATAATCAGTTTATCATGAACTTTAATATGCATGGCATGGATAAGTCCCTATTTGAGTTGCATGGGATGCTAAAGACAGCGGAAAAGAAAATCGGTAAAGAAGTCGCTCCTGTGCTCATAGTGTCAAAGGAAGGAAATGGCTCTAAAGGCAAAGGAAAGGGTAAGGCAAAAGTAGTCAAACCCAAGATTAGCAAGACAACTGTTGCCAATGCTAATCTGGCTAAACTTACTTCCTTAAAGGATGCAATCTGTTTCCACTGCAATGATATTGGTCATTGGAAATGCAATTGCAAGGTTTACAAGGAAGAGTTAAAGAAGAAGAAGGGCAGTGGGACTGCATCTACTTCAGGTATCTATGTTATAGATATTCTACTTTCTACTTCTAGTTCCTGAGTATTAGATACCGGATGTGGATCTCACATTTGTTTAAATGTGCAGGCACTAAGGAATAGGAGGCTACTCAAAGATGGCGAGGTGGACCTATGTGTGGGGAATTGAGCAAGAGTTGCTACATTAGCCGTAGGAACATATGATGTCATTTTATCTAGCGGATTATTTCTTGTTTTGAACAATTGTTATTACGTTTCGGATTTGAGTAGAAATATTATTTCAGCTTCTTGCTTGGATAATGAAGGTTATAGTTTTCTTATTAAAAATAAGAAGTTTTCTATTTATTTAAATGATATGCTTTATTGTACTGAATGTTCATTTAATGGCCTTTATGTTCTTGATGTTGAAAATAGAAATAATGAGAATATATATAATGTAAATAAGAAATCCAAACCTAATGATGTAAATCATACTTATTTGTGGCATTGCCGTCTTGGTCATATTAATGAGAAACGTATCTCAAAACTTTATGGGGACGGACTTTTAGATTCACATGATTTTGAATCATATGAAACTTGTGAGTCTTGTTTACTTGGAAAGATGACAAAGACACCTTTTACTAAGAGTAGTGAAAGGGCTAGTGACTTATTGGGACTCATACATACTGATGTATGTGGACTAATGAGCAGCAGTGCTAGGGGAGGATATCAATACTTCATAAAATTCACTGATGATTTTAGTAGATATGGCTATGTCTACTTAATGAAACATAAAAGTGAATATTTTGAGATATTTAGAATATTTCAAAATGAACTACATAATTAACTTGGGAAAACTATTAAAGCACTTCGATCTGATCGAGGTGGAGAATATTTAAGCCAAGAATTTGACAATCATCTTAAAGATTGTGGAATTGTTTCACAGTTAACTCCACCTGGAACACCACAATGGAATGGTATGTCTGAGTGGAGAAATAGGACTTTATTGGATATGGTTCGCTCCATGATGAGTCAAGTTTATCTTTCTTTATCCTTTTTGGGACATGCACTAGAAACTGCTGCTCTTACACTAAATAATGTTCCAACAAAATCTGTTCCAAAGACACCATATGAGATGTGGAAAGGAAAGAAGCCTAATCTTTCTTTTATGAAGATTTGAGGTTGTGAGGCATATGTCAAGAGGCTCATCTCTGACAAACTCGCACACAAGTCTGATAAATATAATTTCATGTGATATCCTAAAGAAACTAAAGTAGATATGGCTATGTCTACTTTTATTCCGCTGCGTATGATTATGGAAAACCCAACACTATCCCACAAGTCTCTGAGGTTCTTCTGAGTAAGAAAAGGAAGGTTGTTATCCCTTTAGAAGACTCACCTCCCTTGTCCCCACCTATCTCTCCACCTGAACCATTTGTCTTTGAGCCACATCACCAAAGATCATCAAATGAAACCATTAGTTCAGGAGCCAAAGAAACTGCTGAAGCTCTTAAAAATCTCACTCAACCACAAAACCATAAGGCCACATCTCCTCAGTTGACACCCCAGTTTCATCAGGTCCACTATCTTCCTCATTCATGCCTACTCCTAGACCTGGCACTCAAACTGAGGATGACACAGTTGAAAATGATGGGGGAATGAAGCTTCTACAGATATTGAGCCATTGGTTGAATAAGAAAGGGGGAATGATCAATTTTTCGATGTTCAGGAATAGATAGCAGACCTTGGTAGAACAGAGTCAATGATATCAGACCTTGATCAAACCATTCCCAGCTCTCCAAAATATGTTCCTTCAACCCAATTGACCATTAAAAGGCCTGCTCAACCATCCCCATCTCTTTAAATCCCTTCCGAAAAAGGGAAAGCCATTCTAGTTGAAGAAAATACTTTTGATAAGGAAGCCTATTCTGCTCTGTCTGATATGGGCAAGATTGCCAAGTTTCATGAAATTGAGCAAAAGTACAGGTTTGATATCACTTAGAAAAGACTTGGGTTGGATAGACCTTCTACTACAGCTTACTCATCTCAGTCCTCTAATTCCTCTACTGTTAAAGATCCACACATCCATATCAACTCAACATTTGAAGTCATCATTCCTGGTCCTTATAGCTATTCCACAGATCCCTTCTTCTCTACTCATTTAACTCATCTATACTATGTTCCCCTTCCATGGTTCATCTCTTACCCTGTTGACTTCTCCCTTTCATCAATCCTCCCACTTGGTCTCATATTTAAAGACCTTGAGTTCCCTCAAGAAATTCTGAGCTCAGCTATCTCCAGTCAATTTTGGACCTTCTCAAAATCTCAACTTAAAATGACTGCTAGGGAACTTGCAGGAAGGGTCTTCTTTGTCCATAATGAGTGGAAAACATTCAGGCTTTCTTTAAATCAATTCTTTATTCATGAGACCAACCTGGTTCCCTCAAGTCATAATGGGGGTAAAATGGTTCAATTGGATTTTTTTTTCTCAGTGGCTATCTCCTAATCTTTATGAAGCTCTGCATATGCAATTAGGGGTTGTGTTAGCCAAATGCATAGATCTCATCAAAATTATCTATTGGAAGCTAGTCACTGAAAAGATGTTTGGTCTCTGTTCCATCAAAAGATTGTTTGGAGGCATTCTTCCCAGCTCTTCTATCTTTCCTAATGAGCCATCCATGGAAGAACCATTTGTTGGGTTTTGATGCATCATGCGCAGCAGAATTAAACATATAAATCAAACACCCAAGAGCCCGGATCCGTGCATGTTGATTAAATTAAATACAAGATGAAAGAAACATACTCTTGAAGATCGAATCCATGAATACGGACTTTAAGGTGCTAACGCAAACACCCTCTATCAGTATCCACACATCGAACGGACTCAAGAACGCTTCTTGATTTGACTGCTAGATCCTTAGTCTTGAAAAACATGGTTGAAGAACTATTCTTCAATCTCCCTTTGATTATTATGGTTTGATGATGAGCAAAAATCCATCAAAATTATGTGTTTTTCTCTCTCCAAGAAACTCTTGTTGATTTCCAATATCAATGCCTAAGGCTTAGTTTCCGGCTGAAGAGAACACAGAATATAAACTGGGAGAAACCTAATTTCATTAGGTTAAAGGATTCCTTTCCCAGAAAGAAATCTGACAAAAACTCGTCAACGGACAAACTATCCGTACGGCTAGTCCAAACCATCCGTACGGCTAGTTTTTCCACTTCCCAGTTTTTTCTCGTTTTTCATGCCAAGCAAGATCCGTTCTGCGTGTGTGACCCAATAGGATTATACTATGTTGGCAACGAGTCCGAAGATCTCGTAAATCATAAGCAGACTCTAGCAAGCCATTTTGACTACCCAATTAGTATAACTTTGAAAGCCCAAAGTAACCTCATAGAACATATCATAATCCCTTTGTCACGCGATATCATATTGGACATAAGTCATGGTCCACGTCAACTTATGTTGTCCAATGCTTTCTCGATCTCGAGTAGATTGATATGAGCAAATAACATTGAACGCTTCAATTCATTTGGGTACGGCCGTACACTATTATCAATCTCACTCATCGAGTGGCCAAGCAGATATCTCTCTTGAGAGAGGGACAAATCCCATCTTGACTTATCATTCTTCCCTACAAGAATCCGATTATGCCAATCGTAGCCTTTATAACCACCCGGTTAGGGGTAGCATTTGAGTACGTCAAACATAATGTTCATCATGTGGAAGACTATGATAATCTCAGGTCTAAGGATAAATGATATAACTATTATGAAATTTAATTATGACATTTGACCATGACATAAATCTCATAACGGGTCTATCCAGTACTTGTTCTCCAACATGTACCCACAAGTTTAATCCGCATCCTATGCGCTATAATCATCATATGATTATCCATTAAACTCATGCTAGCCCTTCATAAGTGCTAGGGACAATGATTATTATAATAAACATGCAAAAGATATAATAATCGGGTTTTTTATCTCTATAACAATGAAGCTATGATATAACACATAGGCCTTTCTCAAGGGCCTAGGGCATAATATCCAACACCATTCCACCAATACTCATGTCCTCTTGTACCTGATCCTATCTTCTCAGCTTCTCCATCTTCATTTCCAGCTGCAACTCATGGAGACATCAATGCAGTAGGGAAGTATGTAAGAGCACAAATAAAGGGGCTCAGACTTGATTTGACAAAACTAGTTCAAGAAACTCTTGCAGGTAAGATAGCTGAGCAAAGTGAAGTCATTTCTCAATCAAAAAACTTAAGGGACTTCACTCAGACTCAAGAAATCTTCACTTAAGAGCAAGCACCCTGTAGAGGACACTCCTTCACCAGAAAACTCTTGCTTGGACCATCTCCACATGCTCCATCAGTTTCAAGAGATTTGGGAAAGAAGGAGAAACTATTAAAGAAGAGCCAACTCATCAACTTTGGCATAAAGTATGATGATAGAATGAACTTAACATGGAACAACAAGCAATAGTACTTCAGGTTCAACAATAAACAACTCCAGCTGCTGAATCTTGAATGAGAAAGACACCTGACTGCAGTAAAACTTGGGCAAGCACTTCCTGAACCTGATTATCAAAGTGAAGATAGCATTGAAGCTCTGTTCCATTAAGTTTTTCAAAACTATATCTTGTTATTTCTTAAACATATTTCTTCATGTTATTTTGGGATGTAAAATTATTTCATCTCTTATTTTGAACTAACTTTGTTTGGTTTAGATTGAGATTAATTTATCTCCTTGGTTGCTCTCTATTCCTCATCTTAATTATTTCTCAAAAAGGGGGAAATTGTTAGAACCCTAGTTTCTAAACAAGAGTTTTGACAAATAATTAAGATCTTAAAATAGACTCTTTAAAAGCAACAGCAGACTATGAAGAAACATGTTCAAAATACTTAAGTTACTGGAAATCTTTAAATCAACAAAGGTCCACTATCTTCATCTCAAAGGTCCACTATCTTCATTAGTCAAGATAACAGACTTCTTCAAGATAGCAAACCTTGACATAATATGCCAACTCAGCTCTTGGTCAAAGTCAAACCTAAATTTTTATTGTTCAAAAGCACTATTCCAGTCAAAGATAATCGACTGACAATTGGCATTTCCCAGATGTTCAAGACTGTTGGAACTCAACGGTTATATAGTGAAGACCTATAAAAGAAGCCCCCAGTGACTGAAGTTATTATTTCCTTTTCTTTCCATACAATAACTTCATACAAGCTTTTAGGCAAATAAATTGTAAAGCACTTTTAAACTTATAAATTTGTGCTAAATAGTTAGGTAAAAAGAGAGATCTCACATAGCTATATATAGAGCCATCATTGAGATCACCAAATCATTCACTTGTGTGAAACCTTTTTCTTTTCTCTCTTTGGTGCTTTGCAACAAGCACTAGCTTAGTTAGTGAGGCTAATTAGGCTGGAAAAATCTAAGGGAAATTTCCTTGCAATTAATTGTAATTACTTGACGAAGGATTATAGTGGATTGCTTCTTCACTGTTGAGGACAGTGAGGCGAGAATGTAGGAGGGTTGCAATACTCTGAACCACGTTATATCGTTGTGTTTGTTTTTTTATTCTCTCACAATAAATCACACACTTATCACTTGTTATTTACTCATTAATTTCTTCCTTTTATTCATACATTATTCCGCTGCAAATCTCAACAAATCACACACTGCACCTAAAGATAGTCGACCTATCATTTGAAGATAGTAGAGCTCTTGTGAACTAATCAGCTTTCTTGTTTAAGTGCATTAGTGATACAGGTTCTTACAACCCCCAATAGCATCACAAATTGGGACCAACTACAGAGTGCATTCTTGCACAAGTATTATCCTTATCACATGTTGGCTACCATGAGACAAAAAATAGTAGGGTTTGCACAGAACCCGGTGATGCTTTTCATGAAGCGTGGGAAAGGTTTAGGATGTTGTTAGTTCAATGCCCTCGCCATAATTTTACTTTGCCTCTATTGAATCAAAAGTATTATGATGGCTTGAATTCGGTTAGTCAAGCCATGGTTGATAATGCGGCAGAGGGTAACTTAGGCTTAAAACCTCAACTGAAGCTCAAGCGTTATTTGAAATATTGAGAACTAACTCTCAACAAAAGAGTGCTAGGGGAGTACATGAATTGTGTTTTGTTGATGAGACTAATAGGCGAATGGCATAGATGAATCATAAAATTGACATGCACTGTTCACAATTCACTGTACTCACTTCTAATAGTCCACAAGAAGCATGATCAATATGTGGTTTGTTTTCTCATGCTACTAGTTTTTGTCTTAGTGTTGCGCAGCTTGTTGGTTCTTCTGAACAGGTATATGCTATGCAAGGATATCCTCCAAGGCAGCCTCAAGATAGTCCATTCTCAAACTCATATAATCCAGAATCATCCTAATTTCTCGTAGAGAGATCATCAAGGTAACCAATTTAAGTAGCAAGAACCTCTCCATCATCCACCCCACAAGGGAATTTTGAGCAGTAGCCAAAACACAATTGGAGGAGATGATAATTTTAATGAAGCAAAACAATAACAAATGAAGTTAGAGAAGCTACAGAGAGAGAAGCACCAAGATGCTTCCATAACGATGTTGGAAACCCAAATCAAGCAATTAGTGGAGGATTTACAAGGCCAAAAACAGGAAACTTTTCAAAATCCACCAGAGCAAGCCAAGTCAATCATGACTGTATGGGATGAAGTGAGGATTTCGAGGAGGTATTTCTTTATTCTCTTTGTAATTAGAAATCTAACTATGATGAGTATACATGTGAGGATGAAAGAAGTTTGGAGGTGAACCATGATGTATTTTCGACAATTAATTTACAATCCCCTTTCCTTCATGTTGAAAAAAACACACCTTCTGGTGGTGTGGATTTTTGGAAAATGAAGAGTGCAATGAAAGACCTTGGATGTTTTACTATCCCAATCACATTAGGGGGGTCAAAGTTTTAAAGGCTTAATGGATTAAGGAGCTATTGTCAATGTGATGGCTTATCATGTTTTTAGGGAATAGGGTATAAAGGAGTTGAAACCTCTACACATGACATACAACTAGCAGATCATTTGGTTAAACGACCATTAAGAGTTGTAGAAGGTGTGTTGGTCCAAATAAATAACGTAATAACTATGGTTGATTTTTTGCTGTTATGCATTGAAGGCTCACATGATGATCAACTAAAAGCTCTCATATTACTTGGGAGACCTTTTATGTTTGACTCTAATGCTATGATTGATGTGTGTAAGGGAAGTATTATTATGAAATTGATGGGTGAAGAGATTATATTTTCCATGTTTGGAAACTTTAAGGACCCTACCCCTAAGGAAGAATTTGTTGGGTACATAAGTGATTTTGAAAATTTTAAACTATGTGTGAATGGCAGTGAGAAATTTAGGGATAAAGCGGACGTTTGTTCCTTGGCTAGCAACATTATGGCCGACCAACATTCTAGGAGAGATGGGCCGTATCACTCCCTAAGCAACTCCCAAAAGGAGTTGATGCCAACATACACATTACTTGTGCCATCAAAATCCCAATGTGTTAATTCTTGTTTGCAAGTAGAGGAGTCTTTGACTATTAATTTATATGATCATATATCTTCTGATACTTGTAATCAAGATAACTGTTTTGAAATTTTTTGTTAAGGAAGGGGTTCCTAAGATTGGGGAGCCAAATGAGTTTAGGGGAAAGAGCCCCAAGAAGAAGAAAAAGGAAAAATAGAAATCTCCCAAAGTTCCTTGGGTTCCACCCGCATTTATCATGCAAAGAGCTTATGCATGGAAGAAGGTAGGAGTTTGTGCCCAAGTAAACAAGAGGTGGTTCAAGGGTTGAAAAGTAAAGGCCAAGACTGAACTGGCCAACCTCTCTCCCAAGTAAAATTGGGGCCATGGTCGGGCTAACGACCTTAACCAAATGCACTTGTTGTGAGGCAACCAAACTAGGTAACATTTATTTTGCTTTCTTTTATTGTTTTGTTGTGTCATGCCATCTTTTGAACCCAAAGCATGTTTTAGTTCTTTATGGTATGAGGACATAGCATGTTTTGAGTTTAGGGGTAGGCATCTCTCTGAGTTTTTGGGTTTATAGGGGAGTGTATATAGTTGTCACCCTCCAAAAAAATAACAAAAAAAATAAAATTTTTGGTATTTTTATATTTTAGGATGTTGGCTTAAGTCAATGATGATGTGAGAGTTTAGTTATTTGGTTATCATGTGTGCCATAGTTTTATTGGAATTGGGATTGCATTTGACACATTTAAAGGAATGATTTCACCACCTCTCACTTCCATTAATTTCTGAATCATTGTTGTCAACTTAGGAATAATTTATGGGATCACTTTGTGTATGTTCGGGGACCCTAGAACATTGTTGCATGATTGTCAATCTTGAATCAAGAGGTTACTTGGTATTTATGGCATTCTTTCTAAACCCTTTTGTTAGCATATTTTGACTCTCAAGCTACTTAAATAAAATTGTCACTAGAACCCCTTTTGAGCCAAATAGCAAAGAATGGAAAATTAAAGACCGCCATTCCCTAACTTTTGACACCAAATTTCATACCCTTGTGAACTTAGAATAGGTTATACCCACCTTGATGAGGAAGTGGATTTAGGGAATGATGGGGATTCATTGGTCATGTTAGGGGAATGTGTGGGATATAATGAATTTGGCCAAAAGGAAAAAGGAATATGTAAAGAAGAAGTGGACAAGCACAAAAAATATGTGCTAGTAGTAATAGTGTGCAAAATCTGTAAAAAGGTACACTTTTATTCAAACAAAAGAAAACAATCAGAAAATCCTTGTCATCCTTGTGTATTGAAGCGATTAATTTAAAAGGACACAAGAATAGGGTATTATTTCTCACCCCATATAATTATATTAAAGTTCAAGTTTTGGGGTGAGACAATGTGGGGAATTGGGTGAGCAGAGAGTTGAATTCAAAATGGGGATGTATTGAGATTAAAAGACTTTCTAATCCACTTTCTTGATTTCGTATGTCCATATCTTCATTTGTAGTCGTGAGCCTAGCCGTGCACGTTTGTTGTGCGTAAACATTATGCCATATTTTTCTTTCTATATCGAGTATCCGGGTTGACAATTTTGTATACATGCATATGAGTGTCCTTGTTGTGTTAATTGTACCATCTTCATCTTTAGATTTAGAGTATTAACTAAGTGAACCCATAAAGTATGTTATGTTGGTAGCAATAATCACCCACATTTCATACATCTTGTCCTGATTTCGTGGAAAATTGTGAGTTAGAGGTGTTGATGCAATTGTTAGAATATAGATAAATCGGGAACTAGCGATCAAATTGGAAGAAATCAGCAAATAAGCAGAGGAGGCGTGGAGCGGCCGATCCAGGTGAAGGACCCGGCCGTGCACCTCGGGCGAGTCAAGGATGAAAATCGGCCATGTCTTACGAGGTTGGAAACACCAAACTTACTGACTTCGGGAAAAAATAGAGAACGACTGAGCTGGGTATGCTACTCAGCCGAGCTGCTCAGGCGTGCATGTATGCGGGAGCGGCCGTGCAGCCGCTGTTCGGGAATAAGCTGAATTTTAGGAATTCTAATATTTCTAGGGTTTGGTCTCTTTCTAGGTTGTGTATATAAGCAGGTTTCTGACCCAAAACTCATTGCAACTCAGATTTAACATATTATAGTGTAAGATTCTGGCTTGGTAGTGCCCCAAGACGTAGTCAAAAATATTGACGAACTGGGTTAACAATTTTTGTGCCTCTTTACTCTTTTTGCTTATTTTTATCGTTCTTTGTTGTTGGATTTTCATATTATATACTTGCGATCTTTTTGGTTTGGAGGGTCTATACCACAACAACTAGCATCAGAGCTCTGGTTAGACGAGTCAAGGGTTCATTCAAGCAGTCAAGAATGGGCAAGGATAAACAAGCGGTGGAGAAGTTCAATGGGTCTGACTATGTGTTTTGGAGGATGCAGATAGAAGATCTCTAGTATGGTAAGGATCTCTATAAACCTCTATTGGGAGTCAAACCAGAAGGCGGAAAATAGGAAGACTGGGATATCCTGGATAGGAAAACCTTAGGGGTGATTAGATCTACTTTGTCAAAGTGGATCGCTAAAACCACCAAAAAGGCTAAGACCACGAAGGAGCTACTTGATTATCTTAATGAGAGATTTGAAACACCATCTGCAGTCAACAAGGTTGATTTGATTCGCAAGATGGGGAATCTCAAGATGCAAGATGGAGGATCATTAGCTAAACACATCGATGAGTATATATGGATGTTATAGACTCATTAGCTACGTTGGAGATTACTTTCGGTGATGAGCTTCACGGTTTGGTTTTGCTAGCATCCTTACCAGCAAGTTGGAGTAGGACGGTAACAGCATTACGTGCTTCAGCGGGTAAGAATAAATTGAAAGTTTGTTGATGTAAAGGATCTGCTTCTAAGAAAGGAAAATTGTATGAAGAAGTTGGGGACACAGTCTACATCGGGATCAGCTTTGGCTACGACTAGTAGGGGAAGGTCGAGTTCTAGCAATAAAGGGAGAACATAATCAAGTGAAAGCGTAATCAGTGGTAACGGTAAGCCTGTGGAGAAAAAAGATAGACCAAGGGTCATGAAGGCATTGGTTGAATGTTATCATTGTAAGGAGTTAGGACACTACAAGAGGAATTATCCCAGGCGAGGGGATAAATCGGCGAATGTGGCAACTGGGGGTGAAGATGTACCGGTTCTGAGTGTTGGTAGTGCACTAGAATCATGTGTGCTGGATTTGGGGCATCATTCCACTCACGCGAGCATCATTTCTCTACTCATTTGATTCATCTATACTATGTTCCCCCTCCATTGTTCCTCTCTCACCCTGTTGACTTTTCCTTTACATCTATACTCTCTCTTGGCCTTACATTTGAAGATCTTGAGTTCCCTCAAGAAATATTGAGCTCAGCTATCTCCAGCCAATTTTGGACCTCCTCAAAAGCCTAACTCAAAATGACTGTTAGGGAACTTACAGGAAGGGTTTTCTTTGTGCATAATGAGTGGAAAACCTTTAGGCTATCTTTGAATCAATTCTTTATTCATGAGACAATCTTGGTTCCCGCAAGCCTTAATGGTGGTAAAATGGTTCAGTGGGAAAGTTTCTTCTCTCAGTCCCTGTCTCTTAATCTTCATGAAGCCCTTCATATGCAATCAGGGGTTGTTTTAGCCAAATGAATTGACCTCATCAAAATTATCTATTGGAAGCTGGTCACTAAAAAGATGTTTGGTCTTTGTGCCATCAAGATATTGTTTGGAGGCATTCTTCCCAGCTCCTCTATCTTTCCTAATGAGCCATCCATGGAAAAGCCATTCTATCAATACTCCTGTCCTCTAGTGCCTGATCCCATCTTCTCATCATATCCATCTACTTTTCCAGCTGCAACACATGAAGACATCAATGCAGTTGGGAAATATATAAGAGCACAAATGAAGGGGCTCAGACTTGATTTGATAAAATTGGTTTAAGAATCTCTTGCAGGTAAGATAGCTGACCAAAGTGAAGCTATTTCTCAATCAAGAACCTTCAGGGACTTCACTCAACCTCAAAAAATCTTCACTCAAGATCAAGAACCCTCAAGAGGACACTCCACCACCAGACAACTCTTGTTGGATCAGCCCTACATACTCCATCACTTTCAAGAGAATTGGGAAAGAAGGGGAATCTATTAAAGAAGAGTCAACTCATCAACTTTGGCATAAAGTATGATGACAGAATGAGTTTAATATGGAACAACAAGCAATACTACTTAAGGTTCAACAAGAAACAACTCCAGCTGTTGAATCTTGAAAGACAAAGATACTTGACTGCAGTAGAGCTTAGGCAAGCACAGCCTGAACCTGATTATCAAAGTGAAGATAGCATTCAATCCCTATTTCATTAAGTTTATCCTAAACTCTGTCTTGTTATTTTTTTTAACAATTTACTTCATGTTATTTTGAGATGTAAATTCAGTTGTTGCATCTCTTGTTTTGAACTAACTTTGTTTGGTTCCTATTAAGGACAATTTATCTCCACTATTGCTCTCTGTTCTTTATCTTAATTATTTCCCAAAAAGGGGAAAATTGTTAGAACCTGAGTTTCTAAACAAAGAGTTTTGACAAATAATTAAGATCATAAAAAACAGACTCTTTAAAGCAATAGCATACTATGAAGAAACATGTTCAAAATATTCAAGTTTCTGGAATCATCAGTTCAACAAAGGTCCACTATCTTCATCACAAAGGTCCACTATCTTCATCAGTCGAGATAACAGACTTCTTCAAGATAGCAGACCTTAGTATACTTTACATAGCATGCCAACTCAGCTCTCGGTCAAAGTCAAACCTGACTCAATACTGTTCACAAGCACTATTCCATTCAAAGATAATAGACTGATAATTGGCATACCCAAGACGCTCAAGATAGTTGGAACTCAACGGATACAAAGTAAAGACCTATAAAAGGAGCAATCCAGTGACTAAAGAAATAACCCCCCCCCCTTCTTGACACACAACAACTTGATACAAGCTTTTAAACAAATCAACTATAAAGCACAATTAAAACTTATAAATCTGTGCTAAATAGATAGGTTAAAAAGAGATCTCACATAGCTATATAGAGCCATCATTGAGATCACCAAAACTTTCACTTATGTGAAAACCTTTTTTTTTTTTTTTTTTTTTTTTTTTGTTCTTTGCAACAAGCACTAGCTTTGTTAGTGAGGCTAATTAGGCTGAAAAATTCTGAGGGAATTTTTCTTGCAATTTATTGTAATTACTTGACGAAGGATTATAGTGGATTGCTCTTCACTGTTGAGGACAGTGAGGCATGGATGTAGGAGGGTTGCAATACTCTGAACCACGTTACATCGTTGAGTTTGTTTTCTTATCTTCTTCACATATACACACACATTTCACTTATTATTTACTCATTCATTTCTTCTTTAATTTCAAAATTTATTCTGCTGCAAAACTCAGTACACACACTCTGCACCTCAAGATAGTCGACCTATCATATACTGATAGTAGACCTCTTGCGAACTAATAATTCTGTTTAAAGTGCTTTAGTAAAAACGGGTTCTTTCATAGTCCAAGTACTTAGGGTACTTAAAGATATACTCCCTCCGTTCCGGGTAAGTTGCAACAATTTACCATTTTGGGCATTCAACTTAAGTTGCAACAATGTCAAATAAGGAAACTCTTTATTACTTTTATAATCCTCCACTCATTCTCTCTCTTCCTCCCAACCACACATTATTCTCCACTCATTCTATCTTTTCCTCCCAACCACTCATTATTCTCCTTTCTTAATTTTTGTGCTTCCCCTTCCATGTTGCAACTTACCCGGAACGGAAGGAGTATTTGTTATTAAAGATTGTAAAGATCATTCAAGACAACATGTATAGATCAACTCATTATAAAATCTGAGTTGACAGCCTAGGAGGTGAACTATTCTTATACCTAAGTATAAGAGTGGACGGGTTAATAAAATATGAGACTTTTAAAAAAAATGTAAAAAAGATGTGAAAATAATTTATTCTTATGCTTCAGTATAATAGATGAACTAGTCTTAGAGTGTGTTTTGGAGGAAACCAGTTTCTCCATAAGTTATAAAAAGTCATGTTTTTAACCCTTAAACTTCAAACCTAAAACCCTAAACCCTATAAAAACAGGACTTTTTATAACTTATGGAGAAACTAGTTTCCCCTAAAAATTTCTCCTAGTCTTATACCTAAGCATATGAGCGGACTGGTAGTCTTACACCTAAATATAAGAGTGGCTGGGTAAGGACAGTTAGGCATTTCTAAACAGCGTGGGTTTCTATGAAATTTAAAGAATGTAGTAGTTTTTATAGATTTTTAATGTCGCTGAGGGGGCAAAGCCCTTTTTTTTTCTTTTTTTTTAAGGTAAAGCTAGGTTAAATGAGTTAGGTGAGGTTTGGTTAATTTAATTAAGTTGGTTGAGCTAATTAATAGTCTCCATGATAAATTTAAGTGGGGTCTCTCTGTTTCAAATCATATGTCGCTTTAAAAGTGAAAATATGTTTCAAAATATTTGATAGACATTCTTTCTCTTTTCGGTCAGTTATACATCTATTAATAATTGTGAAATATTTCTTGTACAAGCATTTAGTCATAGGATAATAGATTCTTTTTAATATGCATTCATTACATTTTTTTAATGTGAAATAGTCTAAAATAACAATTATTTTGAAACGCATGGAGCTTACCTTTTTACGGAAATCGTTTGTTTCAAAATAATTGTCATTTTTGACTCATAAGCATTCAAATTTATAAATTACGCTTTACATTGGTACTTGATTCACTTTATTAATTTTATTTTTTATGTGAAGTAAGGTAGGAGAGAGAGGAATTAAATAAGGGCAAACTTGATAGCTTCATCATTAAACTACCGCATTAATTGTTTATCTTAAAACTTATGAAAAATTAAAAGCGAAAATTTTGAACAGAAGAGAGTATTTAAATCTTGTCAGTTTTAGATTTTGTAATTTTTAGCGACAAATAACTAAAATGACAAATTTTGCAATTTCAAATGAAATAGAGGGAGAACATATATATTCCCTCCGTTACAAAATAAAGTATCCATTTGCTTATAAAAGCGAGAATTATGGAAAATGTTGAAAAAATAAGTGTTGTGACGAATGAGAGATAAAATGGGGTAGAAAATAATAATAAATCATTATTGTGAGTGCAAATGAGATAAAAAATAAAATATATATTTTCTATTTTGAGAAAATGATACTCCCTCCGTCTCAATTTAAAGTTCTTAGGTTGAATTTGCACGGAGATTAAGAAAAAGTAAATGTTATGAGTATGAAAAGTAAAGTAGGAGAGAGAAAGTGGGTAGGCAGTTTTTGTTGTGAGAATGACAAGTGGGTCCCACTTTCCATTTTAGGTAATAAAGTAAATTAAGAACTTTAAATTGGGACAACTAAAAAGGAAAGTAAAAACCTTAAAGCGGGACAGAGAGAGAATATTTTTCAATGGAGCACCAACCAACACCATCGGTACAAAACATTACTGTATTTTGTACTTTATATTTTGTTTTGCTATAAAAAAAATATTTAACAATATATTGACACGTACTGATTCCAAAAACTAGTCGAGAGCCTCTTCTGTAAAAGTAGGGGTGGCATCTGTCATCTGATAGTGCTTTACTTTTTATTCCTTTTCACAAGAGAGTGGAAAATGTTCTCATTCCTCTCTCTAGTGCCAAAAAAAATAATAATAAATAAACAAATATTAAAAAAAAAAAAAAAATATAAAGTTACAAAAAGTGTTACAAAACTTAATTTATAAATTGATGTGTTATAATTTTGTAGGTACATTTAATTAAATTGTATCGAGATCACAATCTATGCAATTAATAAAATAAACTACATCATATTTTTATTTATTATTTTATAAACTTCTTTTATACCATAAAATTACTCGTAACAAAAAGTGTCAGTGTTAGTGTCTGTTGTGCAGGGAATGAGTTCATGAAAATAATTAACTTTTCCACCAACCTAGGCCCACTGTAAATAGTTAATACAAATAAAAATTATTCTCCTAATTTATTCTCATCTTTCTCTTCACTTCCTCTAGTATATCTATTCCTTCAAAATTTAACTAGTACCAATAATCATAATCCACAGATTTAGTGTGACCGGAAAAAATGGAGATGGGTAAGAAAGACAAGGAGGAGAAGGAGCACTTTGAATATGCACTTCAGCTGGTGGATTCAATGGCGTTGCCCATGGTTTTGCACACCGCCGTCCAGTTGGGTGTGTTGGAGGTCATCTCTAAAGCCGGTCCTGATGCACAGCTTTCTCCCGCCGACATCGTTTCTAGTCTCGGTTTCCCGAATCCCGATGCTCCGGCGATGCTCGATCGGATGTTCCGGCTACTTGCTAGCTACTCTGTACTTACCTGCTCCTTGTCTGATCAGTCGGAGAGGGTGTACGGACTGTCTCCGGTGGGGAAGTACTTTGTGGAGAATAGTGATGGAATGTCACTTGGGAACTTGTTGGCTCTGATTCAGGATAAGGTCTTCGTTGATAGCTGGTATATTTTCTGTCCATGCCTTAATGAGACCAATTTTCTCATTATACTCTCTCCGTCCCATTTCACATTGCAAAATTTGTCATTTTGAGTGTTCCATAGAAATTACAAAATCCAAAAGTGAAAAGTTTTTAATAATTTTCAACTAGTGGAACCAAGGGCGGATCTAGTATGTAACCAGGGTGGAGGGGTGCAGAATAGTATTCTTATGCCCGATGTCCTTCTTGGTGCATTTGTATAGTGTGATTTTAATATTTTTGTCATTTAAAGTTTTAAGCCGACCTGACCGGACCCCAAATCCTGGATACGCCACTGAGTGGAACTCACTTGCTATACTCACATCAACTAACCCACGTACTATTCCCTACCACACTTTCTCTCTCATACTCAACTATCTACACTCACAACACATCACATTTTTCATTTTTTTTCCATAATTCTTGTGCTATGACATTTTTCTTGAAATTTGAAATCGGACGGGGGAGTACAATTTTGTTTTTCTCAATCTGAATTACTTTTCATTCGCCTTAAATGCCATTAAGGGTGATTATTCCGGAACAGAGTAAGTACTTGAAACAAACTTGAAAATGCATTTAGTGTCGATTAAACCTCTAAATTTTCATGCAAAAATTAAACTGAATGCCGTTTGAGTAAACCTCTTTGACATTTCACTAAGCTCCTTGACTATATGTTGTGGAAAAGCCATGATTATTTGTTTTATGAGTATGTTTTTGGGGAAACTGGTTCCAAATTATAAAAAGTCATGTTTTTACCCTTAAATCCTAAACCTAAACCTGAAACCTCAAACCCTAAAACTTAAACTCTATAAAAACAGGACTTTTTATAACTTATGGAGGAACTACTTTTTAAAAAGCCATGATTATTTGTTTTTATTAGCTGTGGTACATGTGGGTGTAGATGTGGTGATGTATTCACAGGTAGAATCATTTTGTATTTGGTAGTACTCTTCATATAGTATTTGGTTCAAGCCTAGTATATTTGGTACTACTCCCTCCGTTAGACAATCAGACAATTGTCTATTTTTACTCTTGATTAAGAGATAAAAAAAAGACATTCATTTTGCGATATTATTCCACCAAATGCAATATTTTATAAAAAGAGGCTCCTAGTCTATCTTAATATGGTAGGTTGGTCAATCTGGCAATCAATCCTATTGGTTGTCTTCTGCACGAAGATTGTACCAAATATACAATTATTGCACCAAATATCAAAGGTAGTACTCCATCTGTTTCAAAATACATGTCGTTTTAGAGTTCTTCACATATATTAAGAAATGCAATTAATACATATACAAAAGACTTGTCTACCCTTAAAAGAATTCAATTACCTATGCAATTAATGCTTAAACAAGAAATAGGTTGCAATTAATGGATGAGGGTACTTTTGGTATTGAAGAGTAAAAATGTCTTGGAATTAGTAAAACGTCAAGTATTTTGAAACAAAATTTAACTCCCAAAACGTCATGTATTTTGAAACGAAGGGAGTAAACACCAGATCTACACACACCATTAAGGTAGTCAAAACTCACTCCGTCCCAAAACAGCTTTGGGAAAGTAGTTGTGCGTATTTTTCATTATTATTTGTGAGTAACACCCACAATTTAAGTATAAATATGATAAGTGGGGTAGTCTGAATAAAAAATAATAAAATTTGATCATTTTAGGAAAGTGAGAATTACCGAGGGACGTCCAAAAAGAAAATTAATGCTAGTTGTTTTGGAACGGAAGGAGTACATCACTATGAGTTTATGACTTTATATGGAAAATGGTTACGAGTACATACACTCTAACCATTTTCCATATAAACTCATAGTATTTCAAAAACCTCAGTACCTCACACACAACCTTAGGCGCAAATCAAAATTTTACAAATCCTTTGCTAATGGACTTTTGTGTTATGCCAATGTTGCCCCTCCTTACACATAAAACCCTAATTTCTCCTCACCTCCCCTCATTCAACACATAACCCTCATTCAATTCAACACATACACACACTCTCTTTCTCTCTCTCACTCACACACACAATTTTCTCTCTTTCTCTCTAAAAAAGAAGGAGATCCCACTCTCTATGTTTCTCATCTCCCCCCAGCCCAAGCTGCCACCCCTTCAACCAGCGACCAACCCCAACCATCTACACCTACATGTCATTTCTAAGAAAATGCGAAAAAATGGGAAATTTTGACTCTTATAGCTTAGGTATAAGAGACGAACTAGTCTATCTCAAGTACAAGAGAGGACTGGTATACGATCAAAAAATAAGAGTGGCGTGCATCATTTGAGCTGTGGGGGTATTAATGTCTTTCTAACAGGTGATGGGTTTCTCTGGAACTTTCTAAATATCGTGGGGTTTTATGGGTTTTTGATATGGCTGAGGGGCTTAGGGGTCCAAAACCCAATAAATTTGGTGGGAGGCCAAGATTAATAATTATTTTGTCGAGTGCTAAAATGTTAACTTTTCAAACTTCAAAATCGATTTATAAATTTCTGTTATAGAACTAAAAATTTTATTTTCAAAGTACATCATAATTAAGAAAATGCTGAAGCACATTAAGAACCCCCCCCCCCCCCCACTTTATCTTTAATTTTGTGTTTTAACATTAAAACTATACTATTGTTATTGCAAGGACACATAATGACATCAAAACTATACTCATGTTGTTAATCTTGTGGCTTTTTGTGATGGACCATGCTCATATTAAACTATCACAATTTGAAAATTTGAATCCGTATTTGTTTTTCGCTTAGGTACAAACTTAAAGATGCGGTGATTGAAGGAGGTACTCCATTCGACATGGTCCATGGATCGCATGCATTTGAATATCCCGGAAAAGACCCCAGATTCAATGAGGTCTTCAACAAGGCTATGATCAACCACACTTCAATTGTCATCAATGAAGTCCTCAATACTTATCAGGGTTTCAACAACCTCAACCGGCTAGTGGATGTTGGTGGCGGTCTTGGAGTCACCCTCAGTTCCATCACGTCTAAATACCCCACGATTAAGGGCATCAATTTCGACTTGCCACATGTTATACGAGATGCTCCGCAATATCCTGGTATAGATGTCATTCTCCTCAACTGATCTCCATCAATTCATAGTGTTTACTTGCTTACATTTCAAACTTCATATAACTACTAGTTAATGCACAAGGAGAATAATTACTAAGTTATGCAATGTATTTAGCCCTGACGTGGCACTGGTATGTCAGTGCCAAGTCAGTGTCATGTCATTACATATCGTCATTGACATTGAATTTGATGACATGGCACGGATGTGGTGCTAATGTGGCAAATCATATCAGCTAGTTAAAAAAACAGAAGTTTTTTTTTTTTTTTTTTTTCATTTTTTGATAATGAATGCCAAAGTACGTTACACATATTTGTCATTAACGAGAATGTTGCATTACATGAAAAAAATTGCAAAGAAAGTATGTTGCATATGTAGGTCGATCGGTAAACAGATAAAATACACCCCTTCGTCCTTAGATGCAAATCGAGTAAGTTGACTATTAAACACTTTTATTTTATTAGTTATATGTACAAATGCCCGTGATGAGCAACCATATGCCTGCAAGTGCACTTAGAGCATGATAGTTGTAAATTAGGAACCGGTGGCATAATTAGTGGGCAATTTTGTTGAAACTGGACATTCGTTTAGGGAAGGAGCTAAGACACTATAATACAATAAGTGAATGTTTGTACATGGGAATAATAAACTATAGCGATCCTGTTAATTCACAAACAACCCATTGGAATTTGTTAAATACTCCTTCTGTCCAAAAATGATCTTCCTTTTGCCACATTTCATTGTTCCAAAAAGATCTTCCGATTTCTATGATTTAGGCTTGAAAGTACATGAAAAGTTTGAATAGTCAAATGTGAAGATCATTTTGAGACGGAGGGAGTAATTTCTTCTTTCTGATGTAGGTGTGGAACATATTGGGGGAGATATGTTTGAAAGCGTCCCCAATGGAGATGCCATATTTATGAAGGTAACTTCAATCTTGATTGAAATCAACACAAGTCCATTTTTTTAAATGTATATGTGTATGTATGTATAATTACCTAACTCACTAATAACATGAATCTAACGCAGTGGATACTTCATGATTGGAGCGATGATCACTGCTTGAAGTTGTTAAAGAACTGTTACAAAGCCTTGCCAGACAACGGAAAGGTTATTGTAATGGAGTCGGTTCTTCCCATTTTACCTGATACGAGCTCCGCTGTAAAAGCCACTACAGAAATGGATGCAGTTATGATGACTCAAAATCCAGGAGGAAAAGAGCGGACTCATAGTGAGTTTTTGGCCTTGGCTAACGGAGCTGGATTTAAAGGCATCAGATCGGTATGCTCAGTCTGCAACTTTTGGATCATGGAATTTTACAAATAGATTGTTGGTTTTTTGAATTTTAATCTTAAAAACAGATTTTATGCTTTGGTTTGCAGTTGTTATGCTTATGTATCTTTAAATTTTGTTACATTTGGGAAATGTGTTGTAACAATATACTTCTCAAAATAAAATTGGGTTATAGTTTCTGTTGAAGCTTCATGACAAATTAAAAGCCTTTCTCAAATAGTTCATGCTTCTAAACTCATACCGATCCCTACGTCCCAGAATAATTGTCAACTAGTCGACAAGTCAACAATTTTAATCTTTTTTTTTAGATGTTTACTAATTTGTTCGCAAAATGGTAGCAGTTCATGTTGATCATACTTGTGCATCATGTGCCTAGCCTCGCGCGCCTAACCGTTTCTTTCAAGAAAGGTCAATTAGGGAAATCACAACACCACAACACATTGTATTCTATAATGTGACTTTTATTTTTGGACAAATCAAAATAGGAAGTGTGACATTTATTCAGGGACCGGATAATAACGTATCATCTTAATTTAATTTGTATGTTTGGGAAAATGGCAAATAGAAAATAAAAGTAGATATACAAGTAAATTTTCTTTCATAACCAATATACAGACCATTGATTAATCAAATGGAAAAAATAAACTTATGACAACATGAAAAAGAGAAAACCTATTACTATGTGATTGAACCAAACTGTATACCTAGGCCTTTTCTTTTTCTTTGTTCTTTATTCTTTCTCTTTATTTTTTCCTTCTTACTCATTCTAAGTTCACTCATATTCACAACTTCTTTCCACATGACCGAGAGGGGAAATTAATCGAAACTCCAAAATAATATTATTAACTCGCAACGGTGTTAAGAGCTTCGAGGCAATCGTCAGTAACCCCCCTGACCCAGTCGTCAAATTTCTTGAGCTCAGGTTCTTCCCCAATCATCTCCTCAAAACATTGCTCGCAAGTATCAACATTTGTAGAAATGGAGCTAATGTCGAAATTAGCCTTGTAAAAGTCGCCCGACTCGATATCTCTGAGGGAATTTACAATATCTTCCTTGGCCGAATCGTAAACCTCGGCGCACTGCTGAATGCACTCTTTTGCAGTTGAAGATGTCTCTGGGTCGTCGAGTCGTTTCTTAAGCTCCAAGGCAACTTGATCGATCTTTTGCGTGGTTGTTTGCATGGTGATTTTTACGTACCTGGTCATCTGACCCTTCACGTCGTGGGGGAGGAGCTCAGGTGATTCTGCCGGAGATGGTGATGGTGACGGAGAGGAGGAGATATACGAGAGGGGGAAGAGGGCCGACAGATGGGCTTCCACGGCAAAGGTTGAGAAGAGGAGAGTGGAGATGGAGAAGAGGACAAGAGCCTGATTGGAGAGAGCCATTGTCTCTTTTTTTTCTTGCCTTTTTTTTTTTCTGAAGACAGAAAAATTTAGAGACAATGGGAAGGAAAGGAGAGTATAAGAGAGAATGAGATTGAAGGGGGTGAGAATTGTGGAAAGGGGATGGGTTTCTTTTATACCAGAAATGACTGAATAAGTGAATATCCATGAATATAGGATCTGCTCAAATTAACAGAAATTAATTAGTCTAGATTTATTAAAGAAAGTTGTTATATATTTATGGTTGTCCTTCTGCCTCGGATCATATAAGATCGAAAGAAAAGGTGAATGACTAAATTATTTAAAGTAGTATCACTTTCTTTTTCAGTCATCTCCTTAAACGGCATAGTAACTAGGATGTCACGTTAGAATTTTCGCTAACTTTTTTAACGCTGTTAAGGTCAATAGCATTATACTCCCTCTGTCCCAAAATGATCTTCTTATTTGCCATTTCTCATTGTCCCAGAAAGTTCTTCACATTTCTATATTTTAGGCTTAAACAAAGCATGGCTAGTGAAACAAGTATTCACATCCTTAAAAAGTTTGAATAGTCAAACGCGAAGATTATTTTGGCACGGAGGGAGTATATAACCTGATGATAAATTACATACTCACAACATTTACTTTTTCTTAATCTCCGTGTAAAGTCAAACTAAGAACCTTAGTCCGGGAGGGAGGGACGGGAGGGAGGGAGTAGTTGGTAATACTGTGCATGCAACCATTTTTAGGGTATGAGATTTTTTTTATTTTTTTTTTGAAAAGGGAAAAGCCCCCTAAATTTTATTAAAATAAAAATAAAATGTGATGGGGGGCTAGACTAAAACCATCACGGAACAACAAAATAAATAGCAAACAAAAAGAAAATAAAATGAAAGAAAGACAGACAGAGAGAGAGAAAATTATCCACAATGTCTTTTGGAGCCTCCCCAATATCTTTTGGAACCTCGGCCTTTAGATCTGACCTTGTTCTTGCCATGTCTTTTCTTTCCGGGAATAAAGCCATCCTCTTCATTATAGTAATCATCAAAAGAATTACCATCCGCCATTGGTGCCCCTGGGGATACATTCACACCTCCTATCGTCCCTCCGTATTGTCGAGCTTCTGCAAACGCAGAGATAGACGCATCAGAGTGATAGCCTTCTGGGTCAGAAGGACACTTTTCCCGCGGAGGTATATTAATAGAAAGTTTGGTCTGGTAAGAATCATTAAAATATTTAGGGTTAGGACGACGAGCTTCGGGATGACGTAATGTTGGAGCTGACGAAGCTTGAGCAAGCCGAACCTTTTCCCGAATCAACTTAATTTTTTCTTCTCTATCTAGCTCAAGAGCATTTATAGGGACGGAAGGTGAGGCAACAGACTCATTTTGTAAGGCCAAAACTTCCCATTGTGCTCCAATCGCAGCAGAAACTACCAATGTTTCGGTACCTGTATTTACTTCAACATTATATGGGTCCTCTAACCTTACTGTAGCAGCAGTCACAATAGTTTCATGGGCCTCCGAAACAGTAAAATCCTCTACATTATCCGTCCGGACATATGGGGTGTCTATAGAAATAGTTGGAGTGTCCATATCCAAACCATCTCTAACCGAAATACATCATACATTTACCCCCTTATCAGCCTCCATAGTATCCTCCTCATTTGAAACTTCCATATCAAAGTGTCTATTAATGTCAATGCTATTTGAATTTGAAAGGGTCTGATCTACTCCCTTATTTACCTCCTCGTTATTAGGCAACAGAATCTCATTGGGCCGAGATTCGATCGCCTCTCCACCACCGCTCACCGGAGTTGGATCTACCTCCACCGTCTCTTGCATATCACCACCATTGCTAGTCGGGATTTCGATCTCTTGTTCCAAAATTGGCAGCCCTGATGGGGCGTCCCTCTCCCCTTCGGCCGCAACCACCTGGGCTTTGCCTTAAGTCTTCTTCTTCGCTACCCATAATTCTACGGCTTTTTGAGGAGCCGGAGGAATTTTTTGTTCCAACGGGAGAAACGATCGGAGCCTTATGTTTTCGACAAGCTTCTAATTTATGGCCGAGCAACTTGCATCCTGAACAATAATCGATGTTTCCTTCATATTCAATGTGTTGCCAAAAACCTTTGTCTTTCGAAGTATTGATCCAAATCCAATATGGGAGGGGTTTGACACATCAATTTCTAAACAAACTCTCGCATACAAATGATGTGTGAAACCGGACGTTCTGGTATCCGCTTTTAGAAACCATCCAATCTCATTGCTAATACTCTTCAAGTAAGTCGGGTTGTAGAGATGGAGCGGAATCCTATGCAACCGTACCCACACTGCTACCAACGGACAATCCACCTTGAAACTAAACTCTAGAGTCCATCGGAAGGATCTGAACATATAATTGGAGATGGAATGACAGTCCTTTGCCAACGCTTGAATAAAATCCGACTCCGATTGCAAGTATAGGAATATATGGCGGCGATCCAATAAACCCACCATGTACGAGCTTTCTATCCCCCAAGAATTTGCAACATTGTTGGGTATGCTTATCTCTTAACCCTCCTAATTTTGTTAGAATTGATTGATACCATCACCTAAGAATATTCTATGAACTTTAGGACCCTATGTAAGAAGTTTTATAACTTCAATTTTTAGCTAAGTCCATTTTATAGTATAGGCTTAGAATATAGGACTTGGAGCGAAAAGGAATGAAGATCTAAGCAAGACTGTGGTCACTGCGCAGGACTTCTCTGCGCAGGACACCACTGCGCAGGTCTCTCCTGCGCAGCATTCTACCTTGCTCAGTTTTCGATGCATTCAGATCACCTAACTTGGAAAACGCTTTGAAGATATACGCTTATTAAAGTGCTGAGGTGTGCAGTAACAACGAAGTAAACACACTCAGCAAATCCAACGGTGGAGACGCGCTCAAGAAAAATATCTCAAATGAAGACAGCTGTCAACCTTCTAGAAGAAGCTTTTGAATTTGGTCTTCATGCTCAGTCTCCAACGGCTCTAAAACACCTGCGCACCAATCATATTGTGCCAGGTCATCAACTTTGATCAGAGCCCCAACGGCTATAAAGGACACCTGCGCACCAATCATATCGTGCCAGCTCATCGTCCTTGCTCAGAGCACCAACGGCTAGTTTTAAGCTCTCTGCTATAAATAGCCTGCTCATCTTCATTTCCAAGTTGCTAGAGTTTGTGCTTTCATAAGTATCCTTGAAGTTAAGAAGATTGCTGCTAATATTCCCAGATTCAAGATCAACCTTCAAACCTTCATACCTTCAAACTCCTGCCCAGATCCTAAGCCCTAAATCACCAGAATTCTTCGTGCTCTTCATCTCATAGATTCATAGAGCCCAGAATTTCTGAACACACACACACACCTCTTGAATCTTCGATCATTTAGATCTTACTTCTTGAGATACACCGGTTTAGTCTAGGATTTGCTCTTCATAGATCATAGATCTTTGAGATAGTTTGTTTTTCATTGTTGTATCTTGTAACTCTCTCATATAATAAGATCTCCATTAGAAAATCCAAGACTAACCATCTTGGTAGAGGACGTAGATCTTTCATTGATCGAACCTCTCCAAATAGCTTGTTCTTTATTCTCGCTATTTATTTCCTGCTTAATCATTTCTAAATTACTGCTTTGTTTGATCTTATCAGATTGCTATTATTGCTGCTGTGTTTGTTATTGCTTATTGCCTTAGAACATTTTATCCAACACTTTAAGCCAAAACTTAGCGCGTGCGTTTTTATCCCTGCGCAGCTTTTTCCTGCGCAGGTGCTGCTTAAACTTCCGCTGTGTATTTCACACTCTCACTGCGCGCTATACTTAGCTTATTTGAGAACTGTGCGCATAAGCCATTGATTTACAAAATGGTTTGAAAAGAATTTTAAAACGCTATTCACCTCCCCCCCCCCTCTAGCATTTTTCATACCCTTGTTGCCCCTTTGGGACCAACAAGTGGTATCAGAGCAAACACCTTCATAAAATTTGTTTTGTTTTTCAAGCTTAACAGCTTGGGTGCCGATTCAAGATGGCTTCAAAATCTTGGGCAATGGCTAACTATTCACATGTTCCAGTGCTGAATGAAGATCACTTCGAAATCTGGAAGCACTGCATGCTCACTCATTTTTTCTTCTATCGACGAGATCCTCCACGACATCGTTCTTGAAGGACCCTACATTCCAATGAAGGCCAATCCAGATGATGCTACCAACAAGGATAATCCTACAATCAGGAAGGCCAAAGGGGAATGGACCGATGAAGAAAAGAAATGGGTTGGCTACGATGGAAGAGCTAGAAACATCATCCTTAGCACTCTAGACCTCTCCACGCACAATCAAATTATGAGCGGTGGAACTGCTAAGGAACTATGGGATGCTATTGAAGGATATGTGAATGGAGACAAAGTAAGCAAGGAAAACAAAAGATTTGTGGTGCAAAGAAAATTCAACTGCTTCATGAGAAAGGATGGTGAAACCTTGAGACAAACTTATGATCGCTTCTGTGCTGTTGTTAACTCTTGTAAATCTCTTGGAACTACTTTCACTAATAAAAAAGTCAATTCTCAATTCTTAGATGCGCTAGGTTCCAGATATGTGCACAAGGCAAGTCATCTGGAAGATTCTGGATTTCTAGATACTTGGCCTCTGCGCAGCTTATACGCTAACTTAAAAGTATATGAGCTAAAGCTTGATCGAATCGACGAAACTGAAGGCAAAGGAAAACTTGTTTCCTATGTTGCACAAAAGGAACCTGCGCCTGCTCAAACCTCAGACAAATTCTCCACTTCCTCTTTACTTGAAATGGATGATGATGATTTCGCTATGTTCGTTAAGCGATTCCAAAAATTCAGGAAATTCTCTAAACCTGGATCCTCGAGCAAACCACCTGCTAAGTTTTCTCGAGGCAGAGATTCAAAGAAAGATGATGACTTGATTTGCTACAACTTCAGAAAGCCCGGTCATTTTGCTTCAAAATGCCCTACTCCAAAATTTAAGTACATGAAGAGGAATACTGCGCATAGATCATCAAGGCAGCGCGGAATGATTGCTGAAGAAGACCGCGCAGAAAAGGAACTGAAGACTTGGATAGAGACTGACACTGAAGACAGTGATGATGATGACTCTGAGGATGGACTGCTCTGCTTGGTGGCCAATGCTGATGCTGATAGCGATTCAGACAATGATCCCAATACGGACACAAAGGCTGCGCCAAGGACAATTCAGAAGAAAGGTCCCACTATCACAGAACTGGTGGAAATGGGACATCTGACTCCAAGCAGACAGAATGGCAAGTACTTATTTGCCAGAGCAGACCTATCAAAGAAATTTGTAGCTGCGCCTCCGCGCAAAGAATCTCTTGAAATTTCTGCTGAAATTGTAATAGAAAAGAATAACTCTGCTGCTGAGCGCGAGTCTATTTTTCAGCAAGCTGAAAAGGTAATCAAGAAATTTAATTCTATGAAAGAAGCAGTGGACTTATCAATTGGAGAAATTTCACAGCTTAAGACGGAGAAAACTCTTTTAAAATCTGAGATCACCCTCCTTAAGGAGCAGATTAAGAGCATGACTCCTCTTACTGAAAAGAACCGTTTTCTTACAGATCAAAATGCGCTATTTAAAGTAAGAAACGAAGAATTGGCTGCTCAAGTAGCTGATCTCACAAAGATCACTGATGAGTGGACCAAATCTCGTGTCACTATGGACCAAATTCTAGAATCCCAAAAAGCCAGTGGAGACAAGGAAGGCTTGGGGTTCTCAACTAGTGATAACTTTAAATGCGCAGTTTGCTCTGAAAAGGAAAAGGAGTTTACACCACAGCAAACTATTGAAATTCCTAAAGCAAATCACTCTGCTTCAATGGGTAAAAGACAGGAGAAAGTCCAGAGACAAAATTTCCATTATGTCTACCCAAAAATGCAAACTGGGAAAGCCAAGGGTAAGGCTAAAGTTGAACCTGCGCATGATAACTCATATTCTGACTATGGTTGCACCTCAACTTCAAATGTCAAATCTGCGCAAAAAGGTCATGCGCATGAAAGCCATGCGCCTCAACGCCAGATGCGCATTCTTAAGAAAAGCGCACCCAAACCTCAGAAAATGATATTTGTCAAAGCAAGTTCATCTGCTCCGGTAAAGAATGTTGCGCAAAAGAAAAGTAAAGAGTTTGTAAAAACCCAATCTATAAGTGGCTTTCATCATTGTGTTGTGTGTGATGGTTTAGGTCACAAGGCTGCAGAATGCCTTTTGCGATTTGCTCCTAATGCCAAGGGACGTAAAAATCCTAAGGTCAGACAGGAGTGGGTTGTCAAAAGTTGCTAACTCTAGGACCCAAGAATAAAGGGGACCTGCGTTCTTAATGTCTATTTTTCAGGTCTCCTGCTTCACTGCGCACTCTTCACAAGCTAAAGCGCATATATGGTACCTCGACAGTGGATGTTCTAGACACATGACTGGAGATGTCACCGCTCTTGAAGATGTGCATGAAGGAAGAGGTCCCTCAGTAACATTTGGAGATAACAACAAAGGGCACATAGTTGGATATGGAATAATCAGAAAGGATAAAGTGTGCATTGAGAAAGTTGCGCTAGTAGAAGGACTCAAGCACAACCTGCACAACCTGCTCTCCATATCACAATTCTGCGATAAAGGTTTGGAATGTCACTTCACTGCAATGCACTTCTATATCAAATATGGCATATCCGGACTGACTTTGCTCACAGGGACTCGTAAGACTAACGTTTACATTATTGATCTTACTGCTATAGATTCTATCACTAATCTCTGTTTTGTAGCAAAGAATGTAAGTGAAACAGCTGGCTATGGCATAAGCGCTTAAGTCATTTGAACTTCAAGTATTTGGCTAAGATAGGAAGGGAAAATCTTGTCAAAGGACTTCCCAAAGTAGCTAACCATCATGACAAAAAATGCGCAGCATGCCAGCTCGGCAAACAACCTAAGCAGTCTTTCTCCAGCAAGATTGCCTCCTCAACTGCCAAATGTTTACAACAGCTTCACATGGACTTGTTTGGACCGGTCACCACCGCGAGCATTGGAGGAAACAAGTATCCTTTAGTTGTGGTGGATGACTACTCAAGATATACATGGTTCGAAATGATGATATCCAAAGATGACTGCTATGATATCTTGACTGCTCTCTTTTGAAGACTCCAAACTCAAAAGGAAGACGACATCATGAGCGTTAGATCAGACAATGGAACCGAATTCAAGAATAACGGTGTTGCTCAATACTGCGATGACCATGGAATTGATCACAATATCTCTGCTGCTGGAGTTCCTCAACAAAATGGCGTTGTGGAAAGAAAGAATCGCACGTTGATTGAGGCTGGAAAAACAATGATAGCTGAAGCTAAGCTTCCAAAGTATTTTTGGGGAGAAGCTGTCAACACTGCTTTCTTTACTCAGAATAGATCCCTCATCAACAAAGCCTACAACAAGACTCCATATGAGCTATGGAGAGGAAGAGCGCCCAACATTGCTTTCTTCAAGATTTTTGGCTGCAAATGCTATATCCTCTACAATGGCAAAGATCATAGAGGTAAATTCGATGCCAAAGCAGATGAAGGTATTTTCGTTGGGTATGCCAAACACTCTAAAGCTTTTTGTGTTTTTAATAGAACTACTCTAGTAATTGTAGAATCGGTATATGTTACTTTTGATGAGCATTCTCTCCTTGAGCCACATTTGGCTCCAAATGATTCTGATGATTCTGCTGAGAATGTTGAGACAGGTACGCAGCCTCAAACTGCACCTACGCAGAATGATAATCAAGTTGATCAAAACCAGAATCAAGGAAGCCCATCTCATGCGCATACACCAGATGCTGCGCCAGAAGTGACTACTCCTGATGCGCAAACACCTCCTCCTGCGCATGATGTTTCTCCACTTCAGCGAATCACTTTTGATGATCTCGATGCTGGAGCAAATGATCATCCAACTTCAAATATCATTGGTGATCTCAATGTAGGGGTTCGTACTAGGAGAGAAACAAACTTCGATGATGAATATCACTCCTTTATCTCTCAAATCGAACCAAAGAAGATTGATGAAGCACTCCAAGATTCAAGCTGGGTTACTGCTATGCAAGAAGAGCTTAACCAATTTGAGCGCTGCAAAGTTTGGACCTTAGTACCCAGACCTCATGACCAAGGAGTTATTAGTACAAAATGGGTATTCAGAAACAAGATGGATGAGAATGGAAGCATCACCAGAAACAAAGCAAGGTTGGTTGCGCAAGGCTATAGGCAAGAGGAAGGAATCGATTATGATGAAACCTTTGCGCCTGTAGCAAGACTAGAAGCTATCAGAATTTTCTTAGCTTATGCCTCTCACAAGAAATTCAAGCTTTATCAAATGGATGTGAAGAGCGCATTTCTCAACGGAGAACTCCAAGAGACGGTCTACGTAGCTCAACCTCCTGGATTTGAAGATAGCAGATTTCCAAATCACGTCTTCAAGCTTCAGAAAGCTTTGTATGGACTTAAGCAAGCTCCAAGAGCATGGTACGATACTCTATCAAAATTCCTGCTAGAAAAGGGCTTCAAGCACGGTAAAATCGATACAACTCTTTTTATTGCTAAGTATAATGATCATTCTTTACTTGTTCAAATTTATGTCGATGATATTATATTTGGTTCTACTAATGAGTTACTTTGTAAGCGTTTCGAGAAGCTCATGAAAAGCAAGTTTGAAATGAGCATGATGGGAGAACTCACATTCTTCCTCGGACTTCAAATCAAGCAATTGAATGATGGCATCTTCATAAATCAAGCCAAGTACACAAGGGACTTAATCAAGAAATTTGGACTTGAGAATGCTAAAGCATACGACACTCCAATGGCTACGGGCAATAAGCTTGATAAAGACTTGAAAGGTAAGAAAGTTGATCAAACTTTATATCGAGGTATGATTGGCCCTCTACTCTATCTTACTGCAAGTAGGCCAGATATTATGTTAGTGTTTGTGTCTGTGCGCGCTATCAAGCAGACCCTAGAGAAGTGCACTTAACTGCTGTTAAACGCATTATTCGTTATCTTTCTGGAACTATTAACCTTGGACTTTGGTACACCAAAGATTCGAATTTCGATTTGCTAGGTTATTCAGATGCAGATTACGCAGCATGCACAATTGACAGGAAGAGCACTAGTGGAACTTGTCATTTCCTTGGAAATCGACTTGTTGCGTGGGCAAGCAAGAAACAAGTTGCTGTGTCCATCTCCACTACAGAAGCTGAATACATTGCTGCTGGAAGCTGCTGCTGCCAAATCCTATGGATGAAGCAACAACTAGTGGATTATGGAATTAATGAAGGAAATTGCCCAATTTTCTGCGACAATATGTCCACCATAGCAGTCTCCAACAATCCTGTCATGCATTCAAAGACAAAGCACATCGACATCAAATATCATTTTCTCAAGGACCACGTCGAAAAAGGAAATATACACTTAGAGCACGTGGGCACCGATAATCAAATTGCTGATATCCTCACAAAGGCTCTTGGCGCAAATAGATTTGTCTTCTTGAGAGGATAAATGGGTATGCTTGAACTCAGCTAACTTGTCCATATAATTTGTCAATACTAATGTTTTTGTGTTTGCTTGATAAGTTCTTAAAGGTTAAGATTTCATGCATATGCGCAGCCACTGCGCAGTAAGTTAATGCGCATGAAAAATTAAGTTATTCGCTCTGCGCAAAACGACATGCGCACTTCTAAGTGGACCGCAAGTAAGTGTTCTATTCATTAGATTTTGTACATAGGTCCTTGACTGAAAAGTCAACGCTTAGTCACAAGGGTACTTGTGTAATTTAAATTTTCCTGCGCCTTTATTTTTTTGATTTTTCTTGGGAAATTACCTTTTTACCCCTGCGCATGTCCCATTGTCATTTAATACAAACTGCGATTAATGACAGCGCACCTTGCGAATATCTGCTCACCATTTAATGAGGAAGGTGATGCGACAGCCGTCAGCTTCTACTCGCTGACACACACGCGCGCAAAGACTGCGCACGCGCGTCCCCCATTCGGCCACGTCACCCTGCTAACGTGCGCTCGTCCTTTCACCGACTCAGCATTTATGAGGAAGTTGACTCGACAGTGACCGACTTAGGACTTCACACTCACGCGCGCGCTAGGCCTGCGCACGCGCGCATCCGGTTGGGCCACGTCATCGCAGCACGTGCCCCACTCTGCTTTTTCACCAACTGTCCTTGCGCTGACGTCACCATTTTTCCCTTTTTGGTATAAACCGTCTGCGACCTCTCTTCTCTCTCTTTTCTACTCATTTTCTTTCACCAAATCTCCATTGTCTCTATCTATTTCTTACCAACTTCCAAAGATTTCCTCTTCTTCTCTCTTTGACCTTCATCTTCTCCAGATTTCATCTTCCCAAAACTTCCTTTTTCATCTACATCCCTTTCTATATCAATGGCTCCTAAGAAGACTTCAAAGAAAATGCCCGAAATCATTCTCTCTTCTTCATCTGAGGAAACTTCTTCCTCTTCTCGCTATGGTTCTGATCAAGAAAAACCTCCTCCCCAGCCCGTCGTCGAAGATATGGTATGATTTCTTTCTCTGCTTTTTAATATCCGCCATTGTTAGGGTTTAAAGCTTTACAAGCTTCCTTTGTGATTGTGTGCTTGTTTGTTGATCATTTTTGAAATCGATCGTTGTGTTGTGTTCATTTCTCCCTGATCTACTCTTTCACGTAATTTATTTCATGATCAATACTCTTTTTAAGTAATTTCTGCAAAATTTTCTGTCCAAAAACCTCCATAGCAGACGAACAGTTTTTCTAAATTTCTGGGTTTGTTTTAATGTTGTTGTCTATATTGTTTACATGGTCGACTTCGTCCTGTTCATGCGGTCATTTCGATGTATTTTTTATTGTATTTGGACAACTTTTGATTTGTGGTGTTCTTGATGTACTTCGTGTTCATGAACAGTTCATTTCATGTTCTTCAATTTCTTGATTTTTCTCTTATGCTCTGGTTCGCATAAGAATTGCCAAGTTTTTACGTTTTGCGCATGCTTGCTTGGCTTTGCGCATTACTTTTATGCTATCTTATCTTGTATGGAGTTACTACGCATAGGTACCCATGCGTTATCTGCGCATGCGCAACGCTCCATGCAAAATATAACGTCTAATTCATATTTTTTGTTTTGCGCAGAATCCCTTCTATTTCATTTGTGTATGGGAAGTCAATCCGCAAGATCTCAACCAGGATGCCGTTGGGCGCAGATTGATATGGCATCTGCGATCCTCTGGAATTCTTCCTCTCTTCACTTTGGACCAGCCATTCTACGTGCCTTCTCTTGTCGATGAATTCTTCGAGACTGCGCGTGTTGTTCCTGCCAAGCACAAGGGTGAGAGCACTGAGATCATTATGGCGGTGGTTCAGAATTACAAAATCTTGGTACACCCTAACCACATCCGCAGACTTTGCGACTTCGATGTCGGTGATGCGCCAGAGACTTTTGATACTGCGCGGCAAGACATATTGGCGATGAAGTTAGTTGGCGAGCCCACTCTTGTCAAGCGATGGTCTGTGCATGATCGCAAAGAATTTGGTGAGGTGATGTATCACCTGTGCACCTTGATTGGCGATTCCCTGAACTGCAAGAATGGGAACAAAGGGAAGTTTAAGCAATGGGAATATTGTTGTGCCATCTACTTGAAGGAAAGGCTGGATTGGCCCCAGATCATCTGGAATGAGATCACCAAGGCAATGACGAGCTATGATACGCACCTCAATGCGTCAAAACCTAAGTATCGGACGCACTGTCGCCTGCTATCCAAGCTCCTGCTCCAATACACTGAATTAAATGACTTTGTAAGGAAGAAGCCTATTCTGAAGCAGTCCTGTGCTTCAAAGTTTTATTCTCGAGCGCAGCTTCATCTGTTGCGCGATGAGATTGGCGATGAGGAATACTACAGAATCTGGAGATCAGATGATGATCCCAACAGGGAACCTTGGTTGGGAAAGTTACCCAAGGAAGGCAAGGCCAAGGGCACTGAAGGCCCAAGTGCTGCGCAGGAAACGGCTGATGAAGCCTCCAAACGCAAGGGCAAGGGCATTGCTGAGCCCAAGTCCAAGAAGCACAAGGATGTTCCCAACGTCCAATCTACCACTGGCATTAAGATCAGCGAGCCTGCCCCTGCAGCTCCAAATCCTCCTTCCAAGAAGCGCAAGGCTGATGCGCCTGCGCCCTCCCCGAAGAAGACCAAGACTGCCAAGGGTGTCTTCCAACGTATTCCTCATTCTGCGCATGACTCTGAGTCGCGCATGGATCATATTGGTGATTCTGAAGATGCTGCTATTCAGGGGGAGACTCATCCCAAGGCCCCAGCTGAGCAAGACCCAAATGTTACGCCTGCTCCTCCTGCTGATGCCCCTCTTTCTTCTCCTCGACCCAAACAGAAGGTGCGTAGTAGCGCAAAGGGCTCCAAAAAGCGCCATACTCCCTCTCCTCCAAGCTCTCCTAGAGAACCAACATCCAGCGCATTTCAGCGCGTTAATATCCCTGTTGGCAATACACACAGGGTTACCTCTGTTCTGGATGAAGGCATGGACATTGAGCCTGAGGCTGAGAATGATGCTGATAAAGTGGATCAGACTGTTGGTGGTGATGGCGCAACTCCTCGGCCCACTGCTACGCCCACTAGTCAACCTGACGTTGTTGCGCCTGAGATTCCAGCGCCTCCTGCTGCTGATCCTATCCCAGAAGATTCTGCTAAGGATGGTGCCACTGCCTCTGAAAGCAGTGAACATTCTTCTGCGCATAGATCTCATGCGCATGTGTCTCCTCCGCACCAGTCCCCTCTTGATCCCATCTCAACCACCTCTCCTCCCAAGCCAACAGAGCAACCGCCTCCTGCCACCTCAACGGTTCCTGCGGTATCTACCTCGTCTCTCTCCTCCTCAAATGAGCTGCGCCAGATCTTACAAGCCTTGAATTCCATTCAAGTGAATCAAGCTGTTGCGCAGTCTCACATGGCTCAACTCATCGCTACGCAAACCGCTATTCAAGGTCAACTTGATGCGCAGCGATTGGAAATTGCTGCCATTAAGGGGGAGAGTGCAACAAAGGCAAGTACCTCTGTCGCCGGCCCCTCTACGCAGCGTGTCCCGGATGCTTTAGATCAAATGATCCTAGACTCGCTGAAGTCAATTGCTGGGATGCTCGAAAATGTTTGCACCTATACAGCTATAAATGATGGGTTTATAGGAATGCTGAAGCGTCTGCGCAAGAGCTTGGCCGATAGTTTACTTGAAGGGATTGCTGGGCCTTGAAGCACAGATAGAGGAGAGATTTGGCCAAGGTGGTCCTGCGCAAGCTGGTGCGCTAAATATGGAAAGCGTCAGGGAGAACATTACTCAAGCGATGACTCATTTCGCTGACGGGTTCAACGCTAGGATGGACCAAGCAATGTTTGACATTCAGGCTACCATGAACACCCAGCGCCTCCATACTGACCAAAGACTTGAAGCTACGCAGACCACCATCATCAATACAATTAAAGCTGCGGAACAGTCATACTTTAATCAAATGACTGGTCATCAAGTACAATACAGGGCTAACTTCCGCGAGCTCCAAGATGACAATAGGTTGATGCGCGATGGAATGCGTACGTATGTTGGTGAGGCTGTTGATTTTCGTGAGAAGTTTCAAACTCTGGAGATTGAACTTATGAACAAGTTCAACAGTCTGCAGAATGAGCTGCGTGAAGCCCTTCACCGGATCAACATAGATTAGGATCTTTGTAATTTTTTGCTTTGCGCAAGTTATCCCTTTTTGTGCGCATATTTCTTTTCTCTTTCAAACTTGTAATCTCAACTCTTAACAGTCCAAGTTTTAATGAGAAAAATCGCATCATTAGTTTCCAAAACCTTGTTCAATTCAAACTATTCATTTGTGGAACAATGAATGTTTTATTTTACCTCATGCGCATATTATTAACTGCTCACATTTTCTTCGCATAATGTTTAAACATTCAGTTTAAACGCATACTTAAACTAAAACTCATATCATTTGTATGCGCTGCATGTTATTTCTGTCTTTCCCATACTGTAAGTTAATCTTTTGGATAGACTAGAAATCTATAGCATAAGCTAGTGTGTGCATTGACTTGAGGCATGATTTACCATTTTCATTTTTATGGACATGTTATTATCAAGTACAATAGATTGCCTTTGTTATAGTAGGTAATGGCATCAATCATTTAGGGGGAGATTGTTAGGTATGCTTATCTCTTAACCCTCCTAATTTTGTTAGAATTGATTGATACCATCACCTAAGAATATTCTATGGACTTTAGGACCCTATGTAAGAAGTTTTATAACTTCAATTTTTAGCTAAGTCCATTTTATAGTATAGGCTTAGAATATAGGACTTGGAGCGAAAAGGAATGAAGATCTAAGCAAGAATGTGGTCACTGCGTAGGACTTCTCTGCGCAGGACACCACTGCGCAGGTCTCTCCTGCGCAGCATTCTACCTTGCTCAGTTTTTGATGCATTCAGATCACCTAACTTGGAAAACGCTTTGAAGATATACGCTTATTAAAGTGCTGAGGTGTGCAGTAACAACGAAGTAAACACACTCAGCAAATCCAACGGTGGAGACGCGCTCAAGAGAAATATCTCAAATGAAGACAGCTGTCAACCTTCTAGAAGAAGCTTTTGAATTTGGTCTTCATGCTCAGTCTCCAACGGCTCTAAAACACCTGTGCACCAATCATATTGTGCCAGGTCATCAACTTTGATCAGAGCCCCAACGGCTATAAAGGACACCTGCACACCAATCATATCGTTCCAGCTCATCGTCCTTGCTCAGAGCACCAACGGCTAGTTTTAAGCTCTCTGCTATAAATAGCCTGTTCATCTTCATTTCCAAGTTGCTAGAGTTTGTGCTTTCATAAGTGACACGCCCCCAAGTCCCGGGATTCCCTAATAGAATCTCGAACCTGGTGCGCGTGACTAACAAGAAACGAGAAACTGAATGACATCTGCTTATATCAAACTGACATCATATAAACTCAAGAGGAATGAGCTAAGATAGCTCACAAGGAGTTCTATACCAAGAAATTTAAACCAAATGTGGTTATACACAGCGGAAAACATGCCTAGCACATAAGCTGGCACTACAAGAACTATACAAGTCTAACCAATATAATGAGTCTAAACAACTGATACCAAATCGTCCTCACCAAAACTGGAAAGGATAATAATCCCCAACAAGAACAACCTACCAAGTAGACCCCTGCTAAGTCGAACCTCACAACGTATTACCACTTGCTTTCCTAAGGGGGGGGAAACAAATAAACAAGGAACGGGGTGAGATAAATCTCAGTAAGTTACTAGATACAAGTACATAGCATGTTATCATGAAATCATGCAAATCAAGAAGAGTATCAAGTAATCATGCTCAAGATGTCATCAAGTAATAAGTATATGAGAGGCTAAGCCAACTCATCAAGTAACTAGCACAATAGGCTAACTAACACGTTACAAAGGATATCCCAACCTTATTCCTCCCAAGAAAAACCATTGTTGTCGTTTCTTATTGCAGTTGACAAATCACGATCAATCAAGTTGCTGTTGTGCAGTACACTAGAGGACCCGGTAACCAGTATCACTCACAGGAACAAGATTCACGAGGTGTTCAAGGGTTTAGCATTCACTTTTATCAGGCGTATTGCTCTAATAAAGGAAGCTATGCCCTTACTATGGCCTGTAGTAAGGGGTCAAGCGCAGATACATAGGCACCCGATTATCACTTCGGCCCCAGCCTAATGATAAGCGTGAACCTATACATCTCCGAGCAAGCAAGGTGACCAGCTGGACTCAAACAAGAATGCACAAGTAGGTATTTACTTGATCTACGAGAGTAGAACTAAGTCCAAAAGTAGTGGACTAGCTCTTCACGAACCATGTAATCATGTGCTCACCAAATACAAGTACACGTACGCAATAATTGCGAATACAAATCAGCATAACAATGGCACATAATGCGTCTACGTATCACAATCAAGCCAAATTAGAGTCTATTAATAACAGACCCCAACCAAGTAGTAGGGTACATCATTCTATGTCACTTTGTTATATGCCATATTTGCATGTACATATTCATATAATCTTTAACACACTAATGTGTCTATCACGGTACCTTTACTTTCAAGTAGAGCCCAACATCTTAGACTCTAAGCACGTAGTCGAATAGGTCTTATTGTACCTAGTCACAATCATATCTCGCGTATATGTACCGTTAATAATCAAATACATTTTCCAACACATATTGTGTTCTGTAATCATTGTTTTATGAGTCATCTTCATTTTACACTATTCCCTCATTCTTTAGGAACTCACTCAAGAACAAGATATCTTCTTTATACTTTATATACTTCATTAAGTATATGCACGACTAAAACCAAGTACTAGCACATTAGTGCTTGTTCATAGCACTTTCAATACACACGTATTAGATTCAAGTATGTCTTAGAGTTGATCATTCTCTATCTAGTTCCACATTCCAATTCTTTAGATATTAATACCAATTATCAAGTAGTCAACAAGCCACATTCTATCAAGTAACTATATGCAAGATTTTCACATACACACCAAGGATAGTTCTAACACGTTAGTGCTTGTTCATAGCACTTTCAAGTTCATTACCATACACACGTATTGGTTTCAAGTCATGTACAAGATTTTATCATCTTATATTCAAGTTCTCAATCCAATTCTTTGGATGTTCAAGAATTAATTATCTTATACTCAATTTATTATTCCCAATCTTTGGATATTCAAGTCATGTACAAGATTTAATTGTCTTATACTTCAAGTTTAAGCTAAGTAGATGAGTTATACATCCCATATTTACCAGTTCTTAATCCTATACTTTGGATGTTCAAGCTCAAGACATTGTTCTAGTGCCCCTAAGGTATACAAACATTGGTTTCAAGACACATATAACACATTAGTGCTTGTTCATAGCACTTTCAAGACAATTAAAAGTGTTCTTACTTTGATATTCAAGTTCTCATTTTAATTTAATGAGTAATCATGTTCACGATTCACTTCTGATGCCCCTAAGGTGTCACAACACGTGCTAGGACATCTTATACTAAGGCTATATACCTTAACTAGGGTTATTTCTAGCTCAATCAAACTATATTCAAGACTTTTGTTCATCAGGGTAGGTGTGCGGTCGCACAAAAGGATATGGGCGGTCGCCCAAAACAAGACTTTGCAAGAGAAAAATCTTTCAGATAAATGGGCGGTCGCCCGGCCAACTATGGGCGGTCGCCCAAGGTACAAAATTTCGAAATTTTATTTCTTTCCTAGGCTTTATAACTCTCCGTCCCAAGCGTAGGAGTATACTTTTACTAACACTGAGGCAATACCCGGGACATACAAACAAGTTCAAAACATTACTTTCAAGTTTATTTCAACAATTTTACCGTCCCACAATTAATAGGATAATTTTCTTTTATTCTAATTAAATATTTCACCGTCCCAAAAGTATAAGTATAATTTTCTAATATACTAATATACTCATTTAGGGATACTTCCATTCATTTCCCCGTACCACAAATAATGGTACAATTTTTCTAATAACATTTAAATCAAGTTAATATTTTACCGTCTCACGAGTAGGAGTATACTTTTTCAATACTTTTTCAAGTCATTCCCAGGTTTAAGGCTTCAATACTTTTTCATACAAATACTCCCTTTGTCCAAATTTACAAGTATCACAAAATTCAACCAAATCACGAAATTAACAAGCACAAGTATCAAGAATAACACAGGCATGTTATTACAATCAAGGTGGAGTTAGTGACTTACCTAGTCCGAAATCAAATTCACCCAAACTAATTTCTGTTCGGCAGGAAATGCTCTAATCACCGCCCTGATCATTTATGCGAAGTCGGATTTTCGAACAGAGACATAATTAAGCAAGAGGAGTCGAGAATAGGGTAAACCCTAACTTTCTTTTATGAAACAGAGAGAAAGTACGAGAATTGGGAAAGTGATTCCTCAGACAAACAAAAATGGTGTTGATATACTTAACCACTTTCAAGAATTAACACTTAGGCCCCTCAAGTTTCATTTTTGACAAAAAGGCCCTTCAAGTTTCAATTTGAGCATTTTAGCCCCTAAAATTTATTTTTCACAAATGACCCTAATGTTTTAACTTAAACAATTAGGACTTAAACTTGCTCAATTAGTTAAATAATTAACTCAAATAAAATAGCATATAATTATGCAAGACAAGAATTTAACAGGAATTAGGACGGGCGTTACATCCTCCCTCCTTAAAGAAAATTCGTCCTCGAATTTTACTAATCGAGATTATAACACATATAAATAACAAATAGAACTCAAGAATAGCAAGAATATGGTATTCCACACCATATTATTAATTACCTGCGAGTGTTATTCTCACATAACCTTCTCGATACCGTGACTTTCCCATGAAACTTTCACAAAAAGTATTCGTGCTCAAGACAAGAATCAAGTATCCATACAAGCAATTACCCATATACTAAGTAATTCGTGTGATGGAATTTCCACTAAATCGCAAACTCATACAATAGCCACAAGGAAATCCACTTCACATGCTTGCAACATATGATCAAGAAGCAACCTCGGTTAAATATCCAGAGTGCTCAGAAAAATTACCATAATCAAGATGTAAAACAAGGTGTATAACAGATGTAGAACAAGATGTAGAATAAGAATCCCTGTCATATATTATATCCACAGGTATCCCAAGTAATCAAGATGTATCGATCATAAAATCACAACACATAAAATCAAGCAGATTTGATTAATCAATCCACTATAACCAATATCATAGGGACTTATCTATTAAATGATAATCCTTCCACGAAATTCATCGCAATATATTCATATATTCACAAATCTCGAAGGATTATAACAAATCAAACGATCTCTGATATTCTGCTTTCAAATAATCGCAATTCAAGGATTTAGTTGAATACTCAGAAATTTTCTCCCATTCAGTACCATCAATCATGAAATACAAGTCTTTATGTTCAATGAATCCGCTAATACAATAGCCGTAGGATCACAATCAATTTCAAGTCATGAGTAGAATTATTCTATTCATCAAGATTCAATCTCCTCGAAGCATATACAAGTACGTTACCATTTTAAATTAACACACGTTTTATCTCTTGTTCGAGCTTCACTATGCATAATGAATTTATCATATCCACTATATCAGTGAATCTTGACACATACACGAGAAAATAGTAACACTGGTCATATCCTCCAAATAACCATCATACTAGTCGAATCCACTAGGCAATGTTAAATACTGAAGTTATGGTCATCCACCATTTCAATATTTAAAAAATTAACTTCACGTTTATCAATCCATATGAAAGTGTAGCTTTCTGTCTCAAATAGTTAATGATAGAGCTACCTTCGAAATTCATTAATGAATCTCTAACAAGATCAAGAAAATCTCAAGAACATGCGTACCTTGTGTAACGCCCGTCCTAATTCTTGTTAAATTCTTGACTAGCATATTTATATCCTATTTTATTTGAGTTAATTATTTAACTACTTTAGAAAATTAAGGTGGTTAAATGTCAAAGTTGAAAGTTTAGGGGCCTTTTTATCAAAGTTAGAACTTGAGGGGCCTAAGTGTCATTTTGGGATTCTTGTTAAATATTTAAGGTGTTGCCTTCTCTGAGAAAGTAACAATTCTCAATTCTTCTCGACTCTTCCTCTGTGTAAAAGCTTGGTTTAGGATTCTCCCTATTCTCGACTCCTCGAGCTTAATTATCCCTCTGTTCGTGATTCTGATCCCGGATAAATATTCATGGCGTTGAATAGAGCGTTTCCGACCGATCAAAAATTAATTTGGGTCAACTTGATTTCGAACTAGGTAAGTTATTGACTCCCCCTTACTTGTAATAACATGCATATATGTTATTCCCGATACTTGTTCTTGTTAAAATTATATTTTGAGCAATTTTCGTGATACTTGTAATTTTGGGACAAAGGGAGTATAAATATATTGCGTATGAAATATGAAAGAAAATTGAAAAGTGTTTTGAACTTGTTGGTAAGCATCTGGGTTTGTTAATATGTGTTATTAAACAAAATATACTCCTATTCGTGAAACGGTAAAATAGTAACTCGATTTAAATATTATTAAAAAAATTGTACCATTATTTGTGGTACGGGAAAATGAATGGAAGTATCCCTAAATGATTATATTAGTATATTAGGAAATTATACTTATACTTTTGGGATGGTGAAATATTTAATTGGGAATAAAAGAAAATTATTCTATTACTTGTGGGACGGTGATAAATTAATAAAGTGTCCCTATAGAAGTGTTCTGAGCATGTTAAAATGCACTCTTGAATGTTAGAAAGTGTTAGTGGGTTTATACTCCTACGCTTGGGATGGAGAATTATAAGTCTGGAAAGAAATTTGGTATTTGCTGAAAATTGTACCAGGCGCCCGCCTGTTGGTCCCTCGCGCGCCCGCCTATTTCACCAGAAGTTTTGGTTTCAAAAGTGCTCTATTGAGCGGCCGCCCGGTCAGTTGTTGGCGCCCGTCCGGTCCCCTGTTTCAACAAAAGTGTTTTACATCTAAAATGAAATGAAAGTTTATCCCCCCTAAGGCATATAGCCTTAAGATAAGATGTCCTAGCAAGTGTTGTGACACCTTAGGGGCATCAGAAGTGAGTCTTGAACATGATTACTCATTAAATTAAAATGAGAACTTTAGTATAAAAGGAAGAACTTTTTTTTATGTCTTGAAAGTGCTATGAACAAGCACTTAGGTGTTATGCTTGTCTTGGAACATATGTTTGTGCACCTTGAGAGCATCAAATTAGTGTCTTGAGCTTGAATATCCTATGTAGGGGATTATGAACTTGTAAGTATGAGTTGTATAGCTCATTTACTTAATTTGAACTCGAAGTATTTTTGGTCTAGGTTTAGGGTACTACCCTAGATGGCCTAGATGAGTGTTGTAGAACACTCTAGTACTGAAAAATAGTCCCTTTGTGAACAAATGAAATATGGACTTGAATCATAATTAAATGATAACTTGAGTATAAGAGTAGTAACTCTCTTTTATGTGTCTTGAAGTTAATGTTTGTGTACCTTGGGGGCACCAACTAATGTCTTGAGCTTGAATGTCCTAAGAAAAAGATTGGAAAATAATTCGTGAAAGATGTATAATTCATCTTCCTAGCTTGAACTTGAAGTATAAGATAATTAACTCTTGTACATGTTTAACCATCCAAATAATTGGATTGAGACTTGAATATAAGATGATAAAATCTTGTATATGTGTTGAATGTCTTGAATGTCTTGAATGTCTTAAGTTGAGACAGTAACTTGAAGTATAAGACAATAAAATCTTGTATGTGCCTTGACACCAATATATGTGTATGATAATAAACTTGAAAGATTCTTGATGTGTATATGCAAATCTTGCATATATTTACTTGATAGAATGTTACTTCTTGATTACTTGATACATGGTATGAATAACCGAAAGAGTTGGGATATGGGATTAGATAGAGAATAATTAACTCTACTACACATTTGAATTTGATACGTGTATATTGGAAGTGCTATGAATAAGCACTAAAGTGCTTGTGATTGGTTTTAATCGTGTATATACTCAATGAAGTATATAAATAATAAAGAAGATATCTTGTCTTGAAATGGGTTCCTAAAGAAAATAGGGACTAGTGTAAAATTAAGATAATTCATATAATCGTGAATACTACGATTTAAGTTAATAAGAATAACTACAGAACACAATATGTGTTAAAAAATGTATTCGATTACTAACGATACATATACGTGAGATATGACTGTGACTAGGTATGATGTGACCTATTCTACTACATATTTAGAGTCTAAGGTATTGGGCTCTATTTGATAGTAAGGGTATCGTGATAGACACTTTAATGTGTTAAAGGTGATATGAATATGTACGTGCAAACTTGGCATGTGACAAAGTGATATAGAATGATATACCCTACTACTTGTTTGAGGTCTGTTATTAATAGACTCTAACTTGGATTGACCGTGTTATATGGACACTCTACGTGCCATTGTTAGATTGATTTGTCTTCGCAATGATTGCGTACGTGTACTTGTATTCTCGTGAGCACATGATACATGATTACATGGTGCATATTCTCGTGAGCACATGATACATGATTACATGGTGCATATTCTCATGAGCACATGATACATGATTACATGGTGCATAAAGACTGGTCCACTAATATGGGACTTAGTTCTATTCTCGTAGTTCAAGTAAACATCTACTTGTGCATTCTCGTGTGAGTCCAGCTGGCTTATTTGGTGCAGAGGGGTGTATAGGTTCACGCTTATCGCGAGAGCTGGGGCTTAAGTGATAATCGTGGGTTTATGCATTCGGTCTGTTTTTCCCTTACTACCGGCCATAGTAAGGGCTTAGCATCCTGTATTAGAGCAATACGCCTGATATAAGTGAATGCTAAACTCGTGAACACCTCGTGAATCTTGTTCTTGTGAATGACACTGGCTACCGGGTCTTCTTATATACTGCATAGCAGTCTCTTGATCTTGATCGTGGTTGTTATCAGCTATACAAGCATCGACAACAATGGTTTGGGAGAAATAAGGAAGGATTCAGGTAATGATACGTGATAGGCCTATGTGCTTCTTGGTGAGTTGGTCTAGCCTCTCACACTACTTGACTACTTGTTACCTGATCATATCTTGAGCTTGATTACTTGTTGAGTTGGCTTAGCCTCTCCTATACTTGTTACTTGATGATACTTGATATATGATTACTTGAGTATCTACTGGATTTGCGTGATAACATGTCATGTAGTTGCATGTTAATAACTTACTGAGATTTATCTCACCCTTTATTTGTTTCCCCCCCCCCCAGGAAAGCAGGGGATAGTACGCAGTGAGGCTCGACATAGCTGGGAACGTACTCTGCAGGATGTTCTTGTTTGAAACTAGTGTCCTTTTACACTTTGGTAAGGACGATGTTGTATGAGTTGTTAAACTCAGGGCTTGTTTGGGGTAGACTTGTGTAGTACTTGTTGTCTCTAGACATCTCTTGATGCCAGATTATGTGCTGGGCATGTTTTCCGCTGTATGTAGCCATGTTTGGTTTTAATTTTCTTGGTCTAGAACTCGTTGTGAGCTATCTTAGCTCCTTACTCTTGAGTATATATATCATGTCAGTTTGTTTCTAACAGGTATTGTTCCTATTTCCCGTTAGTTTCTTGTTTCTTGTTAGTTACGCGCACTAGGTTCGAGGTTCTATTAGGGGATCCCGAGACTTGGGGCGTGTCAGTTTGGTATCAGAGCTATGGTTAGCTCTAAGCCTGGATAGGGTCTACGGCATTTGTGGGTTGGCTTATGGGTGTGCTTCTGACGTTGAGTGTTCTTTTACTTGTTGTTATACCAGGCATAGGACTGGTGTTGATAGTGTTGATCCAATTGGATTAGATGGTTTGAGAATCGAGAGCGCGAGTCTTTAAAGACTTAGGCGTATCTATCTTGTCTAGTGGACATTGTTTCGTGCTATATATGCATGCTTGTCCTTATCTCGTGAATTACGTGGAAGTGTATTCTCTAGTAAGAGACTACATGCTTGATATCGTTATGTATAAGAGCTTGATAGAAGTGTGGGTGATAACACCCTATACATTCTATGTTAACTTGGTCATGTTACCTAGATGGGACATTGATGTGATACGTGTTATGGCTTGGCTCTTACGTGTTATGATTTGGCTTTCTATATGTTATGCCATTCTTGTTTGCCACAATAGATGGTGAATAGTTCTATGCTAGTATGGTTGATTATTTTTATGAGCATGATATAATTATGTATAATATTCATGTTCTGCATTGAGAGTTCGAACAGTGTTATCGAGATTGTACTGGGTATTTAACCTATGTGATTGACAGTGGAATTTCTACACCAAACCAGATGGATGTATCCATTCTTGATGAGATCTCAGCTATAATTTCTACTGAGTAATACATGTTACTTGATGAGAAACTTGGATTATCTTGAGTTGTTACAGTGCGAATACAGTGCTGACATCTGGATTAATGTTCTTGACCTCGATTGAGTTAAAAGAGTTGAAGATTCAACTTGAGAAATTTCTTGATAGAGGATATATCTATTTTGAAGTGGGTTCACTTCAGGCATCTTTGTTAACCTATAAGTGGAAACAACCAAGGTACGCGTGTTCTTGAGATTTTCTTGATCTTGTTAGAGATTCATTAATGAATTTCGAAGGCAGCTCTATCGTTAATTATTTGACACCGAGAGCTATACCTTTTCGATGGATTGATAAACGTGAAGTCAATTTTTAAATATTGAAATGATGGATGACCACGACATCAGTATTTGAGATTGCCTAGTGGATTTGACTAGTATTACAGTGATCTGGAGGATATGACCAGTTCTATTATTTTTAGTGGATATGTCAAGTTTCTCCAATATAGTGGATTGACTAATCAAGTCTGCTTGACTTTATGTGTTTCGATGTTATAATTGATACATCTGGATTGCATAGAATATTTGTGAGCATACGTGTAATATCTATTTGTGAGTATATGTGTATAGTCTTGATGCTCTTGAGTTCTATTTGTTGATTATATATGTTATAATCTTGATCAGTAAAATTCGAGGACGAATTTTCTTTAAGGAGTGGAGGATGTAACGCCCGTCCTAATACTTGTTAAATTCTTGACTTGCTTGTTAAATTCTTGACTAGCATATTTATATCCTATTTTATTTGAGTTAATTATTTAACTACTTTAGAAAATTAAGGTGGTTAAATGTCAAAGTTGAAAGTTTAGGGGCCTTTTTGTCAAAGTTAGAACTTAAGGGGCCTAAGTGTCATTTTGGGATTCTTGTTAAATATTTAAGGTGTTGCCTTCTCTGAGAAAGTAACAATTCTCAATTCTTCTCGACTCTTCCTCTGTGTAAAAGCTTGGTTTAGGATTCTCCCTATTCTCGACTCCTCGAGCTTAATTATTCCTCTGTTCGTGATTCTGATCCCGGATAAATATTCGTGGTGTTGAATAGAGCATTTCCGACAGATCAGAAATTAATTTGGGTCAACTTGATTTCGGACTAGGTAAGTTATTGACTCCCCCTTACTTGTAATAATATGCATATATATTATTCCCGATACTTGTTCTTGTTAAAATTGTGTTTTGAGCAATTTTCGTGATACTTGTAATTTTGGGACAAAGGGAGTATAAATATATTGCGTATGAAATATGAAAGAAACTTGAAAAGTGTTTTGAACTTGTTGGTAAGCATCTGGGTTTGTTAATATGTGTTATTAAACAAAATATACTCCTATTCGTGAAACGGTAAAATAGTAACTCGATTTAAATAATATTAGAAAAATTGTACCATTATTTGTGGTACGGGAAAATGAATGGAAGTATCCCTAAATGATTATATTAGTATATTAGGAAATTATACTTATACTTTTGAGACGGTGAAATATTTAATTGGGAATAAAAGAAAATTATTCTATTACTTGTGGGACGGTGATAAATTAATAAAGTGTCCCTATAGAAGTGTTCTTAGCATGTTAAAATGCACTCTTGAATGTTAGAAAGTGTTAGTGGGTTTATACTCCTACGCTTGGGACGGAGAATTATAAGTCTGGAAAGAAATTTGGTATTTGCTGAAAAAATTGTACCAGGCGCCCGCCTGGTGGTCCCTCGCGCGCCCGCCTATTTCACCAGAAGTTTTGGTTTCAAAAGTGCTCTATTGAGCGGCCGCCCGGTCAGTTGTTGGCGCCCGCCCGGTCCCCTGTTTCAACAAAAGTGTTTTACATCTAAAATGAAATGAAAGTTTATCCCTCCTAAGGCATATAGCCTTAAGATAAGATGTCCTAGCAAGTGTTGTGACACCTTAGGGGCATCAGAAGTGAGTCTTGAACATGATTACTCATTAAATTAAAATGAGAACTTGAGTATAAAAGGAAGAACTCTTTTTTATGTCTTGAAAGTGCTATGAACAAGCACTTAGGTGTTATGCGTGTCTTGGAACCTATGTTTGTGCACCTTGAGAGCATCAAATTAGTGTCTTGAGCTTGAATATCCTATGTAGGGGATTATGAACTTGTAAGTATGAGTTGTATAGCTCATTTACTTAATTTGAACTCGAAGTATTCTTGGTCTAGGTTTAGGGTACTACCCTAGATGGCCTAGATGAGTGTTGTAGAACACTCTAGTACTGAAAAATAGTCCCTTTGTGAACAAATGAAATGTGGACTTCAATCATAATTAAATGATAACTTGAGTATAAGAGTAGTAACTCTCTTTTATGTGTCTTGAAGTTAATGTTTGTGTACCTTGGGGGCACCAACTAATGTCTTGAGCTTGAATGTCCTAAGAAAAGGATTGGAAAATAATTCGTGAAAGATGTATAATTCATCTTCCTAGCTTGAACTTGAAGTATAAGATAATTAACTCTTGCATGTTTAACCATCCAAATAATTGGATTGAGACTTGAATAAAAGATGATAAAATCTTGTATATGTGTTGAATGTCTTGAATGTCTTGAATGTCTTAAGTTGAGACAGTAACTTGAAGTATAAGACAATAAAATATTGTATGTGCCTTGACACCAATATATGTGTATGGTAATAAACTTGAAAGATTCTTGATGTGTATATGCAAATCTTGCATATATTTACTTGATAGAATGTTACTTCTTGATTACTTGATACATGGTATGAATAACCGAAAGAGTTGGGATATGAGATTAGATAGAGAATAATTAACTCTACTACACATTTGAATTTGATACGTGTATATTGGAAGTGCTATGAATAAGCACTAAAGTGCTTGTGATTGGTTTTAATCGTGTATATACTCAATGAAGTATATAAATAATAAAGAAGATATCTTGTCTTGAAATGGGTTCCTAAAGAAAATAGGGACTAGTGTAAAATGAAGATAATTCTTATAATCGTGAATACTACGATTCAAGTTAATAAGAATAACTACAGAACACAATATGTGTTAGAAAATGTATTCGATTACTAACGATACATATACGTGAGATATGACTGTGACTAGGTATGATGTGACCTATTCTACTACGTATTTAGAGTCTAAGGTATTGGGCTCTATTTGATAGTAAGGGTATCGTGATAGACACTTTAATGTGTTAAACGTGATATGAATATGTACATGCAAACTTGGCATGTGACAAAGTGATATAGAATGATATACCCTACTACTTGTTTGAGGTCTGTTATTAATAGACTCTAATTTGGATTGACCGTGTTATATGGACACTCTACGTGCCATTGTTAGATTGATTTGTCTTCGCAATGATTGCGTACGTGTACTTGTATTCTCGTGAGCACATGATACATGATTACATGGTGCATATTCTCGTGAGCACATGATACATGATTACTGTTGGGTTTCGATCAAACATGCGCAGCGGAATTTAGCATTTAAAATTTTAAGAAACCCAAAGCCATAGATCCGTTCATATGATTAAATCAAATACAAAAAGATGAATAGAGGAATAACTAACCCTTGATGGCTATGAATTTTTCTCTTTGGTCTTGGTGGAGATCTTGAAGCTTTATCACGAACAAATCACGAACTTTGTAAGATGATAAAATTCACCCTCTAGCGGTATCCACACTTCGAACGAATATCAAAGGAACTTCTTCGATCTTGGTTGCTAGACCAATATTATGAAACACACTTTCACAATATAATAAAGAACTATATGGAATTTATTTGTGAATTATTTTGTTCCTCAATCAAGGATATCTTAGAACAAAATAAATTCTCTCTCAAACTCTTTGAGACTCACAAAAGCACTTGTCTATATGGTCTGGCCGAATTGGTGTTTTTATACACAATTAAGACCTATTCCAAATAGGTAACTTGTGCCAAAAAACCTATCCTAATCGAATTAGGAATTTTCCAATCGGCATACCGGGCACCCGCCTGGTCTTACCCAGGCGCCCGCTTGTTTGGGCAGAAAGTCCAATTCTTTTTCCGGCTTGTTCAGGCGCCTGCCTGGTGCAACCCAAGCGCCCGCTTGGTTGACCAGGAGGCCCAGAACTTTCCAGAAATTCCTTGGAAGTCCTCCGACCCTAAATGCCAATATAGTCCTTTTATTTAAGATTCGTTCTATTGTGTGTGACCCTCTAGGATTATACTAAGTTGGCAATGGGCTCAAACATGATCCCATAAGATATGATTAGGTTCTAGCAAACCGTCATACCTACCAAATAGTATAACTAGATACAAGTTCGCATTCCTTTAGAATATGTCATAATCCCTTTGTCCACGATGTCATTGAACACAAGTCATGGTCAAACAGTCAACTTGTTTTGTTCAATACTTTCTCGATTCCGAATATGTTGATAATCCAAATGACATTGATCCAATCAATTCATTTGAGTCCGGCCGAACATTTCATCAACATCATTCCTACGAGAGGCCCAAGCTTGACATCTCTCCGTGGAGGGACAAATCCATTCAGCTTATTATTCTTCCCAACGGGAATCCGATTATGCCAATCATACCCTTTATAACTACCGTGTTAAGGTAGCGTTTGAATATGTCAAACACAATGTTCATCAAGTGGAAGACTATAATAACTTCATGTCTAAGGATTCAAATGACATAACTAATATGAGATATATGTACGACATAGACCATGACATAAATCTCATACAGCGGGTCATGTCCAGTACCTTGTTCCAAACAAGTACCCATAAATCTAACATGATCATCCCATGATCATTTAGCCTTTATACTAGTGCTTAACAAGTACTAGGGACGGGGATTATTATAAGTAAACATGAACAACAATAATAATCAAAACATCTCTTTATTGATATGAAATAAATGATAACAATTACAACGTTTATTAAACGTGCCTAGGGCACCACTACCAACAATCTCCCACTTGCCCTAGGCCCAATCTCCCATGTATCTAATACCCATGGACCTAACATGACCATCATGTTTAGCTTGTGGAAGTCCCTTTGTTAGCGGGTCCGCAACATTGTCATCAGTAGGTACTCTGCATATATTTACGTCTCCCCTATCAACGATCTCTCGAATGATATGAAAACGCCTAAGTATGTGTTTGGATTTCTGATGTGCTCTTGGTTCCTTTGCTTGAGCAATAGCACCATTATTGTCGCAATAAAGGTCTATTGGATTAGCAATACTAGGAACCACTTCAAGTTCAGTTATGAACTTCTTAATCCAAACAGCTTCCTTTGCAGCATCCGATGCAGCAATATACTCAGCTTCTGTTGTAGAATCAGCGGTTGTACTTTGCTTGGAACTCTTCCAGCTTACAGCTCCACCATTTAACATAAACACAAAACCCGATTGAGATCGGCTATCATCTTTGTCAGTTTGGAAGCTTGCATCCGTGTAAGCATTTACAACGAGATCATCTTCCATTCCTCCATAGACCAAAAACGAGTCTTTAGTCCTTCTCAAGTACTTAAGAATCGCTTTTACAGCTATCCAGTGATTTTCGCCAGGGTCGGATTGGTATCTACTTGTCATGCTCAAAGCATAAGACACATCCGGTCTAGTACAAATCTTGGCATACATGATGGACCCAATTGCCGAAGCATATGGAACATCATTCATTTTCTCATGCTCATCTTTTGTCTTAGGACATTGAGTCGTGCTTAGAGAAACTCCATGTAACACGGGTAAGGTTCCTCTCTTAGAATTTTCCATACGGAATCTTCTAATGACCTTGTCAATGTATGTACTTTGGCTTAAACCAAGTATCCTCCTTGATCTATCTCTATAGATCTTAATGCCAAGAATATATGCGGCTTCACCCATATCTTTCATTGCGAAGCACTTTCCTAACCAAGTCTTCACAGACTGAAGTGTAGGAATGTCGTTTCCAATGAGCAATATGTCATCCACGTATAAAATAAGGAATAGCACTATGCTCCCACTAATCTTCTTGTATACACAAGGCTCATCTTCGTTCTTGATGAAACCAAACTCTTTGACCGATTCATCAAAACGGAGATTCCAACTCCTTGAAGCTTGCTTCAATCCATAGATGGATCTTTGCAATTTGCATACCTTAGAGTCTTGTTCAAAACCTTCTGGTTGTGTCATATACACATCCTCTTGGAGTTTTCCATTCAGGAAAGCGGTTTTGACGTCCATCTGCCATATTTCATAGTCATGATATGCGGCAATGGCAAGCAAAATTCTTATAGACTTGATCATTGCTACGGGTGAAAAGGTCTCATCATAGTCAATACCATGAACTTGCCTATAACCCTTCGCTACAAGCCTAGCTTTGTAAGTATGCACCTTCCCATCCATGTCAGTCTTCTTCTTGAAGACCCATTTGCATCCTATGGTTTTTACACCTTCGGGCGCATCAATCAAATTCCAAACTTGATTTTCTTGCATGGATTGCAATTCGGATTCCATGGCTCCAAGCCACTTGTCCGAATCAGGAGAAGACATCGCCTCTTGGTAGGTTGACGGTTCATCATTCTCAATGATTTCTACTTCATTACTATCCGTTACGAGAAATCCATATCTCTCGGGCTCGGATCGTAACCTACTAGATCTGCGAGTTGCTTGTGTATTTTGAACAGGTTCCACAACTCCTTGTGGTTCTTGTTCTTGTTCCACTATTGGTTCAATGTTATTTTCTGGGTCTCGAATTTCTTCAAGATTTATTTTACTCCCACTGATTTCTTTGGAGAGAAACTCTTTCTCTAGAAAGACACCAGTTCGGGCAACAAACACTTTGTTGTCCTCACGGTTGTAAAAGTAATATCCTCCAGTTTCCTTAGGATATCCCACGAAAATACATTTATCAGATTTGTGCGCAAGCTTGTCTGAGACAAGTCTTTTGACAAAAGTTTCGCAACCCCAAATCTTCATGAAAGACAGACAAGGCTTCTTTCCGCTCCACATCTCATAGGGAGTTTTTTTAACCGATTTAGTTGGAACACGATTTAGTGTGAAAGCAGCGGTTTCTAGGGCGTAACCCCAAAAGGATATTGGAAGATCAACTTGACTCATCATTGATCGAACCATGTCTAACAAAGTCCGATTCCTCCTCTCGGACACACCATTCCATTGTGGTGTTCCAGGTGGAGTCAATTGTGAAACTATTCCACAATTCTTTAGATGATCATCAAATTCTTGACTCAAGTATTCACCACCACGATCTGATCGAAGTGCCTTAATACTTTTGCCAAGTTGTTTTTCTACTTCATTTTGAAATATTCTAAATATCTCAAACGCTTCACTTTTATGTTTCATTAGGTAAACATACCCAAATCTACTATAATCATCAGTGAAGGTTATGAAGTATTGAAATCCTCCCCTAGCATTGCTACTTAATGGTCCGCATACATCGGAATGTATCAACCCCAATAAGTCGCTTGCCCTTTCACCTAGCTTGGTAAAAGGTGTCTTAGTCATTTTTCCAAGAAGACACGACTCACAAGTATCATATGACTCTAAGTCACATGAACCCAAAAGTCCGTCCCCATGGAGTTTTGAGATACGCTTTTCATTAATATGACCGAGACGGCAATGCCACAAATAAGTATGATTTACATCATTAGGTTTAGATTTCTTATTTACATGATAGACATTGTCATTATTTTCATTCTTGACATCCAAGATATAAAGGCCATTAAATGAATTAGCAATACCATAAAGCACATCATTTAAATAAATAGAAAATTTCTTATTCTCAATAAGAAACTTAAACCTTTATTATCCAAACAAGAAATTGAAATAATATTTCTGCTTAAATCCGGAACATAATAACAATTGTTCAAAACAAGAATTAATCCGGAAGGTAAAGTGACTTCATAAGTCCCTACGGCAAATGCAGCAACTCTTGCTCCATTTCCCACGCGTAGATCTACTTCCCCTTCTTTAAGCAGTCTCCTATTCTTTAGTCCCTGCACATTTAGACAAATGTGAGAACCACATCCGATATCCAATACCCAAGAATCAGTGGTAGAAAGGAGAATATCTATCATATAGATACCTGAAGTCGACGCAGTCTTGCTGCTCTTCTTCTTCTTTTTCTCTTCCAAGAAAGCCTTGCAATTACGTTTCCAATGACCAATTTCTTGACAATGGAAACAGATTGCATCCTTTTGTGAATCGGGTTTTGCCTCAGAAGCCTTGGCAACCTTTGCCTTGCTTATCTTGGGTTTGACAACTTTTGCCTTACCCTTTCCTTTGGCACTAGGCTTCTTCCCATCATGAACCAAGAGCACGGGAGAACCTTTCTCCACAATTTTCATCTCTGCAGTTTTGAGCATCCCATGCAACTCAGAGAGATTCTTATCCATTCCATGCATGTTATAATTCATCACAAACTGATTATAACTTTTAGGCAATGAATTAAGAATGAGATCCGTGGCTAGCTCCAATGGGATTGGATAGCCAAGTTTCCCAAGGTGCTCTACATAACCTTTCATTTTAAGAAAGTGAGGACTCACTTGTTGCCCTTCATTCATTTTACTAGTAGTGAATGCAACAATGGTCTTGTACCTCTCTTGCCTAGCTTGCTCTTGAAACATGGTTCTCAACTCCACGCCTATCTCAAAGGCTTCCAAATGTTCCAAACTTTGTTGGAGTTTTGAACACATAGCAGCAAGCATGAGACAACTTACATCTCTAGAATCATTACGATGTTTCTTGTAATTGTCTCTTTCTACCCTAGGGGCAGTAGGCGGTGGTTCAGCAGGGAGAGGCCCATCGAGAATGTACAACTTATCTTCTTGCCTAAGAACGATTCTTATGCTACGGATCCAATCCATAAAGTTTGTACCATTCTCTTCGAGCTTATCCTTCTCAAGGATCGATCGCAGCGACATTGATTGAGTGTTATTAGTCATTATCTACAAATATGCAAAAATTTCCAAAATTTAATAAGTACCGGTTTTCATTAAAGAGATAAACAATGTATTTTTCAAACAAATACTCCCACTAAATTATATAACCTTCTTATACATCCAATGTATAATATAATTTAATTGGGCTAAGATCCAACTTTAATTTAACTTTTGAGTCCACGGAGGCGGACCGCTCAAAAATAAATTAATTAGGTAGACAATCATGTCAATCATATCCCATATGATTCTTAGATCCTTTTATGAGATTCTTTGAGAAATCCAATTTCAAAAAGCATGTTTAATCTCATCTTTTGCTTAGGCCCAAAACTGTTTTGACGCCTAATTAAGTCCAACCATTTTAAACGCATAGGAATCATTCAATTTAATGCACCTTGCGGAGGCAAGCCCACATTAAATTAATGAACCTCATCTTGCCCATACATGAATAAAATCAATGCACTTCGCGGAGGCGAACCCACATCAAAATCACCCATATATAAACAAGTGTTTTAATCATGGCATGGCAAAGAAGGACTTAAAACTTTCTTTGAAGGTTCATCACATATAGCTTATAACACATTTATGAGCACATAATATAAACATGTTACACATCAAGTTTAGCCACTAAATTAATCCCATTAATTTAAGCATGATATTTATGTGTCATTAGTTTCTCTATAATTATGAGGATGAGACTAATTCAACTTTGGTTATTATCTCCAAATCAAGACAACAAGAAAGTAGTCCATGTGGCCGAAACTAAGCAATAGATGGTCTCGATGAACGTAGGCCAATTGCATTCACAATTTCTCATGGATCTCCAATCATTGAATCAAGAACTTTGTTTCTCAATTTTAGCAATTATGAACTCTTCATAATTCTAACTTCGTTTTATCTTTGAAACTTTGATTGCGATCAATTTTTGGAAACACAATCTCGATGAACGCAGATTAGCCATCCAAAACTTGAACCAATCTAGGAATCACAAGACTAAAACAAATAGGAAAATCAAACCCCAAAATCCACACACAAACCAACTACCCAAAACCCATTCCAGATCAGCAAGTTTGGATTGGTTCTGTTACTGGTTTTGTTGAATTTATCGAAAATTCCATATTCAGATTTTAACCAAAATCAGAACAAATTTTGACCACCGAGTGCCCGCCTGCAAAGGACCAGGCGCCCGCTTGAATGGCCAGAACAGTATAGAATATTAAAGTTCGAAAATTTTGTCTCAAAATTATTTTTCCTTGATTATTAAAACTTTGATCCAATCAAAAATCAATAATCGAAATAATTCAGAATCCACCATAATTTTTATTGCGATTGAATCGTACGATTAAAGTTGCAAAACAATAAACCACATAAAATCACAAAACACATAAGCATCATATATTCCAATATTCATATCATGCAAGGCACATAAACAATTTATATACACATAACATGATCCAAGTATTGAATTAATCAACATGAACGGGGCTCTGATACCACTGTTGGGTTTCGATCAAACATGCGCAGCGGAATTTAGCATTTAAAATTTTAAGAAACCCAAAGCCATAGATCCGTTCATATGATTAAATCAAATACAACAAGATGAATAGAGGAATAACTAACCCTTGATGGCTATGAATTTTTCTCTTTGGTCTTGGTGGGGATCTTGAAGCTTTATCACGAACAAATCACGAACTTTGTAAGATGATAAAATTCACCCTCTAGCGGTATCCACACTTCGAACGAATATCAAAGGAACTTCTTCGATCTTGGTTGCTAGACCAATATTATGAAGCACACTTTCACAATATAATAAAGAACTATATGGAATTTATTTGTGAATTATTTTGTTCCTCAATCAAGGATATCTTAGAACAAAATAAATTCTCTCTCAAACTCTTTGAGACTCACAAAAGCACTTGTCTATATGGTCTGGCCGAATTGGTGTTTTTATACACAATTAAGACCTATTCCAAATAGGTAACTTGTGCCAAAAAACCTTTCCTAATCGAATTAGGAATTTTCCAATCGGCATACCGGGCGCCCGCCTGGTCTTACCCAGGCGCCCGCTTGTTTGGGCAGAAAGTCCAATTCTTTTTCCGGCTTGTTCAGGCGCCCGCCTGGTGCAACCCAAGCGCCCGCTTGGTTGACCAGGAGGCCCAGAACTTTCCAGAAATTCCTTGGAAGTCCTCCGACCCTAAATGCCAATATAGTCCTTTTATTTAAGATTCGTTCTATTGTGTGTGACCCTCTAGGATTATACTAAGTTGGCAATGGGCTCAAACATGATCCCATAAGATATGATTAGGTTCTAGCAAACCGTCATACCTACCCAAATAGTATAACTAGATACAAGTTCGCATTCCTTTAGAATATGTCATAATCCCTTTGTCCACGATGTCATTGAACACAAGTCATGGTCAAACAGTCAACTTGTTTTGTTCAATACTTTCTCGATTCCGAATATGTTGATAATCCAAATGACATTGATCCAATCAATTCATTTGAGTCTGGCCGAACATTTCATCAACATCATTCCTACGAGAGGCCCAATCTTGACATCTCTCCGTGGAGGGACAAATCCATTTAGCTTATTATTCTTCCCAACGGGAATCCGATTATGCCAATCATACCCTTTATAACTACCGTGTTAAGGTAGCGTTTGAATATGTCAAACACAATGTTCATCAAGTGGAAGACTATAATAACTTCGTGTCTAAGGATTCAAATGACATAACTAATATGAGATATATGTACGACATAGACCATGACATAAATCTCATACAGCGGGTCATGTCCAGTACCTTGTTCCAAACAAGTACCCATAAATCTAACATGATCATCCCATGATCATTTAGCCTTTATACTAGTGCTTAACAAGTACTAGGGACGGGGATTATTATAAGTAAACATGAACAACAATAATAATCAAAACATCTCTTTATTGATATGAAATAAATGATAACAATTACAACGTTTATTAAACGTGCCTAGGGCACCACTACCAACAATTACATGGTGCATATTCTCGTGAGCACATGATACATGATTACATGGTGCATAAAGACTGGTCCACTAATATGGGACTTAGTTCTATTCTCGTAGTTCAAGTAAACATCTACTTGTGCATTCTCGTGTGAGTCCAGCTGGCTTATTTGGTGCAGAGGGGTGTATAGTTTCACGCTTATCGTGGGAGCTGGGGCTTAAGTGATAATCGTGGGTCTATGCATTCGGTCTGTTTTTCCCTTACTACCGGCCATAGTAAGGGCTTAGCATCCTGTATTAGAGCAATACGCCAGATATAAGTGAATGCTAAACTCGTGAACACTTCGTGAATCTTGTTCTTGTGAATGACACTGGTTACCGGGTCTTCTTATATACTGCATAGCAGTCTCTTGATCTTGATCGTGGTTGTTATCAGCTATACAAGCATCGACAACAATGGTATTCTTGGGAGAAATAAGGAAGGATTCAGGTAATGATACGTGATAGGCCTATGTGCTTCTTGGTGAGTTGGTCTAGCCTCTCACAGTACTTGACTACTTGTTACCTGATCATATCTTGAGCTTGATTACTTGTTGAGTTGGCTTAGCCTCTCCTATACTTGTTACTTGATGATACTTGATATATGATTACTTGAGTATCTACCGGAATTGCGTGATAACATGTCATGTAGTTGCATGTTAATAGCTTACTGAGATTTATCTCACCCTTTATTTGTTTCCCCCCCAGGAAAGCAGGGGATAGTACGCAGTGAGGCTCGACATAGCTGGGAACGTACTCTGCAGGATGTTCTTGTTTGAGACTAGTGTCCTTTTACACTTTGGTAAGGACGATGTTGTATGAGTTGTTAAACTCAGGGCTTGTTTGGGGTAGACTTGTGTAGTACTTGTTGTCTCTAGACATCTCTTAATGCCAGATTATGTGCTGGGCATGTCTTCCGCTGTATGTAGCCATGTTTGGTTTTAATTTTCTTGGTCTAGAACTCGTTGTGAGCTATCTTAGCTCCTTACTCTTGAGTATATATATCATGTCAGTTTGTTTCTAACATGTATTGTTCCTGTTTCCCGTTAGTTTCTTGTTTCTTGTTAGTTACGCGCACCAGGTTCGAGGTTCTATTAGGGGATCCCGGGACTTGGGGCGTGTCACCTTGGTTGTTTCCACTTATATAGGTCGACAAAGATACTTACTTCAGGCATCCACTTCAAGGTAATAGATCCTCTATCTCTTGCTAGCTTTTGGAAACAATTGTTTCTCTCAAGAAATTTCAATACAATCAATTCTCAGTCTGCGACTTGGTATACACCAATAGGTCATTCATCAATTCATCGCAAAGAAATCAAATTATGGTTTGAAGATATCATTAATCAAATCCATCAATACTGCTAGATCATATATCAATCGAAATAGCATAATCACGAATTCATAATGAGCATACCTGATATGAGAAGATGTCTTCAGTATATCCTCATAGTTGACTTTCCAACTAATGGTAGCCACTTATCAATCAAACACTGAATAGACCACTGATTAACTTCAGGGATCAATTAAACCATCCATACACGATAACAAGTACTGGTTCATTATAGTCACCTAGTTGAACTCTTTGCATTCAATATGAAATTGCCAAGTACCATATCTTTTCATGCCAATCAATACAGATACACCCCATGAAGATATACTAAGCTGGGTGAATCCTCTATCAAGAAATTCCTCAAGTTGAATCTTCAACTCTTTGAACTCAACCGATGTCATGAACATTGATTTAGATATCAGCACACTATTTGTACTGTAGCAACTCTAGATAACTCAAGGTTCTCATCATGTATCATGTACTACTCAGTAGAAATTATACTGAGATCTCACAAAGAATGATGTATCCATTCTTCAATTTTGGTGTAGACATTCTTCCATCAACCACATATGTTAAATATTCAGTACAACCTTGATAACCATTTTCGAGCTTTCAATGCAGAACATGAATGTCATACATAATTATATCATGCTCATATAAATAGTCAAGCATACTAGCATAGAAATATTTACCATCTATTGAGGCAAACAAGAAAGGCCTAACACATAAAAAGTCAAGCCATAACACGTATCACATCAATGTCCTATATAGGTAACATGACCAAGTTAACATATAACGTATAGGGTGTTATCACCCACACTTCTATCAAGCTCTTATAAATAACGATATCAATCATGTAGTCTCTTACTAGAGAATACACTTTCGCGTAAATCAAGAAATGAGGACAAGCATGCATATAGCACGAAACAATGTCCACTGCACAAGATAGATACGCCTAAGTCTTTAAAGACTCGCGCTCTCGATTCTCAAACCATCTTATTCCAATTGGGATCAACACTATCAACACCAGTCCTATGCCTGGTATAACAACAAGTAACGAAGCACTCGATGTCAAAACACACCCAAGACTAACCCAACCTAGGCCATAGACCTTATCCAGGCTTAGAGCTAAACCATAGCTCTGATACCAACCTGACACGCCCCCAAGTCCCGGGATTCCCTAATAGAATCTCGAACCTGGTGCGCGTGACTAACAAGAAACGAGAAACTGAATGACATCTGCTTATATCAAACTGACATCATATAAACTCAAGAGGAACGAGCTAAGATAGCTCACAACGAGTTCTATACCAAGAAATTTAAACCAAATGTGGTTATACACAGCGGAAAACATGCCTAGCACATAAGCTGGCACTACAAGAACTATACATGTCTACCCAATATAATGAGTCTAAACAACTGATACCAAATCGTCCTCACCAAAACTGGAAAGGATAACAATGCCCAACAAGAACAACCTGCCAAGTAGACCCCTGCTAAGTCGAGCCTCACAACGTATTACCACTTGCTTTCCTGGGGGGGGGGGGGGGAACAAATAAACAAGGAACGGGGTGAGATAAATCTCAGTAAGTTACTAGATACAAGTACATAGCATGTTATCATGAAATCATGCAAATCAAGAAGAGTATCAAGTAATCATGCTCAAGATGTCATCAAGTAATAAGTATATGAGAGGCTAAGCCAACTCATCAAGTAACTAGCACATAAGGCTAACTAACACGTTACAAAGGATATCCCAACCTTATTCCTCCCAAGTAAACCACTGTTGTCGTTTCTTATTGCAGTTGACAAATCACGATCAATCAAGTTGCTGTTGTGCAGTACACTAGAGGACCCCGTAACCAGTATCACTCACAAGAACAAGATTCACGAGGTGTTCAAGAGTTTAGCATTCACTTTTATCAGGCGTATTGCTCTAATAAAGGAAGCTATGCCCTTACTATGGCCTGTAGTAAGGGGTCAAGCGCAGATACATAGGCACCCAATTATCACTTCGGCCCCAGCCTAATGATAAGCGTGAACCTATACATCTCCGAGCAAGCAAGGTGACCAGCTGGACTCAAACAAGAATGCACAAGTAGGTATTTACTTGATCTACGAGAGTAGAACTAAGTCCAAAAGTAGTGGACTAGCTCTTCACGATGTTGATAGTGGTGCCCTAGGCACGTTTAATAAACGTTGTAATTGTTATCATTTATTTCATATCAATAAAGAGATGTTTTGATTATTATTGTTGTTCATGTTTACTTATAATAATCTCCGTCCCTAGTACTTGTTAAGCACTAGCATAAAGGCTAAATGATCATGGGATGATCATGTTAGATTTATGGGTACTTGTTTGGAACAAGGTACTGGACATGACCCGCTTTATGAGACTTATGTCATGGTCTATGTCATACATATATCTCATATTAGTTATGTCATTTGAATCCTTAGACATGAAGTTATTATAGTCTTCACTTGATGAACATTATGTTTGACATATTCAAACGCTACTTTTAACCGAGTAGTTATAAAGGGTATGATTGGCATAATCGGATTCACGTAGGGAAGAATACTAAGCTAAATGGATTTGTCCCTCCTCGGAGAGATGTCAAGCTTGGGCCACTCGTAGGAATGATGTTGATGAAATGTTCGGCCGGACTCAAATGAATTGATTGGATCAATGTCGTTTGGATTATCAACACATTCGGAATCGAGAAAGTATTGAACAAAACAAGTTGACTCTTTGACCATGACTTGTGTTCAATGATATCGTGGACAAAAGGATTATGACATATTCTAAGAGGAATGCGAAGTTGTATCTAGTTATACTATTTGGGTAGGTATGACGGTTTGCTAGAACCTAATCATATCTTATGGGATCATGTTTGAGCTCATTGCCAACTTAGTATAATCCTAGAGGGTCACACACAATAGAACGAATCTTTAAAAAGGACTGCATTGGAATTTTGGAAATTCTGGACTTTCTGAGAAGTGGGCGACCGCACATAATGGATTGGGCGGCCGCACACTTATCTCAATTTTGTACCAGTTTTGTTTCAGAATGTTGTGCGACCGCACAGATGGTTTTGGGCGGCCGCACAGTGATATCGGGTGGCAGATTCCTTATTTGATTAGGAAACGAATTTTGGACGAATTTTGACACAAGTTTCCTATTTGGAATAGGTCATACTTGTGTATAAAAGACAAAATTCGGCCAGCACTCAATACGATTGATTTTGTGAGTCTCAAAGAGTTTGAGAGAGGGTTTATTTTGTTCCAAGACATTCTTGGTTGAAGAACAAAATAATACACAAAAATAAATTCCATATAGTTCTTTTGATTGTGAAAAAGTGTTTCACAATTTGGTCTAGCAACCAAGATCAAAGAAGCTCCTTTGATATTCGTTCGAAGTGTGGATACCGCTAGAGGGTGAAAATCATCATCTTCAAAGTTCGTGTTCAAGCTTTGTGATCGTGATCAAGTCTTCAAACCTCCACCAAAGACCAAGAGAATTTGATAGCCATCAATGGTTAGTTTATTCCTTTATTCTTATGTTGTATTTGATTTAATCATATGAACGGATCCAAGGCTTTGGGTTTCAAAATTTTAAATGCTAAATTCCGCTGCGCATGTTACTTGGAAACCCAACAGTGGTATCAGAGCCCCGTTCATGTTGATTATTTCAATACCTAGATCATGTTATGTGTGTATAAATTGTTTATGTGTCTTGCATGATATGAATATTGGAATATGTGATGTTTATGTGTTATGTGATTTTATGTGGTTTATTGTTTTGCAACTTTAATCGCACGATTCAATCGCAATAAATAAATTATGGTGGATTCAGAATTGTTGATTATTAATTTTTGATTGGATCAAAGTTTTAATAATCGGGGAAAAACGATTTTGAGACAAAATTTTCGAACTTCAAAATTTTGTACATTCTGATCATCTTGGGCGACCGCACAAAATCACTTGGGCGACCGCACATGTTTGGGCGACCGCACAGTGAGTTTTGGGCGGCCGCACATAAGGATCAGATTGTCTGATTTTTTGGTTAAAAATCAGAATTTGGAATTTTCGAGAGGTTCAACAAAACCAGTAACAGAACCAGTCCAGACTTGCTGATCTGGAATGGGTTTTGGGTAGTTGGTTTGTGTGTGGATCTTGGGGTTTGATTTTCCTATTTGTTTCAGTCTTGTGATTCTAAGATTGGTTCAAGGTTTGGATGGCTAATCTGCGTTCATCGAGATTGTGTTTCCCAAACTTGATCGCAATCAAAGTTTCAAAGATGAAACGAAGTTAGAATTATGAAGAGTTCATAATTGCTAAAATTGAGAAACAAAGTTCTTGATTCAAAGTTTGGAGATCCATGTGGAATTGTGAATGCAATTGGCCTACGTTCATCGAGACCATCTATTGCTTAGTTTCGGCCACATGGACTACTTTCTTGGTTTCTTGAATTAGTGCGGGATTGTGGTTGCCTAATGGCTTAGTTCGACCGCACTTCTTGTTGTCTTGATTTGGAAATAATAACCGAAGTTGAAATAGTCTCATCCTCATAATTATAGAGAAACTAATGACACATAAATATCATGCTTAAATTAATGAAGATTAATTTAGTGGCTAAACTTGATGTGTAACATGTTTATATTATGTGCTCATAAATGTGTTATATGCTATATGTGATGAACCTTCAAAGAAAGTTTTAAGTCTTTTATTGCCATGCCATGATTAAAACACTTTTTAATACATAAGTGATTTTAATGTAGATTCGCCCTAGCGAGGTGCATTAAATTTGTTTATGTATGAGCAAGATAGATAATGTGGGCACGCCCTAGCGGGACACATTAACTGTGCGTTTAAAATGGTTAGACTTAATTGGGCGTCAAAACAGTTTTGGGCCTAGGCAAAGATGAGGTTTAACATGCCTTTTGAAATTGGATTTCTTAAAGAATCTCATAAAAGGAACTAAGAGTCATATGAGATATGATTGACAAGAGTTGTCTACCTAATTAATTTGATTTTGTGTAATCCGCCTTAGCGGACTTGAAATTAAATTAAAGTTGGATCTTAACCATTTGAATTATATTATACATTGGATGTATATGAAGGTTATATAATTTAGTGGGAGTATTTTGTTTGAAAAATACATTATTTATCTCTTTAATGAAAACCGGTACTTATTAAATTTTGGAAATTTTTGCATATTTGTAGATAATGACTAATAACACTCAATCAATGTCGTTGCGATCGATCCTTGAGAAGGATAAGCTCGAAGAGAATGGTACAAACTTTATGGATTGGATCCGCAGCATAAGAATCGTTCTTAGGCAAGAAGATAAGTTGTACATTCTCGATGGGCCTCTCCCCGCTGAACCACCGCCTACTGCCCCTAGGGTAGAAAGAGACAATTACAAGAAACATCGTAATGATTCTAGAGATGTAAGTTGTCTCATGCTTGCTGCTATGTGTTCAAAACTCCAACAAAGTTTGGAACATTTGGAAGCCTATGAGATAGGCGTGGAGTTGAGAACCATGTTTCAAGAGCAAGCTAGGCAAGAAAGGTACAAGACCATTGTTGCATTCACTACTAGTAAAATGAATGAAGGGCAACAAGTGAGTCCTCACTTTCTTAAAATGAAAGGTTATGTAGAGCACCTTGAGAAACTTGGCTATCCAATCCCATTGGATCTAGCCACGGATCTCATTCTTAATTCATTGCCTAAAAGTTATAATCAGTTTGTAATGAATTATAACATGCATGGAATGGATAAGAATCTCTCTGAGTTGCATGGGATGCTCAAAACTGCAGAGATGAAAATTGTGGAGAAAGGTTCTCCCGTGCTCTTGGTTCATGATGGGAAGAAGCCTGGTGCCAAAGGCAAGGGTAAGGCAAAAGTTGTCAAACCCAAGATAAGCAAGGCAAAGGTTGCCAAGGCTTCTGAGGCAAAACCCGATTCACAAAAGGATGCAATCTGTTTCCATTGTCAAGAAATTGGTCATTGGAAACGTAATTGCAAGGCTTTCTTGGAAGAGCAAAAGAAGAAGAAGAGCAGCAAGGCTGCGTCGACTTCAGGTATCTATATGATAGATATTCTCCTTTCTACCACTGATTCTTGGGTATTGGATACCGGATGTGGTTCTCACATTTGTCTAAATGTGCAGGGACTAAAGAATAGGAGACTGCTTAAAGAAGGTGAAGTAGATCTACGCGTGGGGAATGGAGCAAGAGTTGCTGCATTAGCCGTAGGGACTTATGAAGTCACTTTACCTTCCGGATTAATTCTTGTTTTGAACAATTGTTATTATGTTCCGGATTTAAGCAGAAATATTATTTCAATTTCTTGTTTGGATAATGAAGGTTTTAAGTTTCTTATTGAGAATAAGAAATTTTCTATTTATTTAAATGATGTGCTTTATGGTATTGCTAATTCATTTAATGGCCTTTATATCTTGGATGTCAAGAATGAAAATAATGTCTATCATGTAAATAAGAAATCTAAACCTAATGATGTAAATCATACTTATTTGTGGCATTGCCGTCTTGGTCATATTAATGAGAAGCGTATCTCAAAACTCCATGGGGACGGACTTTTGGGTTCATGTGACTTAGAGTCATATGATACTTGTGAGTCGTGTCTTCTTGGAAAAATGACTAAGACACCTTTTACCAAGTTGGGTGAAAGGGCAAGCGACTTATTGGGGTTGATACATTCCGATGTATGCGGACCATTAAGTAGCAATGCTAGGGGAGGATTTCAATACTTCATAACCTTCACTGATGATTATAGTAGATTTGGGTATGTTTACCTAATGAAACATAAAAGTGAAGCATTTGAGATATTTAGAATATTTCAAAATGAAGTAGAAAAACAACTTGGCAAAAGTATAAAGGCACTTCGATCAGATCGAGGTGGTGAATACTTAAGTCAAGAATTTGACGATCATCTAAAGAATTGTGGAATAGTTTCACAATTGACTCCGCCCAGAACACCACAATGGAATGGTGTGTCTGAGAGGAGAAATCGGACTTTGTTAGACATGGTTCGATCAATGATGAGTCAAGTTGATCTTCCAATATCCTTTTGGGGTTACGCCCTAGAAACTGCTGCTTTCACACTAAATCAAGTTCCAACTAAATCGGTTCCAAAGACTCCATATGAGATGTGGAGTGGAAAGAAACCTAGTTTATCTTTCATGAGGATTTGGGGTTGCGAAGTTTATGTTAAGAGACTTATCTCTGACAAACTAGCACACAAATCTGATAAATGTATTTTCGTGGGATATCCTAAGGAAACTAAAGGATATTACTTTTACAACCGAGAGGACAACAAAGTGTTTGTTGCCCGAACTGGTGTCTTTCTAGAGAAAGAGTTTCTCTCCAAAGAAATCAGTGGGAGTAAAATAAATCTTGAAGAAATTCGAGACCCAGAAAATAACATTGAACCAATAGTGGAACAAGAACAAGAACCACAAGGAGTTGTGGAACCTGTTCAAAATACACAAGCATCTCGCAGATCTAGTAGGTTACGATCCGAGCCCGAGAGATATGGATTTCTCGTAACGGATAATAATGAGGTAGAAATCATTGAGAATGATGAACCATCAACCTACCAAGAGGCGATGTCTTCTCCTGATTCGGACAAGTGGCTTGGAGCCATGGAATCCGAATTGCAATCCATGCAACACAATCAAGTTTGGAATTTGATTGATGCGCCCGAAGGTGTAAAAACCATAGGATGCAAATGGGTCTTCAAGAAGAAGACTGACATGGATGGGAAGGTGCATACTTACAAAGCTAGGCTTGTAGCGAAGGGTTATAGGCAAGTTCATGGTATTGACTATGATGAGACCTTTTCACCCGTAGCAATGATCAAGTCTATAAGAATTTTGCTTGCCATTGCCGCATATCATGACTATGAAATATGGCAGATGGACGTCAAAACCGCTTTCCTGAATGGAAAACTCCAAGAGGATGTGTATATGACACAACCAGAAGGTTTTGAACAAGATTCTAAGGTATGCAAATTGCAAAGATCCATCTATGGATTGAAGCAAGCTTCAAGGAGTTGGAATCTCCGTTTTGATGAATCGGTCAAAGAGTTTGGTTTCATCAAGAACGAAGATGAGCCTTGTGTATACAAGAAGATTAGTGGGAGCATAGTGCTATTCCTTATTTTATACGTGGATGACATATTGCTCATTGGAAACGACATTCCTACACTTCAGTCTGTGAAGACTTGGTTAGGAAAGTGTTTTGCAATGAAAGATATGGGTGAAGCCGCATATATTCTTGGCATTAAGATCTATAGAGATAGATCAAGGAGGCTACTTGGTTTAAGTCAAAGTACATACATTGACAAGGTCATTAGAAGATTCCGTATGGAAAATTCTAAGAGAGGCACCTTGCCCGTGTTACATGGAGTTTCTCTAAGCAAGACTCAATGTCCTAAGACAAAAGATGAGCGTGAGAAAATGAATGATGTTCCATATGCTTCGGCAATTGGGTCCATCATGTATGCCATGATTTGTACTAGGCCGGATGTATCTTATGCTTTGAGCATGACAAGTAGATATCAATCCGACCCTGGCGAAAATCACTGGATAGCTGTAAAAGCGATTCTTAAGTACTTAAGAAGAACTAAAGACTCGTTTTTGGTCTATGGAGGAATGGAAGATGATCTCGTTGTAAATGCTTACACGGATGCAAGCTTCCAAACCGACAAAGATGATAGCCGATCGCAATCGGGTTTGTGTTTATGTTAAATGGTGGAGCTGTAAGCTGGAAGAGTTCCAAGCAAAGTACAACCGCTGATTCTACAACAGAAGCTGAGTATATTGCTGCATCGGATGCTGCAAAGGAAGCTGTTTGGATTAAGAAGTTCATAACTGAACTTGAAGTGGTTCCTAGTATTGCTAATCCAATAGACCTTTATTGTGATAATAATGGTGCTATTGCTCAAGCAAAGGAACCAAGAGCACATCAGAAATCCAAACACATACTTAGGCGTTTTCATATCATTCGAGAGATCGTTGATAGGGGAGACGTAAATATATGCAGAGTACCTACTGATGACAATGTTGCGGACCCGCTAACAAAGGGACTTCCACAAGCTAAACATGATGGTCATGTTAGGTCCATGGGTATTAGATACATGGGAGATTGCGCCTAGGGCAAGTGGGAGATTATTGATAGTGGTGCCCTAGGCACGTTTAATAAACGTTGTAATTGTTATCATTTATTTCATATCAATAAAGAGATGTTTTGATTATTATTGTTGTTCATGTTTACTTATAATAATCTCCGTCCCTAGTACTTGTTAAGCACTAGCATAAATGCTAAATGATCATGGGATGATCATGTTAGATTTATGGGTACTTGTTTGGAACAAGGTACTGGACATGACCCGCTTTATGAGACTTATGTCATGGTCTATGTCATACATATATCTCATATTAGTTATGTCATTTGAATCCTTAGACATGAAGTTATTATAGTCTTCCACTTGATGAACATTATGTTTGACATATTCAAACGCTACTTTTAACCGAGTAGTTATAAAGGGTATGATTGGCATAATCGGATTCACGTAGGGAAGAATAATAAGCTAAATGGATTTGTCCCTCCTCGGAGAGATGTCAAGCTTGGGCCACTCGTAGGAATGATGTTGATGAAATGTTCGGCCGGACTCAAATGAATTGATTGGATCAATGTCGTTTGGATTATCAACACATTCGGAATCGAGAAAGTATTGAACAAAACAAGTTGACTCTTTGACCATGACTTGTGTTCAATGATATCGTGGACAAAAGGATTATGACATATTCTAAGAGGAATGCGAACTTGTATCTAGTTATACTATTTGGGTAGGTATGACGGTTTGCTAGAACCTAATCATATCTTATGGGATCATGTTTGAGCTCATTGCCAACTTAGTATAATCCTAGAGGGTCACACACAATAGAACGAATCTTTAAAAGGACTACATTGGAATTTTGGAAATTCTGGACTTTCTGAGAAGTGGGCGACCGCACATAATGGATTGGGCGGCCGCACACTTATCTCAATTTTGTACCAGTTTTGTTTCAGAATGTTGTGCGACCGCACAGATGGTTTTGGGCGGCCGCACAGTGATATCGGGTGGCAGATTCCTTATTTGATTAGGAAAGGAATTTTGGACGGATTTTGACACAAGTTTCCTATTTGGAATAGGTCATACTTGTGTATAAAAGACAAAATTCGGCCAGCACTCAATACGATTGATTTTGTGAGTCTCAAAGAGTTTGAGAGAGGGTTTATTTTGTTCCAAGACATTCTTGGTTGAAGAACAAAATAATACACAAAAATAAATTCCATATAGTTCTTTTGATTGTGAAAAAGTGTTTCACAATTTGGTCTAGCAACCAAGATCAAAGAAGCTCCTTTGATATTCGTTCGAAGTGTGGATACCGCTAGAGGGTGAAAATCATCATCTTCAAAGTTCGTGTTCAAGCTTTGTGATCGTGATCAAGTCTTCAAACCTCCACCAAAGACCAAGAGAATTTGATAGCCATCAAGGGTTAGTTTATTCCTTTATTCTTATGTTGTATTTGATTTAATCATATGAACGGATCCAAGGCTTTGGGTTTCAAAATTTTAAATGCTAAATTCCGCTGCGCATGTTACTTGGAAACCCAACACACGAACCATGTAATCATGTGCTCACCAAATACAAGTACAAGTACGCAATAATTGCGAATACAAATCAGCATAACAATGGCACATAATGCGTCCACGTATCACAATCAAGCCAAATTAGAGTCTATTAATAACAAACCCCAACCAAGTATTAGGGTACATCATTCTATGTCACTTTGTTATATGCCATATTTGCATGTACATATTCATATAATCTTTAACACACTAATGTGTCTATCACGGTACCCTTATGAGTCATCTTCATTTTACACTAGCCCCTCATTCTTTAGGAACTCACTCAAGAACAAGATATATTTTTTATACTTTATATACTTTATTGAGTATATGCACGACTAAAACCAAGTACTAGCACATTAGTGCTTGTTCATAGCACTTTCAATACACACGTATTAGATTCAAGTATGTCTTAGAGTTGATCATTCTCTATCTAGTTCCACATTCCAATTCTTTAGATATTAATACCAATTATCAAGTAGTCAACAAGCCACATTCTATCAAGTAACTATATGCAAGATTTGCACATACACACAAAGGATAGTTCTAACACGTTAGTGCTTGTTCATAGCACTTTCAAGTTCATTACCATACACACGTATTGGTTTCAAGTCATGTACAAGATTTTATCATCTTACATTCAATTTCTCAATCCAATTCTTTGGATGTTCAAGACATGTACAAGAATTAATTATCTTATACTCAATTTATTATTCCCAATCTTTGGATATTCAAGTCATGTACAAGATTTAATTGTCTTATACTTCAAGTTCAAGCTAAGTAGATGAGTTATACATCCCATATTTACCAGTTCTTAATCCTATACTTTGGATGTTCAAGCTCAAGACATTGTTCTAGTGCCCCTAAGGTACACAAACATTGGTTTCAAGACACATATAACACATTAGTGCTTGTTCATAGAACTTTCAAGACAATTAAAAGAGTTCTTACTTTGATATTCAGGTTCTCATTTTAATTTAATGAGTAATCATGTTCACGATTCCCTTCTGATGCCCCTAAGGTGTCACAACACGTGCTAGGACATCTTATACTAAGGATATATACCTTAACTAGGGTTATTTCTAGCTCAATCAAACTATATTCAAGACTTTTGTTCATCAGGGTAGGTGTGCGGTCGCACAAAAGGATATGGGCGGTCGCCCAAAACAAGACATTGCAAGAGAAAAATCTTTCAGATAAATGGGCGGTCGCCCGGCCAACTATGGGCGGTCGCCCAAGGTACAAAATTTCGAAATTTTATTTCTTTCCCAGGCTTAATAATTATCCGTCCCAAGCGTAGGAGTATACTTTTACTAACACTGAGGCAATACCCAGGACATACAAACAAGTTCAAAACATTACTTTCAAGTTTATTTCATCAATTTTACCGTCCCACAATTAATAGGATAATTTTATTCCAATTAAATATTTCACCGTCCCAAAAGTATAAGTATAATTTTCTAATATACTAATATACTCATTTAGGGATACTTCCATTCATTTCCCCGTACCACAAATAGTGGTACAATTTTTATAATAACATTTAAATCAAGTTAATATTTTACCGTCTCACGAGTAGGAGTATACTTTTTCAATACTTTTTCAAGTCATTCACAGGTTTAAGGCTTCAATACTTTTTCATACGAATACTCCCTTTGTCCCAAATTTACAAGTATCACAAAATTCAATCAAATCACGAAATTAATAAGCACAAGTATCAAGAATAACACATAGGCATGTTATTACAAGCAAGGGGGAGCTAGTGACTTACCTAGTCCGAAATCAAATTCACCCAAACTAATTTCTGTTCGGCAGGAAATGCTCTACTCACCGCCTGATCATTTATGCGAAGTCGGATTTTCGAACAGAGACATAATTAAGCAAGAGGAGTCGAGAATAGGGTAAACCCTAACTTTCTTTTATGAAACAGAGAGAAAGTACGAGAATTGGGAAAGTGATTCCTCAGACAAACAAAAATGGTGTTGATATACTTAACCACTTTTAAGAATTAACACTTAGGCCCCTCAAGTTTCATTTTTAACAAAAAGGCACTTCAAGTTTCAATTTGAGCATTTTAGCCCCTAAATTTTATTTTTCACAAATGACCCTAATGTTTTAACTTAAACAATTAGGACTTAAACTTGCTCAATTAGTTAAATAATTAACTCAAATAAAATAACATATAATTATGCAAGACAAGAATTTAACAGGAATTAGGACGGGCGTTACAATAAGTATCCTTGAAGTTAAGAAGATTGCTGCTAATATTCCCAGATTCAAGATCAACCTTCAAACCTTCATACCTTCAAACTCCTGCCCAGATCCTAAGCCCTAAATCACCAGAATTCTTCGTGCTCTTCATCTCATAGATTCATAGAGCCCAGAATTTCTGAACACACACACACCTCTTGAAGCTTCGATCATTTAGATCTTACTTCTTGAGATACACCGGTTTAGTCTAGGATTTGCTCTTCACAGATCATAGATCTTTGAGATAGTTTGTTTTTCATTGTTGTATCTTGTTACTCTCTCATATAATAAGATCTCCATTAGAAAATCCAAGACTAACCATCTTGGTAGAGGACGTAGATATTTCATTGATCGAACCTCTCCAAATAGCTTGTTCTTTATTCTCGCTATTTATTTCATGCTTAATCATTTTTTTTCTAAATTACAGCTTTGTTTGATCTTATCAGATTGCTATTATTGCTGCTGTGTTTGTTATTGCTTATTGCCTTAGAACATTTTATCCAACACTTTAAGCCAAAACTTAGCGCGTGCGTTTTTATCCTTGCGCAGCTTTTTCCTGCACAGATGCTGCTTAAACTTCCGCTGTGTATTTCACACTCTCACTGCGCGCTATACTTAGCTTATTTGAGAACTGTGCGCATAAGCCATTGATTTGCAAAAGGGTTTGAAAAGAATTTTAAAACGCTATTCACCCCCCCTCTAGCATTTTTCATACCCTTGTTGCCCCTTTGGGACCAACAAACATGCTCATCAATTTCTTTGACAGTAGGTCGACCTGCTGAAAATTTTAAGACCATAGCATACCTTAGATCTCTAGCCGCCATGTCGATCTTCATATCCGAAAACATAATTGCCGGATAATTGCCAACCTTTGCCCTCGGCCTAGGAGCAAGCCGGCAATCACTGAATACATTAGTAATCGCCGGAGATATTTGCCTGCCAACCATTCCTCCACTATTCTCCACCACCTGAGCAAACGATAGACGAGGACCATCCTTGTTGAGGGAGGGAGAATGCACCGGTGGAGGATCCGGTGGCTTAGCGCCATCCAAAGCCGCACCCTTCCTTTGAGAGAAAAAGATTTTAGTGTGTGTGTGTGTGTGTTTTCCGGCTAGGTTTTTTCATTCATTTCCCTAATTACATATTATCACTTTTAGGGTATGAGACTTTGATCTGACTACTCGATACAACAATCTTTTAGATTGTGTTCTTGGGCTCCGTGATGCAATGATATTCAATTTCAACTGGGCATGTGTATTTTTCCGCTTTCACATTTTTGGTTTATACTCCCTCCGTCTTATAATTATATGGACAAACTGGGTTGTGCACGTGAATTAAGAGATGAATAGTAGTAAGTAGTTGTTGCGAGTGTGAAAAATGAAAAGAGAGAAAGTGGGGTAAGGAATAGTAGGTTGATTGGTGTTGTGAGTATAAAAGTAAAGTATGAGAGAACGAGTGAGAGAAATAGTTAAAATTATTTATTATTTTAGGAAATTGTAACTTATCAATGAGACGCATTAAGACCACACCATCGTTAGTCAGCCCAAAATAGAAATTTGTCCACATATTGAACTTTAAACCGGGACGGACGGAGTATCTATCTTCATGTGATACACAATCTTTCTCCCTCACAAGTTCCGGCCAACACCACCTGGTGGTCTGGCCACCGCACGATCAATTCCGGAGACTGTCACTTATTTTTCCATTTGGGCGTCGTTATTTAGCCCCATAATGCTGGGTACCTTCCGGAAAACTCGATCATACTTACATCCCTTAATCGGGAAATCTATACGGACATTTGCCATTAGTACTGTAACATCAACACAAAATCTCATTTTCTCCGTTCTAAATGGGTGCTCCGACGCCAACCACGTCTACCAAGCTCATGGGTTCATGGTTGTCAGAGGGCTTGATCAGGACAATCTCTATCTCAGTCGGTTTATCGATACTTGCTCTCAATTGGGAGTATTGGAACATGGTTATTTGGTCTTCTCCCACAAGACCCAGCTAGATATTTACCTATACAACACCATGATCAAGGCTCTTGTCTCCGGTCATCGTTTCAGGGAGGCCATCTTTCTTTACAGCAAAACTCGACTGAGTGGGTTGCAGTTTGACTCTTACTCTTTCCCGTTTACTTTGAAGGCCGTAGCTCGTTTGTCGGCGGTTGAACTGGGGAGGAAGATCCACTGTCAGGCGATTGCTACTGGGTTAAACGGCCAAGATCATGTGGCGTCTGCTCTCATTCATATGTATACGGCTTTTGGCCGAGTATCTGATGCGTGCAAGGTGTATGATGGAATGCCTGTGAGAGATTTGGGTTCCTGGAATGCTATGGTAGCTGGCCATGTCAAAGTTGGTGATGTTGACAGTGCACGGGTCATGTTTGAGCAAATGCCAGAGAGAGACGTTATCTCATGGACTACTTTGATTGCTGGTTATGCTCATGTGAACCGTCCTGCTGAAGCTCTCTCCATCTTCACAAGAATGCAGCTCCACCATATTCTGCCTGATGAGGTCACCATTTCGGCTGCCCTTTCTGCATGTGCCCAACTTGGTGCCCTTGAATTGGGCGAATGGTTTCATAACTATATTCTTGAAAACAAATTAACCCAAACCATCCCACTAATTAATGCACTTATTGACATGTATGCCAAATCAGGCAACGTAAGAAAAGCCATACACATTTTCGAGAAAATGAAGCATAGGAGTGTGGTGACTTGGACAACGGCAATTGGTGGACTAGCCTTCCATGGGCTCGGGAGGGAAGCTCTTGAGATGTTCTCTCGCATGGAAAGGTCTGACATTAGGCCGACCGATGTAACATTGGTGGCCGCTCTTTCTGCTTGTAGCCATAGTGGGTTGATAGAAACAGGTCGTTGGTTCTTCAAGAATATGGTTTCGAGATACGGGATTAAACCAAGGATTGAACATTATGGATGTATGGTTGATCTACTAGCACGGGGTGGTTGCCTCCGGGAGGCAGAGGAGCTAGTAACAAAGATGCCATTTGAAGCAAGTGAAGCTATATGGGGATCCCTTCTTGCTGCGTCTAGAATCTATGGAGAAGTTGAGCTTGGTGAAAGAGCGATGCAGCATTTGCTTACGGTGGAGCCACATAATAGTGGAAATTATTCGCTTATGTGTAATATTTATGCTGATTTTGGTAGGTGGGATGATTCTGGGATGATGAGGAGGGTATTGAGGGACAATGGTGTTGAAAAGATGCGAGGTAGCAGTTGCATTGAAGTGAATAAGAGAGTTCATGAGTTTCATGTAGGAGATAGATCACATCCTCAATCCGAGAGGATATATAAAGTTATTTCCCAGTTCAATCACCATTTGAAAATTACCAGGTAGTCGTCAATCCTCGATTTGTCTATTACTTTTTTCAATATGGTATACCATTATCTTCTCTGAATTTTGAAGTTAAGTATAATCTAAACAATCACAGAGACATGGAGGACAGGAGAACTTTCATATGCGATTCTCTGTTGCTAATAGATTCCATCTGAATGACCCTTTACCACTCAATCTTATAAAATCATAGGATATAAACCACAAACAATAAACCAGATAGCCTTAAAGAGTAACAATGACAGATTTTATATATAAAAAATAGTATTCAACTCAGAATCGGCAGCTCTGAACCTAATAAGATAGGCATGAAAAAAAATTCAAGAAATGCATTAAAAGAAATCATGAAAACATTGTGTTGTTCAGAACAGGGCAAACGACCTATTTATGCAACGTAGTGTCCGATTTATATCAATTAATGCAACGTAGTAGCGACTTCTTACATTGTGAAACGTACTTGAAGTAGTTGTATCAAATAATGCAAAGTTCGACACGATTTGACAAACGTACTTGAAGTAAGTTGTATCAATTAATGCAACGTAGTAGCGGCTAAAAGTTATTACGTTGCATTATTTGATACACAATAAGCAAGTACGTTGTCTATTTTCAAAAGTAAGCACTACGTTGCATTAATTGAATATTAAGGCCTGATACATTGCATAGATCGGTAATTTTCCCGTTCAAGAAATGGAAATGATAAGTCATTATATCCATCAAAATAATAAAATGAATTTTCGATGGTCATTACTGAATGCTGGAGGGAGGAAATTAGGGGGGGGGGGGGAAGTAAGCTATGAACGAACTTGACAGTATGTGGAGAAAACTTTAATGATTGTGATTAAGGACTTTGGTTATAATCAAGAATATACATCCCTCCCCATGGCGTTTATGAGAGAAAAATGGACGGAAAATACATGGAAAAGTTATGATTGCTTCACCAAATTTTCTCTACCTAAACTATGTCAGCTAAGCTTTCTAAATCACAATCCCTTAATCTGAGAAATGAATAAGTCCTCTCTACAGGGAATTGTTAGACCACCCATTGGATGATAAAACCCGAATTCTTGCTCAGCTTGACTTAAAAGATCCTGGAATAAAGGTTGGTTCAAGATTGATACTGGAACAACAAACCTCTTCTTTTCCTGCTCTCCAACGTAAATTGCAAGATAGCCCTTTGGTACATCTGATACAATTGATGGTGAAAGTTGTCGAAGGATTCTCTTGGCATGGGTGATGCGAGGCATACGTATAGCCATAATTGAATGTGGAACTCTTTTTCTGAGGAATAAAAGAGAAATTCAAAGGATCTCAAGGGAACTGAATGAACTTATTGCCTTAGTTTAGCTGTGAGAATGCTGTTATGAGAACAGTTTGTGTTGGTTCTATGGCCAAAGGTTAGGTTGTATATATAGATGTAGCGGGTAAGTGGGTGACCCTCTTAAAGACTTAAATCAATATCTGTTGGGGTGCAACCCAAAGTCCCACATCGGCAATTGAGCAAACAATTGCAAGGTATATAATAGTATCCACCCACTTCATTAGTATGAGGCCTTTTGGGAAGTTCCCAAAAACAAATCCGTGCGGGCTGGGCCCAAAGCGGACAATATCATACTATTGTGGGAAAGTGTGGTGGTGGTGGTGGTCGCGGTCCCTATAATATCAAGTGGTGAGTCATTAAAGCGGACAATATCATACTAATGTGGGAAAGTGTGGTGGTGGTCGCGGTCCCTATAATATCAAGTGGTGAGTCATTATAATTAAGAGACAATATTGTATGAAGAATCACATGGTTTTGTCTTTACAGATTAAGTTGTTTGGGAAGTATCATGGCTTGCCTAAACATAGTTTGCTGGTGGTGGAGACCTCTTTGTCAACTTGATATGACCCCATTAGTCCAAAACGTGCCGGGGACATCAGAGAAGCTATTATATACTCCCCCTGTCACAAAATGAAATTTTCATTTGACATTTTTCATTGTCCCAAAAAGTTCTTCACATTTCTACAATTTAGGCATAAAAGTGCATAAACAAAACATGGCTAGTGAAGCAAGTGTTCATATCCTTAAAACTTTTGAATAGTCAAACGTGAAGATCATTTTGGGACGGAGGGAGTGTATATATAAATATTGAGAGAGAGAGAGAGAGAGAGAGAGAGAGTGAGAGAGAGAGAGAGAGATATTAAATATGTGGTAAACTTCTATTATGACAAAAGAGATGGGGTATCGGGAGGAGAGACAATAGCATATGAAGGCTCTTATGGTTTTGTCTTCCAACTTATTGAGGTGATTTAGATGATAAGGCATAAACGATAACATACTAATGCACATGATGGCCTACTAATGTCAACATAGCAGCTGAGTCTACTAAAGATAAGCACAGGTACGCAGTGGCGAAGCGAGAGATTTTTGGCAAGGAGGTCAAGGTTGCTTTTGGGATTAACTATTATAATTGAGGCATCAAATTTAACATACAAGGTGATAGGGATGGCCAAACCGGACCGAACCGGACCGGAACCGGAAAACCGGACCGGAACCGGACCGGAAAAGCCCGGAACCGGAGCAAACCGGGGAGGAAACCGGAACCGGACGAACCGGAACCGCAAGGCATGCGGGCCGGTTCAGGGTCACATATATGCCGAACCGGACCGGAACCGGAACCGGAACCGTACCGAAAATCCCTTATTTTTCAATAATTTTACCGGAACCGGACCGGAACCGGACCGAACCGGAACCGTATTGTGCCAAACCGGAACCGGAACCGGGGTAAGTGCGGGCCGGTTAAGGGTCACCCATTTGACGAACCGGAACCGGCGGTTCCGAACCGGAACCGGGCCCGGAACCGGTTTTGGCCATCCCTACAAGGTGAAGCAGTATGATGGGATAAATATGAGTTTTATTTTAATTAATTGTTATTTTATTATTATTTTCGGAATTAAATGTAGTAGGATGATTATAAGAGGTTTTAGAGTAGATTTAGCCTTGATTTAGTAGTTTTAGACTTCTATTAGGTTACCTTATAGGTTAGGCTTTATTTTAGGATATTATTTCTTGTTTTCCAAGTTTTATGAGTGATATAAAATAGCCTCAAAGTTGTAATCCGAAAATTAGGTTTTGATTAATAAAAGTTAGATTTGCCGTTGTGCAATTATTAGGGTTTCAATCTCGTCTTGTTTCAATTCCGTTCGGTCTTAAGCTCATAATCCTTTGTTTTGCTATCATTTGGTATCAGGAGTTCCTGGTGATCAATGGCCGAACGAGGACGAGGAAGTGGTGGTCGTGGTAATCGTGGTAGGGGTTGTGGATCAGAACCCCAGGGAGACGAAATCCATCGACATCATTACCTAAGTGAAATCGAGAAAGACGAATTGCGAAGACAGATTCAAGATCTCCAACTCTGCTTTCTGCGTATCGAGATTCAAGAACTCCAACATCGCCTTGAACGTGTGGAGGGTCCACGAGTCCAACGACATCTAGCGTGTTTGGAGGTTCCCACCAATGTGGGCTCGGAGTCAGATCTTTGGTCTGATGATGATGAGGATATCTATCCTTTCGATCGGGATCAAGAACTTGAGTGCAAGAGAGAGGCCGATCCTCTTACTCTTGACGAGTTTTGGGACTAATTGAATCCTGTTCCCGTGGATTGCTTTGTTGATTCGACGGGTTCCGACATTGTCATTGATTGGTCAAAACCACCAATCTTTGATGACGATAATTATGAAGAAGATTTTGCGGTTTTTGACCAAACAGAAACCATTGTGTTGCAGCGCACCAGTCCCAGGGATGGCCAAAACCGGGTCCGGTTCCGGTTCGGCAAAAAGGTGACCCTGAACCGGCCCGCGCTTACCCCGGTTCCGGTTTGGCACAATCCGGTTCCGGTTCGGTCCGGTTCCGGTCCCCCCTTTAAAATTATTAAAAAACAAGGGATTTTCGGTCCGGTTACGGTTCCGGTCCGGTTCGGCATATATGTGACCCTGAACCGGCCCGGATGCCTTGCGGTTCCGGTTCGTCCGATTCCGGTTTCCTCCCCGGTTTGCTCCGGTTCCGGGCTTTTCCGGTCCGGTTTTCCGGTTCCGGTTCTGTTTGGCCATCCCTAGTCCCAGCAGCAGCTCGGCACAGCACGCACGTCCGTGCCAGTTTCCCATACATGACCGTGCGAATAAAGGCGGATGTGGGAGTCCTGTGCGCACTGTTCTGCACGACCGTGCCATATTCCAAGACACGACCGTGCTCGGGGACCCTCAGCCGAACCTGGGCGCAGTTTGTGAAATTTTGGGTTCCACAATTTCCGTTTCGAATGAAGAAGGTATTTTAGGTTCTTATTGTTATGAAGATCCGTTTGATATTCCTGATTGCAATTTTTCGTCACCGTGGCACATCAAGAAATTGCTCATGGAAAATATTTGTCAATATTATTGGATGGATTGGATGGATGTCATGAAGCGTGGTACAACTAAATTTAAAGTTCGTCGAAGATTGAAGAAAACATTTCACGATGTGTTTCCAAAAAGCAACGACTCAAATTCGAGGTCAAATTTTTCTAAGAAGAGGAGAATGACGCAGTATGATGGGATAAATATGAGTTTTATTTTAATTAATTGTTATTTTATTATTATTTTCGGAATTAAATGTAGTAGGATGATTATAAGAGGTTTTAGAGTAGATTTAGCCTTGATTTAGTAGTTTTAGACTTCTATTAGGTTACCTTATAGGTTATGCTTTATTTTAGGATATTATTTCTTGTTTTCCAAGTTTTATGAGTGATATAAAATAGCCTCAAAGCTGTAATCCGAAAATTAGGTTTTGATTAATAAAAGTTAGATTTGCCGTTGTGCAATTAATGAAAGCTTTTCTCAACTTAAAGGGGGTCAAAATGCATAAAATCGTCAATTTTAATAGTACAAAATCATTTTCTAGAAATTTGAGGAGTAAAAATTGACACATTTCAAAATACAAGGTGGTCGAACCCCTTGGCATGCACGTGGTTTCGTCACTGCAGGTACGTGCCGCCTTTAAGAGAATAGCCAGCCTGAATTACAATAAAATGCTTCTCCGAAGAACAATGTCTCGCATGTTTTTCTTTATATATACTCCCTCCGTTCCAAGTAAGTTGAAATATTCATTTTGAAGTTGAGAAATTAAGGATACTATATTATATTAAGAATGAAAGGTTGTGAGGAAGAGAGATAATTAGTGCAGAAAGAAAGAGAATGAGTGGAGAATAATGAGTGGTTGAGAGGAAGAGAGAGAATGAGTGGAAGATTATAAAAGTAATAAAAAGCTTCCATTTTTGGATTGTTGCCACTTCTATGAAATGCCCTAAATGGCAAAATGTTTCAACTTACTTGGAACGGAGGGAGTATATATATATATATATATATATATATATATATATAGGGTGGCGCTCCTGTGAGAACCATTTTATATGAGAACCGTGAGAACCAATCATAACCATTAGATTAGAAAAAAAAAAATCAAGGGTCCAGATGTTAGATACATTGGATACACTTGGATACATTAGTTAATTTTCGAAAAACAATTGGATACATTAGTTTTTAACATAGTGTATCCAAGTGCAACACTTAGATACAATACTTATTAACATATTGTAACCAAGTGTAATATCGATTTTTTTGTAATTTATCTAAGTGTATCAATTGTATCTAACATATGGACCCTTGATTTTTTTTTCTAATCTAATGGTTATGATTGGTTCTCATGGTTCTCACGATATTTAGGTTCTCATTTGAGCACCTACCTATTTGTATATATATATATGAGCACCTACCTATATGTATATATATATATATATATATATATATATATATATATATATATATATATACTCCAAGTCTTTGTGTGTATATATATATATATATATAAATCTCCAAGTAATTTGTTGGTGATTTTAGTGTCATCAACGATTTTATGTAATTGGATTTACTAGTGACCAATGCGATCTCATATTATGCTCGGATATGAGTAAGGGAAAATGTGGAGTACACACTCATTTTGAGTCAATATGTTTTCGACCACGATAAAGAAGCAGGGGTCAAGGGGCAGCGCCCCTTGTTGGTACTCCAATTAATTCCCGCCAGTTTTTCCCGCAAATGACACTACTGTTGGCTAACAGGTATGACTGTTTGATGCCAACAGTCATAACTTATCCCTCTTCCCATCTGTTTATAAAACAGATTTTGGTCTCATGTTTCTTCTACTAAAAACTCTAATAATACTCTAAGTTTCTGATCTGTTTTCTTGGCCTAAGATACAGATTGTTTTGATTGTCTTATCCCAGTGAAGATTTCGTGAAACCTAGGCTTAAAGGGTCGAAATACTTTACTCGGATAGTAGATTGTACACGATTCAATCAATATCCAGGATTATCAATTTACCCTAACCCCAATTTTCTAACAATCGCCTCGAAACCTAAACGGTATTGTTGGTACTCCAATTAATTCCCGCCAGTTTTTCCCGCAAAGGACACTACTGTTGGCTAACAGGTATGACTGTTTGATGCCAACAATCATATCTGATCCCTCTTCCCATCTGTTTATAAAACAGATTTTGGTCTCATGTTTCTTCTACGAAAAACCCTAATAATACTCTAAGTTTCTGATCTTTTTTCTTGGCCTAAGATACAGATTGTTTTGATTGTCTTATCCCAGTGAAGATTTCGTGAAACCTAGGCTTAAAGGGTCGAAATACTTTACTCGGATAGTGGATTGTACACGATTCAATCAATATCCAGGATTATCAATTTACCCTAACCCCAATTTTCTAACATCATTGTCCAAAATTAGATGATATAGCCAAATCGAAGGACTCAAAAACATTCTACCAACCATTCTTTTCTTCAATAAAAGAACCAGCTGTTATGGTGAATATGAAAACAGCAGTATTATACATTATTAACAAGCATAAATACGTGTACCATGGGAGAAAACAAAGTTTGCCAATTACTCCCTCCGTCCCAAAATGATCTTCTCATTTGCCATTTCTCATTGTCCCAAAAAGTTCTTTCTCATTTCTGCAATTTAAGCTTAAAAGTGCATAAACACAACATGACTAGTAAAGTAAGTGTTCATATCCTTAAAAAGTTTGAATAGTCAAATGTGAAGATCATTTTGGGACGGAGGGAGTATGAAAAATCGAAGATGAAGAGTTATGATGATAATTAAGGTCTTTGGTTATAATCAAGAATATACATTCCTCCCCATGGTGTTCATGAGGGGAAAAATGGAAAGAAAATACATGGAAAAGTTTTGATTGGTATGCCAAATTTTCTTTGCCTAAACTATGTCAGCTAAGCTTTCTAAATCACAATCCCTTAATCTGAGAAATGAACAAGTCCTCTCTACAGGGAATTGTTAGACCACCCATTGGATGATCAAACCCGAATTCTTTCTCAGCTTGACTTAAAAGATCCTGGAATAAAGGTTGGTTCAATATTGATACTGGAACAACAAATCTCTTCTTTTCCTGCTCCCCAACGTAAACTGCAAGATAGCCCTTTGGTACATCTGATACAATTGATGGTGAAAATTGTCAAAGGATTCTCTTGGCATGGGTGATACGAGGCATACGTATAGCCATAATTGAATGTGGAAATCTTTTTCTGAGGAAATAAAGAGAAATTGAAAGAATATCAAGGGAATTGTAGACTTATTGGCCAACTCTTAGGTGGTATATATAGATTTGTGTAGCGGGTAAGTGGATGACCCTCTTAAATCAAGTGGTGAGAGTCATTAAACTTTTAGTGACAATAGCATATGAATAATCACATGGCTTTGTCTTTACAGATTAAGTTGTTTGTGAAGTATCATGGCTTGCCTAAACATAGTTTGCTGGTGGTGGAGACCTCTTTGTCAACTTGATATCTGACCCCATTAGTCTAAAACGTGCCGGTGACATCAGAGGAGCTATTATATATATATATACACATATATATATACAGAGAGAGAGAGAGAGAGAGAGGTCTAATATGTGGTGAACATTCATTATGAAGGCTCTTATGGTTTTCTCATCCAACTTATGGGGGTGATTTGGATGATAAGGTAAAACCTAACATACTAATGACCATGATGGCCTTATAATGTCAACTTAGCCGCTAAACCTGAATAAAAAATAAATACAGATACGTGCCCGCGTTTTAAGAGAATAGCCGGTCTGAATTACTATAAAATGCTTCTCGGAAGAACAATGCCTCGCATCGCATGGTCTTGTCATCCAAGTCTTTGTCCAAAATTATTAGATGATAAAGCCAAACCGTTTAAATAGCAGAAAAATATATTTGGGACAGTTGATGGCTACGGAATCTATATAAGTTTCCACTGTGACCACATGACTCAAATATATACTACTCCCTCTGTCCCGGACTAAGGTTCTAAGTATGACTATACACCGAGATCAAGAATAATTAAATGTTGTGAGTATAAAACCTGTAGTAGGAGAGAGAAAGTGGGTAAAGAGTTTTTGTTATGAGAATGACAAGTGGGTCCCATTGTCCATTTTAAGTTATAACGCAACTAAGAAACTTAGTTGAGACAAACTAAAAAGGAAAGTAAGAACCTCTGGGACGGAGGGAGTACCTAGTAATAACCATTCTTTTCTTCAACAAAACAACCGGCTGATATGGAGAATATGAAATCAGCAGTAATAGACTTCATTAAAAACCATGAATATATGTGCCGATTGCAAAAGTACAAAGTTTCCCATTTATGAAAAATCAATGATAAAGCATTAATCAGTTAATGCATGGCAGAAGTCAAAATTGGTCATCTCAACAGATAATGCTCATTATGTATTCTGAATTTGCATGGAATAAAGGACTTGTAGTGGATCATTGCGATATCACAGAATTGGCAAAAGAATGAACTTAGTGAAGGGATACTAAGAAATAATTTAGAGATAATATGAGAGAAACATCAAAGAATTTGATAAAATCTGTATAACATCATGAACATGTTTCACATCCCCATGATTTCATGAGGGAAAAAGTGGGGGAACTGCACAGAAAAAAAATGTGATGATTGGTTTACAAAATTCTCTGCCTAAACTATGTCAACTTTCTAGTCATAATCCTCTGATCTGAGAAATGAATACATCCTCGCTAAAAGGAATTGGATGATGAAACCCAAACTCTTGTTCAGCTTGACTAAGAAGATCTTGGAATACGTGTTGGTTCAATATCGATAGTGGAACTATAAATCTCCTCCTTTCCCGCACTCCAACATACTGTAAACTGCAACATAGCCCTTTGGTATATCTGATGCACTTGGTGAAAATTGTCTAAGGATTCTCTTCGCGTGGAGGATATGAGGCATACGAATAGCCATAATAATGTGCAGCAAGATTTTCTAATCGAATTAGTGAGAAAGCGAGAAGATCTCAATACAAATACTAATCCTGTTTTATCATCAAAATGTAACATATATAAACTTCACAAGGCAGATGATTGATAACGAGGCTTTGTTGTTCTTGTTATAGAAGTCAATACGTGTCCAAATAAGAAAGGGAAATTTTTTGCCAAAGAACATCATGAGCGCTACCCAATATTGTAACATTGAAAAAAAATTACTAACCTACAAAAAAGTTGAAAATGGTAGTGCCAGGACAAAATTCTATTCCTGCAATGAACATTGCAGTAAGAATAATGTTATAAGTGACTAGTTGACTGAAAAATGTTACATGTTTGAGTATGAGTTCAATCCCCCTTCTCATTGTGGGAGGGAAACAGAAAAAAATAAAATAAAACTACTGATGATGGTGAAAACCACTTAGTAATTATCTTAGCCAGGATGATGCAAGGCATATGGATAGCCATAGCTATGCGAGTATTTTCTTTATCTAAAGAAAGGAAGAACGAAAGATATAGCACGGGATCTCAAAAGGAAATTCAGTTGTGAGTATGTAAGTTAAGGAAATAATGAAATCGACTGAAAAATTGGATTGATGAGAAAAGGTATAAATCATAATAAAAGGAAATAAAAGGACATCTGGTATTCGATCATCATCATCGCATAATGAGTCACCAATAATGGTTTTCTCTTGAGATATTGAAATAACAGAATAACTGTATCATATTCCCTCCGTCCCAAACTTATGGTTACTTATTTCCGTTTTGGGCGTCCCATACTTACGGTTACTTACCCAAAATGTTAAGTTTTCTCTCTCTCCTTCCCACTCACAACACTTACTTTTTTCTTAATCTCCGCACATTCAATTTTAGTAACTATAAGTTTGGGATGGAGGGAATAACAAATTACATCTAGTAAATCGTTGGAATCACACATTGATAGACCGTAGTGAATTTGCCAAAAGAATGAACTTAAGAAAGAGAAACTAAGAAATAATATAGACATAATACTGGAGAAACTGCAACGAATTTGAATAAATCTTTCTAATAGCAGGACATGTTTTGCATCCCCATGATTTTCATGGAGGAAAAAAAGAAGAAAAATGTACAGAAAGAAATGATGATTGGTTCAAAAAATGTATGCCTAGACTATGTCAATTTTCTAATCATAATCCCCTGATCCGAGAAATGAATACATCCTCACTACAGGGAATTGTAAGACCTCCCATTGGATGATCAAACCCAAATTCTTGTTCAGCTTGACTAAGAAGATCTTGAAATACGGGTTGGTTCAAGATTGATAGTGGAACTAAAAATCTCTTCCGTTCCTGCTCTCCAACGTAAACTGCAAGGTAGCCCTTAGGTATATCTGATGCACTTGATGGTGAAAATTGTTTAAGGATTCTCTTAGCGTGGATGATACGAGGAATTCGAATAGCCATAGTAAAACGCAGCAAGATTTTCACAAAGAATTAAAGAGAAAAAGAGAAAAGATCTCAACGTGACTGGGAAAATATAACTGGTTAAGTTATTTGCTTTCGAAGGCCAAATGTGTGATGTATATGTATTGGGTGGTGAAGAGGTGTTACGATAGGTAGTAATTATGAGAGAAAATAGCATATGAAGTCTGACATGGTCTTGTCTTTCGACAGATTAACTATTAAATATTTAAATGGCATGGAGAAACACTATGGTCTACCACCAACAAATTGACAGGGGAGAGGATTGATGACTAAAGAGCCTACTGTCAACTTATTGTATGACTCCATTTGTCAAAAAATTCCGGAGACATCAAGGTAATGACAGTGTGCAAATAGCGATCAAGTTATAATCGCACGGTTAAGTGGATGATCCTTTAAAATATAAGATTAGTGAGGTGGGGTCACGTGTTGAGACAATCGCATAAGAGGGATCACATGGTAATGTCTTCCATCTCTTTTTCATGATTTAGATGACTGAAGAAAATAAATCATAGAACCAACAGTTGTCCTTGCAAAGACCATCTGGCTATTACATTGAATCAAAGGACTATCAAAGCTTGTAGATGTGGCATTCGAATACGTACAATTAAGTCGAGATCTCTCAAAGTAGGACAGAGGGAATATTATTGTAAAGGAACATCATTGAGACCTTTACATGATCTGAAAATAACCTTGCGGGATATCTGCAGCTTTATATGCTTTATTGAAGTAGATGTGTCAAAGAAGCATTTCTGTAATGTCTGGTGAAAGACAATTGCGCAGCTCTGAACTAATTAGTACTTCTCACTATAACACAGCAAAACGGAAACAAAACTCAATAATATGATACGTGATGGCGTTGATATACCAACAAAAGAGAGAAAATAATGAATTGACTGAAAAGTTGTATTGAACTGGCAGAATGAGTTACCAACAGTGGTTTGCTCTTGAGATATTGGAATAATAGAACAATGGTATAAATTACATTTAGTAGATCATTGCAATCACACACTGATAGATCATTAGTGAATTGCCAAAATAATGAATTATTATTAAAATATAACTAAGAAAAAATATAGAAAATATAATGGAGAAACAGCATGGAATTTGATTAGATCTTGCTAATATCAGTAACATGTTTTGCATCCCCATGATTTTCATGGGGGAAAAAGAGGAAGGAACTGTACAGAATAAATGTGCTGAATAATTCAAAAAATTGTCTGCCTAAACTATGTCAATATTCTACTCATAATCCCATGATCTGAGAAATGAATACATCCTCATTACAGGGAATGGTGAGACCTCCCATTGGATGATCAAACCCAAATTCTTGTTCAGCTTGACTAAGAAGTTCTTGGAATACGGGTTGGTTCAGTATTGATACTGGAACTACAAATCTCCTCCGTTCCTGCTCTCCAACGTAAACTGCAAGGTAGCCCTTTGGTACATCTAATGCAACTGAAGATGGTGAAAATTGTCTGAGGATTCTTTTAGCATGAAGGATATGAGGAATACGAATGGCCATAATAAAATGCAGCAAGCTCTTTCGAATGAAAATAATGAGAAAGCGAGAAGAACTCAATAAATTTGAGAGAATGTCACTGGGTTGTCAAGAGGCGTTACGAACGATAGGTACTAATTATGAGAGACAATAGCGTATGAAGTCTCACATGGTCTTGTATTTCGACTGATTTAGGTGATAGAGCCAAAACAATTAAATGTATGGGGGTATATATAGATGTATTTGTAAGGAAATGATCATTTCTAGTGTAGAGTGATTGGTGAAGAGTCAATCAGATAGGAGACAATGTCAAATGAAGAATCACATGGTTTTGTCGAGCAACTCATAATACTACTGTTTTGGATGGTAAGAGCTATACCAATTAAGTGCTGATAAACATCGTTACCTACCAGCTACCACTTTAAAAAAGATAAACAGAAAACAATGTACCTGTAGAGAAGCTCTTGTCAACTAATCGCTGTCCCATGAAGCAAAAACATGCTGGGACATCTGCAAATTGCAGTAAAAGACATTATTAGGAAGCATAAATCAATGTGCCTATAGCAGAAAACAAAGTGTACCATTGATAAAAAAAATCAAACATAAAGCATTATTAGTGATGGAACGGAATGATGTACCAACACATGGAATTGTTCTTACAGACGAGAAGTTAGCATTAAACGCAACTACCAGAAATGTATATAATAACATGGCTATGAGCCCAAGATGTTGCTAAACATTTCAGATCAGAATTGATCGATACTCAACTGAAATAAATATAAATATAGAACAATAAATGCTTACTCTCTAGCTTTTTCCAGAACAGCATATGAAACGAAGGATCAACACAGAGATGGGGTCAAATTGTAAAACATATCTTTTTTTTTGATACGGAAAAAAAAAATTCTATTAGAGAAGATCAATTTACTAAAGGATGGACAAGATATCCATCAATAAGAAAAAAAGAAAACAAAACGAGAAACTACATTAAACTAAAGCAGCAATCCTATCTCTCTTTAAGTCATTTAAAGAGTACCTTCGAATTTGGATACTGTAAGGCCCTGATAAACTAATTGAACAGATTAATTAAAACTTGGACAACTAACACTTTGGGTTAGCTGTTGAGAAATAATGAATAAGAAGAATTATGCAGCGGAATATAAATAAGTAAGGAATGAAAAGAACAATGTGTAGTGTGTGTGTAAGTGTATGAACAAGAGTGTACACAGTGTTTTCAAGTGGTTCAGAGGCAAAACCCTTCTCTTACATCCAACCCCACTGTTGACAACAGTGAGATCAATTCACTGTAATATTCTCTTCTTACAAGAGTTACAAGAATTGATAAGGCAAGTTCCTAGAACCCCCTTTACTTAATTGACACTTCAATTAAGGTTGCTTCTTCCAAAGCAGAGAAAAATATAAAGGAGAATACACAAGATTGTTTACAAAAGTAGCTTGACACAAGTTTGTAGAGATAGTAAATGTTGGTCAAGACTGCAGAGGTTTGTTAAGGTTGAAAAGGGTGTGTAAAAAGGGGTAAAGAGGTGCTTGACAACATGCCAGTATGCTCCTTTATATAGGGAAGGCTTATAGCCGTTGGGGAACATGGTTGCAGTGTAGTTAAAGCTCTTCTTGGTTTGAGTTAGTCAAGGTTTGACTGACACAATGTCAGTTTCCATTGGGTGCTTTTTGTCAGGTGAGAGATGGCTGTGCAGACTTGATCAATGCTTCAATATGATTTGTTCCAATGATTGGGAGAATGTTTTAATCATTGGAATAATCATTCTTCAAAGATCTGAGGTGTTAGTCTTGGCTGTTGGTTGAGAACAGTCTTAGCTGTTGAGACAGAGCAGTCTTAGCTGTTGGACTTTTAAGTCACTGTCTGTTGGAGCTTGTTTGTAGATTGATCTTTGATAATTTAGATGATTATTTGAAGGTCTAGGAATGATGTTTCTTTAGTCTGTTTGATGTGCATTGGTTGAATGAATCATGCAACAGTTTAACTGTTTGAGATATATGGATGCACGGGAGCTTAGCTGTTGAGTCTTGTACTGGGCTGTTGAGTCTTGTACTGGGCTGCCTGTGCTCAGGTCTTTGCATGCAGTTTGTGATGACTGAAGTTTGATTATTTATTTATCAAAACATATTTACTATGGTTAATTGTGATTAATCATAGTAGGGTACTATCAGATACCTTATCCTTGAACGCACTCATGTCGCTCTAATTGTTATCATTATCTCTCTGCAGCTTTGCATTAGTACTTCTCACCATAACGTGCTAAAAGGAAACAAAACTAAAATATGTTATAAATGCGAACAAAAGACAGTAAATAGTGAAATTAACTGTGAAAAAGTTGGTTCGAGTTGATAGAAGGTAATTATATCTTAATAAATGAAAATAACAGGCCATCTGGTATTTGAAGAATGAATAATAAATCACTAGCAGCGTGTAGAACCCTAGTTCTTAACTAAGTGTTTTGACAAATAAATTAAGAACACATCTTGGAGTAACAAAGAAGCAAACTGGAAATCATCAAGACACTCATTACAAACTGATAATGATCAAAACCTGCATCAGTCTTGGTCTACTATCTTCATAATCATATCGAGACAGCTGACCTTCAAGATAGCAGACCTTCAACAAATTGTTCAAAGCATCTCAGTCAAGCTGACACATAAAGTCAAAAGTCAAAAACACTGTTCACAGAATTTAATGACTGACATATATATTTCCAAGATATTGAAGGCCGTTGGAACTCAAACGGATATAATATGAAGACCTATAAATAGAGACCTCTGCACAACTGAAGAACAACCTTCAAATACATTGTCTTAGCCATTACACAATTTGTTAAAAGCTTCTAAGCAAATCCAAATTGTCAAAGCACTCTTGATATTTATAAATCTGTGCTAATAGCAAAAAAAAAACATAGATCTCACATAGCTACATAAGAGCCAGTTTAGAGATCACCAAACCTTCACATTTGTGAAACCTTTTTCTTTTTCTTTTTCTGTACTTTGCAACAAGTACAAAGCTTAATTAGTGAGGCTAATTAGGTTAAAAATTCTGAGGGAATTTTCTTGCAATTTATTGTAATTTCTTGACGAAGTATTATAGTGGATTGCTTCTTCACTGTTGAGGACAGTGAGGCATGGATGTAGGAGAGTTGCTAAAAGCTCTGAACCACGTTATATCGTTGTGTTTGTGTCTTCTTATCTCACACTTATTCACACTCTTATCACATATTATTTACTCATTAAATTCTTCTATTTATTTATCTTTTATTCCGCTGCATAACTCTACATACACACACTGCACCTCAAGACAGTCGACCTACTCTGTCAAGACAGTCGACCTCTTGTGCACTAATATTTTACCTGTTTAAGTGTATATTAAGGAACAGGTTCTTTCAATTGGCACCAGAGCTGGTTTCTAAAAGACTTAAGTGACTTCAAGCTTAACATCTTGTGAAGGATCCAAAAGCACCAACATCATGCCTCAACCAAGAAGAAATAATGAGAAAGACATTCCACATGTTGATGACTGTGGATCATTTGAAATTTTCTCCTCCAAAATCAAAACTTACCTTGATTCAAACAGTGTTTGGAACTGGTTTGTGCTTCATGAAGAAGTCAAGATTCCAACTCAACCTGACACAAATGGAGGAGAGGACAAATACAAGACACTAGACTTATGGACTGAAACTGAAAAACACTTGGTAACAGCTAATCAAAAAGTTAAAAACATCTTACAAAAAAGTGTTAATGACTCTTTGGCCCAAGAAATTGGGAAAGTTGAAACTGCTAAAGAAGCCTGAGATTTAATCAAAACCAAGTTTACCAAGCACACAAGTGTAAGAGCACAAAACCTATATAACCTATTAAGGCAACTTGACAACTTCAAGTTTGCTGCTGGTGAAAGAGTGAGTGCAGCTAAAGACAGATTTGAAGATCTACTTAGACTAGTGTCAGATCATGGCAAGAAACTGGATCAACAAGATTTATGTCTAAAGATCTTTTCAAGCCTTCCCCAAGAATATGAAAAAGTAGCCTTACCAATAAGAGAAGGTATTGAATGGCCTACCATGACTGTTGAACAATATTTTGGCAAATTGGAAGCATATGAACTTGAAGGATCTGTCAAATTACCCACCATTGCCTCATCCTTAGCCAATGCTCACACCATGGCCCTTGCTGCACAAGAAGCTCCTAAAGCTTACTCACAACAGGACATTGACTCCTTAATCTGCAATGCTATTTAGAAAGTCAATCTGTCTCAAAAACCTGAAGTCAAACCATTGACTCAAGAAGACATTCCTAGCCTAATTACCATAGCTGTTAAAAATGCTATGAGACACCAGAAAAGAATGTTTGACAAAAGAAACACAGCATCCACTTCTAACCAAGTCCAAACTGAGAAAAAGGATGTCACTTGCTATAACTGTGAAAAATTAGGTCACTATTCTCAAGAGTGCCCTGAACCAAGGAAATCAAGAAACTCCTCAACCCAGAAGAAGTTGTCTTATTCTAAAGATATTATACACAGTTCTAGATGCAATTGCTTCAGCTGTGCCAAAGCCAAACTAGGTGAAAAGAAGGAACAGGTCATGATAGCAGACCTATCAAAATTCAGTGATGATGAAAGTGAGTCCTCAGACTCAGATAATGACATGGATGCCATGATATGTCTAATGGCAAATGAAGGTGAAGACTCAGAAAGTAAAGAAGAACTTGAAGCCCTTGCAGCTGCAGAAGAACTGAGAGAGGTAAGTGACTTTAATTCTCTTGATCTTGAAGGTCTTAAAAATTTAGCTTGCACCTTATTTATTCAGAGAAAGAAAGAAGAATCAAGCCTTAGGGTTTTAATAACTGCAAATTTCCAATTTTCTAAGGATCTAGAAAGCCTCAAAAACAAAAATACCCTTCTTGAAACCCAAAATCTCACCCTCCAAAACCAGAATAAACAGCAAGATGACGAGATAGTAGACCTTCATACTGATGTGTTCAATGCCAGAAATAAACACCTCCAAATCAGCAGTCAACTAAAGGAGCTCAACCTTAGAATAGAGACACTGAATGATGAAAACCAAGCATTCAAAGCAAAAATTGAATCTTGGAATAAATCAAGTTCAGCTATGTCTCATTTCCTCTACTCTCAAAGGCATCCCTTTGACAAAACTGGACTAGGTGCAAATAACCCAACCTTGATTGAGTACAAATTACCTGAACGGGAAAGGAAATTTGAAAAAATGTTACTGGTCAAAATGGGAGACAAAACAATAAGGAAACCCATCTATCCTGTCCAAACAAAACAGGATGTGTACGAGGCTAAAGGAAAAATGAAAGAGGTCAGCTATCATGAGCAAGCTTCCAGTAGTAATATTCAAAAGACCAATTCCAACAACAAAAATGATGATCCTAACCCTAAAAGGCAATCTCAGACGTGGAAGAACAATCAAACTGGTCAATACAACTACAGACAGCAGACCTATCAAGGACAATCCAGAAGACAGCAGACCTATCAAGGATATCCAAGAAGACAGAAGACCTATCAAAACAGAAACAGAGGAAGAAAAGGTCAAAACAATAGCTCTTCAAGGACCCCTAACACTTATACCTCACCCAAATCATACAATCCTTACCCATATCATAACTACCATCATCAACAATTCAGAATGACACCCTATATGTACCAAATCCTATCATACCTAAATTCATTCAACCAAAAATCATTTGTCCCAAAGAACAACAGCCCTCCTAAGAAAATTGTAAAAGTTTGGGTCCCTAAGGCTGTCTAACCTCCTGGACCCATAATTCAAAGGGGACCATGTTTATTTTTATTTAATTGTTTTGTAGGACTTTAACATGGGAATCTGGTACCTAGACAGTGGATGCAGTAGGCACATGACCTTCAACAAACATTGGCTGCAGAACTTCATTTCAAAAGATGGTCCAAATGTTGTTTTTGGAGATAACTCTCAAGCCAGAGTAAAAGGATATGGAGATTTAATCACAAAGAGCATTATCTTATCAAATGTGTCTTATGTGGAAGGCCTCAAGCACAACTTGATTAGCATCAGTCAGATCTGTGACAAAGGATTTCATGTTGTGTGTTCTCATAACCTGTGTCAAGTAAAGAATTCCAATGATGAAATCATTTTAACTGGCCTCAGAAAAGGAAATGTGTACTGCATATCTCTTGAAGTGACTAAATCCTCTAATGCTATGTGTCTACTGTCTTTTAATCAGTCTGATTTGGCATGACTCTGGCATAAGAGATTAGCCCACTTGAATCTCAAAAGCATAGCCAAACTTGCTGCATATAAACTTGTCAAAGGACTTCCAAAAATTTCCTTCAAAAAGGCCAAACTGTGCAATGCTTGTCAGTGTGGAAAACAGCAAAGGACCTCCTTTAAAGCCAAAAACAGATTGGATACAAAAAGGCCTCTTGAACTCCTTCATATGGACTTATTTGGACCAATCAGAACTAGAAGTCTTGGAGGAAAAAGATATTCTCTAGTAATAGTTGATGACTTTACAAGATTTTCTTGGATCATTCTCTTAGAATCCAAATCAGAAACACTTGGTCATCTTGTCAAATTGATAAATCAAGTGGAAAACCTAAAAAGCATCAAAGTGGTCAGAATAAGGTCAGATCATGGTACTGAATTTGATAATACTGGAGTTGAAGATTTCTGCAATCAACAAGGAATTAGTCATAACTTCTCAGCCCCTAGAACTCCTCAACAAAATGGAGTGGCTGAAAGAAAGAACAGAACTATATGTGAAGCTGCAAGGACCATTTTATCTGAAAACAACCTCCCTAAGTATTTTTGGGGAGAAGCTGTTACAACTGCAGTCTATGTTCAAAATAAGACCTTGATTAATAAATTCCACCTGAAGACTCCCTATGAATTGTGGAATGAAAGGACTCCAACTATTTCTTACTTTCATGCCTTTGGAAGTAAGTGCTTCATTAACAATAATGGGAAGAATAGTTTGGACAAATTTGAGTCCAAAAGTGATGAAGGGATATTCCTTGGCTACTCTGCTACCAGCAAAGCATACAGAGTGTACAATAAAAGAAGAATGGTTGTTGAAGAATCCATCCATGTGGATTTTGATGAATCTCCCAGTGCCTGGGATGAAAAGATTAATGAGTTTGATGAAACTCTTGGAAATGTTGATTCCATGCCTGAACCTTCACCCATTCTCTCACAAAATTCTAAAAATGACCAACTCGATTATCTTCCTTACAATCTACCCATATTATCCCCTGAACCCTTTCCTCCCTTCAGCAACCTAAAAATCAATGACATTCAACCCTCACCATCAGTTGCAAAAGATAGAACTACCCTAAATAATCCTGTTTTCATTCCTGATAGTAGTCCTACTAATGATAGTGGACCTACCAATGACAATAGACCTACTACTGATACCTGTCCTATCCCAACTAACTTGACTGGGATAAACTGTAAGCCTAGTACATCTACTCAAGAACCTTCTATTCCTAATCTGACTAGATCAATTCCTATTTCTAGCATATACATTGATCTCCCTATTTCAAGAAACTTCAACAATAATCACCCTGAGTCATTAGTAATTGGTGACATTGCCAGTGGAGTTCAAACAAGGTCAAATCTTGAAGATGAAGCCTTATACAGTGCCTTCATATCCCAGATGGAGCCAAAGAAGATCAATGAAGCTTTGCTTGATGCAGATTGGATAGAAGCAATGGAGGAAGAGCTTGAACAGTTTGAAAGAAACAAAGTTTGGAAACTTGTTCCTAAACCTAAAAATCAAACCATTATTGGAACTAGATGGGTGTTCAGAAACAAGATGAATGAAGATGGTACAGTCATCAGGAACAAAGCAAGATTGGTAGCTCAAGGCTATAGACAAGAAGAAGGTATTGACTATGATGAAACCTATGCTCCAGTTGCTAGACTAGAAGCAATTAGGCTGTTTCTTGCCTATTCATCATCCAAGAATATAACTGTATATCAAATGGATGTTAAAAGTGCATTTCTAAATGGTGTTCTTCATGAAAAGGTCTTTGTGGCACAACCTCCTGGATTTGAATCCCCAAAATTCCCAGATCATGTCTACAAACTGGATAAAGCTCTGTATGGACTCAAACAAGCCCCTAGAGCTTGGTATGAAACATTATCTAATTTCCTACTTGAAAAAGGTTTTTCAAAAGGGCAAATTGATAAAACTCTGTTCATCAAAAAGACTAACCAAGATATTCTACTCATTCAAATTTATGTGGATGATATTATATTTGGCTCAACTAATGATGATCTCTGCAAGGAATTTGGATCAATAATGCAAGAAAAATTTGAAATGAGCATGATAGGAGAGCTCACTTTATTTTTAGGTCTGCAAGTCAAGCAATTGCCCAATGGAATCTTTATAAATCAAGGGAAATACACTAGAGATATGTTGAAGAAATTTGATATGCAAAATGTCTCTACAGCCAAAACTCCTCTATCAACAACTGCAAAATTACATGCAGATCCTGAAGGTCAAAGTGTGAATCAAACTTTGTATAGAAGTTTCATTGGATCTCTTCTCTATGTCACTGCCTCTAGACCTGACATTATGTTTAGTGTTTGCTTATGTGCAAGATTTCAAGCAGATCCTAAGGAATCTCATTTAGCTGCAGTAAAAGGACTTTTAAGATACCTTAAAGGGACTCCTGATTTTGGAATTTGGTATCCTAAGGAATCTCCTTTATCTCTTATTGGATACACTGATTCAGACTATGCTGGATGCAACTTGGATAGGAAATCCACCAGTGGTAGTTGTCAGTTCCTTGGCTCAAGAATTATAAGTTGGTGCAGCAAAAAACAAACATCAGTTGCTACATCAACTGCAGAAGCAGAATATGTTGCTGCTGGCCTATGTTGTTCACAAGTCCTTTATCTCAGAAATCAACTCAAAGACTTTGGAATTTTTCAAGATCATATTCCTATCTTTTGTGACAATACTAGTGCTATAGCAATGACTGAGAATCCAGTCCAGCATTCTAAAACAAAGCACATTGAAGTTAGACACCATTTCATAAGAGATCATGTTGAAAAGGGTGATATATGTCTTTCTCATGTGTGCACTGAGAATCAACTAGCTGACATTCTCACAAAGGCACTTGATGAACAAAGATTCAGCTACTTAAGGGCAAACATGGGAATGCTGAACATGCCAAGCAAATAAAAGGGAGATATCATTAAAACTTAGTGGAGTACATATCTAAAAGGAGTAAAATACAACAAAAAGGCGCCATAAAAGGCTTCCCTACTCCTATAAACCAAAAGGAGCCAAAAACATGTCATCTGCTCCATCTTCACTCAAGACAGCCGACCTCTCCACTAGGTCAACTATCTTCAATCCTCAGAAATTACTCCTCTGACTTCCATGGTCCTTCAACAAAAGAGCACTCTGCTGACGTATCTACCTCCTCCTTCATCCCTCCATATGATGTCCCAACAAATGGCTGACCTGATTCATCAGATCTCTCCAGAATAAGTCTACTATCCCATCTCCACGACTCAACTCCTCTGACAGACTGATTTGATGAAGGCCATACAGATTTAGGCCACCAATTCCTTGCTTCTTGTGGCTTAGGGAAAGTATCTAAAGGTGATGAGAAACTGAAAGTACCAGAGGAATTATGACTCTCACTAAACACATATGCCTCATTTGATCTAAAGCTTCCCTCCTGCTTATTCCCAAATCTGAGTGGACTACAGCTAGCAAAATACTTACTTGATAAAAGGGAAAATGAGCTGGTCTTAGTATAAGAACTTCCATCATAATTGTCTCCTTGGCCTTCCCCCCTCTCTCCTTTCTTGCCTATCACTAAATCAACCTTCCTCTCCTCCTGCAAAAGATCAAGCAAAGACCTTTTAGGTCCTATGTCTTCTTCAATTTCTGATATTTTGGCTTTGCCCTTGCCAATGTCACACCTCTTTTCTACCTCCTCCCCTCTCTTCAGCTTCTTTCTTTCTTCCTTAACAAACTCTTCTCTAGCATGGAGCCACATTTCTTTCTTAATAGACCTCTCCATCAATTCCACCTTTTTAAGTGGATCATTTGGAAGCAATTGATCCACCTCCTGCTCACTTCTCAAGGCTTCTTGTGCCTGATACTCCCTATACTCCTTCAAAAACTTGTTATCCTCCACCTCTTCCTCCTTCTCCTTAAATTTCAACTTTTTTACAAGATCAGACATCTTGCTTGGGCTAAAAATGTTTGTTAGTCTACCCATTTTTTTTTTTTGAAGAAATTTTGAAAGAAGATGGTCTACTATCTTACTTTGAACTCTCTATAAATCTGAATATTTGCTGTTGTGATGTATAATTCACCAACAAATGCTTCTTATATAGAAAGATTTCACATCATTTAATTCACCTCGAGAATGAATGTTATAGATACAATGATGACAGTAGACCTTAAAAGATGTATTCCAGTAAGGCTGATTTGATATGCTAAAATCAAGTTGACTGAAATTACTGGGTTAATAGAAGAATATTGGAATTAACCATGTCAATATTTATTGAGGGTATAAAGAATGTTTTCTCCGTTTACGCTATGTCCTCTGCGTAAACATAAAAAGAAGATAGTTACTGCTTTAACAGTTACGACTGTGATGAGTCACCTGCTTGTCCACATCACTTATGTTTTTCCATTAAAGGGCATGTCTTTTCACCTTTCTACCGTTGCCCCCCTAAACTCTTAAAAGACACCGTTTCTAGTAACCTATCATCTTTATAAAACCCTTCCTCCTCATTCAAAAAATTGACCATTACATCCTCTGCTTCTTTCTCTCAAACCCTAGAAAAATGTCTTCATCCGCTCATGGCTATCGCATCAAAAAGTCGTTTTACATTAATCCAGCTGGTGGATGGATCGGAGAACTTCTCTCAAATGCAAAGCTTAAGACATTCATGGAAGCCAAGCATCCAATTCTTCCTATACTCTGTTCTCACATCTACGACAATGGAGTATGGACTCAGCAACACAATATCCAATTTACCCTCTAAGCTACACCATATCTCCTAGTGATGTTGCTGCTACTTATGGCACCTTAAATGAACCCCACATGATCACAAACATTTGGAATTCCAACATCAACTACTCTTCCCAAACTGCTACTATAGAAGGATGGCCTAATTACCAAAGTGACAAACCTGTCTATAAAAAGTTCCTTTCTGCCAAATTCTCCATCTTAGCTGATGTAATTATGAAAGGTTTGTGTGGAAAGACCTCCTCTCATCATGTCATGAGACCCAATGAGTGGAAGCAATTATTATGTCTGTTACACAAAGTTCAAACCACAAACTGGAGTTTTGTGCTGTTGTCTAACTTTAGGCTTAGATCTGGTCATCATCCCCCTCAAAATCAAATCCAAATCCTCCAAAAATCCTGGGCTTTATAGATTCATGAGTGGGATTATGCTTCACATTGGGAGAACAATGAGAGTTAGAGTCCCAGCCCCCTATGATAGCCAAGCAGACCATCACAGATGCAAGGTTTTTAGTATTCATACCTTTTCTTACAAACAACAAGGTAAGGTACAAGAACCCATTGGAGATGAAAACTCACCTACCCATACCTCATCATCTCTGGAAGTGATATTGAAAGAGAGACCCTAGATGAAATGATTCATAACATTAAGGGAAAAGGTAGGAAAGACAAAGGACCCAAGATAGTGGACCTGGATGATGACTCCACTGTTCTTGAACCTCTAGCCAAAATCATTCCACATTTGCTTATTGAAGCACCTCCACCCTCTACTCCTGGTCCCTGCACCACTCAAACCCCTTCTCCCTCCCCAAAAATCTCTCTTGTTTACAAAAGAATAAAAGCCAAACCTAAACAAACTCCAATACCAGAAATATCCAAATCCCAACCCTCCAGAAAATCCAAGAGACTTCAAAAAGAAAATGAACCCATTAATATAGATGAAGTTCCCATAGTCTCAGTCATACCCCTTAGCAAGAGAAGAAAATTGATTATCCCTGAAGAAGAATCACCACCTCCTTCTCCCTCTATCTCTCCCCCTGAACCCTTTGATTTTGACCCTGCACCTCATAGCTCTTCTACTGAAACCTTAAGTTCAGGAGCTCAAGAAGCTGCAGAAGCCCTCAAAACCCTCACTCAATCTCAAACCAAAAAGGCTTCCTCACCCCCTCCTCTCTCTCCTATATCTTCAGGTCCTCTATCTTCCTCATTCATGCCCACTCCTGGTTTGTTATCTCAACTTGAGGAAGTAGCTGTTGAAATAGAAAGGGGGAATATAATTCTTGATAGTTTTGTGCTTTCAGTTGAACAAGAAAGGGGGAATGATAATTTTGAAGATACACAGGGTCAGACAGTTGACCTGGGTAGAACTGTGACCATGATAACTGAACTTGCCCAATCTCTTCCCAGTGCCCCAAAAACAATTCCTTCAACCCAATTAACCATTGAGAGACCTATTCATCCCTCTTCCTCCCTACCTATCTCATATGGAAAGGGAAAAGCCATCCTTGTTGAAGACAACCCTTTTGACAAAGAAGCCTACTCTGCCTTATCTGATATGGAAAAGATTTCCAAATTTCATGAACTGGAAGAAAAGTTTGGTTTTGAGGTCACCTGGAAAAGTCTTGGGCTAGAAAAAATCCCTCCTTCTGGTCAATCTTCCTCCTCCATTCCTCCTTCCAGAATAGATGACCCCCACATTCACTCCAACTCATCCTTTGATATCATTTCTCCTGGTCCATACAACTCCTCAACAGATCCATTCTTCTCAACCAACTTGCTTCACCTATACTATGTACCCCCTCCCTGGTTCATTTCTCATCCAGTGGATCTATCTATCTATCTCATCCATTCTTCCTCTTGGTCTTTCCTTTGACCATCTTGAGTTTCCCCAAGAAATCTTCAGCTCTGCTATCTCCAGTAAGTACTGGACCTACTCAAAAGCCCAGCTGAAAATGACTGCTAGAGAGCTTGCTGGAAGAATATTTTTTGTGCACAATGAGTGGAAGACCTTCAGACTAGCCATGAACCACTTCTATATCCATAAGACTCCTCTTGTCCCCTCAAGCCTAACTGGAGGTAAAATGGCTCAATGGGAAAAGTTATTATCCCAATGGTTATCTCCCAAGCTCAATGAAGGCCTGCATATGCAATCTGGAGTAGTTCTGACCAAATGCATTGACCTCATCAAAGTCATATATTGGAAACTGGTCTGTGAAAAGATGTTTGGTTTTTATGCTCTCAAGAGATTATTTGGAGGAATCCTTCCTAGTCCTTTAGTTTTCCTAAATGAACCATCTCTTCAAGACACTTTTCATCAATATTCCTGCCCTCTAATACCTGATCCAGTTGTGCCTGCATACCCATCCACATTTCCTGCTGCCACTCATGAAGACATCAATGCAGTTGGGAACTATGTGAGAGCTCAAATGAAAGGACTCAGAATTGACTTGACCAAGCTTGTCCAAGAAACACTTGCTGGCAAGACAGTTGACCAGACTGAAGCTTCAACCCATCCAAGAAACTTCAGAGATGTCACTCAGGCTCAAGAAATCTTTACCCAAGATCAACCACCATCAAGAGATCAAGCTACAACAAGACATCTTCTACTTGGTCCTGCTCCTGCAGTTTCAAGAAAACTGGGAAAGAAGGAACCCTTGCTGAAAAAGAATCAACTGATCAACCATGGCATTCAGTATGATGAAAGAATGAGTCTCACTTGGAACAACAAGCTGTACTACTTCAGGTTCAACAAAAAGCAACTTCAACTACTAAATCTTGAAAGAGAAAGACATCTGACTGCAGTAGACCTTGGAGAAGCACAACCTGAACCTGAGTACCAAAGTGATGACAGTATTGAAGCTCTATTTCACTAAGTCTTTTTATCTCAATACTTGCTCTATTATTTTTGAACAATTTTTTTGGGATGTAAGCTTAAACCTTTACATCTCTTTGTGATCTAATTGTGTTTTGTTTCAATATAGATTAATTTCTCTTATAGATGTTGCTCTGCCTCTTAATTATTTCCCAAAAAGGGGGAAATTGTTAGAACCCTAGTTCTTAACTAAGTGTTTTGACAAATAAATTAAGAACACATCTTGGAGTAACAAAGAAGCAAACTGGAAATCATCAAGACACTCATTACAAACTGATAATGATCAAAACCTGCATCAGTCTTGGTCTACTATCTTCATAATCATATCGAGACAGCTGACCTTCAAGATAGCAGACCTTCAAAAAGCTTCTAAGCAAATCCAAATTGTCAAAGCACTCTTGATATTTATAAATCTGTGCTAATAACAAAAAAAAAACATAGATCTCACATAGCTACATAAGAGCCAGTTTAGAGATCACCAAACCTTCACATTTGTGAAACCTTTTTCTTTTTCTTTTTCTGTACTTTGCAACAAGTACAAAGCTTAATTAGTGAGGCTAATTAGGTTAGAAAATTCTGAGGGAATTTTCTTGCAATTTATTGTAATTTCTTGACGAAGTATTATAGTGGATTGCTTCTTCACTGTTGAGGACAGTGAGGCGTGGATGTAGGAGAGTTGCTAAAAGCTCTGAACCACGTTATATCGTTGTGTTTGTGTCTTCTTATCTCACACTTATTCACACTCTTATCACATATTATTTACTCATTAAATTCTTCTATTTATTTATCTTTTATTCCACTGCATAACTCTACATACACACACTGCACCTCAAGACAGTCGACCTACTCTGTCAAGACAGTCGACCTCTTGTGCACTAATATTTTACCTGTTTAAGTGTATATTAAGGAACATGTTCTTTCACAGCGCCTTACTCTTGAGGTATTGTATAAAAGGAATAATTGTATCCTTGTAAATTACATGTACTAGAACATTGAAACTAAACACTGATAAATCATAATGTATTGTCAAAAGAACAAACTTACAACGGAAAAGTAAGAAAAAATATAGACAAATTTCGGGAGAAACCACTTTGATTAAATATTTATAATGTCATGAACGTTTGCATCCCCATGATTTTCATGGGGGAAAAAGAGGAAAGAGCTATACATAAAAATGTGATGATTAATTTCAAAAAACATGTAATTAGCCTAAACATGTAAATTTTCTAATCATAATCTCGTGATCTGAGAAATGAAAACATCCTCACTACAGGGAATAGTGAGACCACCCATTGGATGATCAAACCCAAATTCTTGTTCAGCTTGACTAAGAAGATCTTGGAATACTGGCTGGTTCAAGATTGATAGCGGAACTATAAATCTCTTTCTTTCCTGCTCTCCAACGTAAACAGCAAGGTAACCCTTTGGTATATCTGATGCACTTGATGATGGTGAAAAATGTCTTAAGATTCTTTTAGCAGGGATGATACGTGGAATACGAATAGCCATAATAATATGCAGCAAGGTTTTTCAAAAGAATTAATAAGAAAGCGATATGATCTCAATGGAAGTGGGAGAATGTAAATGGTGAAGTTGTTTGGTTTCGAAGGCCAAATGTGTGGTGGTATATATAGATGTATTGGGTGGTGAAGAGGCATTTTGATAGGTACTGTTGAGTGACAATAGCATATGAACTCTCACATGGTCTTGTCTTCCAAGTCCTTCTATAGATTTAGATAAAAAAAAGCCAAATAATTTAAAGAGCAATGCTAGGGGCACAAAATAAGGTCACAAAATCTTGGTCACAAGATGAGGTGGGGATATTTTATTGGTTGCATCGATAATGGACCCGCCACACTCTAATTAAAAACACCAATAACATTATTACACCTAGGATTTTGTGAGCAAGTTTTTGTGAGTTTTTTGTGCCCCTTGTATTATTCTAATTTAAATTCCATATAGAAACACTATGGTCTACCACAAATAAATGCATAATGGAGAGGACTGATGATTAAAGAGCGTACAGTCAACTTAACGTATGAACCCATTAATCAGAAACATGCCGGAAGTGTTGTGGAATAAGCCCTTCCCAACCCAACAGCCAAGCAAATCGCAAGAAAAACCCAACACCACAAACAATCACAAGAAATAAGAAACCCAAAGCAAAAGATAAAAGAACACAAGAAATTGTTTACCCAGTTCGTCAATATGTTTGACTACTCCTGGGGGCACTACCAAGCCAGGATCTTGCACTATAATATTAAATATGGAGTTACAATGAGTTTAGGGACGGAACTTTACTTAAATATCCACCCTAGAATGAAAACCTAACCCTAGACGGACAAAGAAACCCGAAATCTGGCCCAAAAACTGACTCAGAACAGATCTGTCCCGACACCTGGGCGGTCGCCCATAGCGCCTTTGGGCGGTCGCCCACTATTTGCTTCCGGCGGGTGATCAGTCTGATGAAGTGGGCGGTCGCCCACCATGACCCTGGGCGGCCACCCAGAAAGTCAGTCCGCTCCGACGAATTTCCTTCTTTGCTCCGATTCGCTACTTCCCGGTTGGTCCTTTATTCCAACAATCTCCCACCTAGAGGTCAACCGCATATAAAGCCCGTATCCGTTCTTCAACTCATCCTTAGTGCCATAGCGCTCACCTTGATCATGGTAGTACCATCCTCCTCCCCTATTATCCAAGCCCCGTTGAAGCTATACCCAGCTTCAACTTCACCTTGCTTGAGAAACCTGGAGCATTTGCATCCGATCTACACTCACCGTTAGATCTGTGCAGCGGAATATCCGGTCCTGGAGTATTCGGTTCATCTTCAGTGACCCCTTTAGCGTGGTCATCATGAACCGTGTCGCTCCCACCCGAGTCTGGAATATCCATGCAAATTTCATTTGCATCACCGTATTCCTTAAACTCCCTGAGCTCATACTCCCCACCATTATCAATGAAGGTCATGTAATTTGACACACCACCTAGAGAAGTTATCGGGGACGATCCCCACAAATCCGTGTGAACCAATTCCAACTTTGCTTCCCTCAAAGACCTACCTGTCAAACCTGGTAGTTTCCCCTTTGAACAAAGTACCCCCTTCTCACCCATGTGACCCAATCGATAGTGCCACAAATCCGTATCACCCTTGGCTGACGCCACCGTGATACTATCCTTGGTGTTGTTCGTCAAATACAGTCTTCCTTCCCTATTACCCCGAGCGATCTCACAATCCTCCTTGGTAATAACCCAGTTCCTGCAGCTAAAAGTTACCGTGTAACCTTCTTCACCCAGCTGCCCAACTGATATCAGGTTCTTTTTCAAACCCGGAATGTGCCTGACCCCGTGTAGATGTAAGACCTTCCCGTTCGATGCTCCTATTCTGACATCCCCCTTCCCCTTGATTTCCAAAGGCTCGCCATCCGCCAGATAGACCTTTCCGAAATCACCGGAAGTGTAATTTTCCATCGCCCCTGCATGCCCGCATGAGTGGAATGATGCCCTCGAATCCGTACCCATGATTCTAGCGCACTACTATCGCTCAGAATCAGTACATCGTCACCTTCAATTATTACATTCGCCGATTTATCCCCTCGCATGGGACAATCCCTCTTGTAGTGTCCTAACTCCTTACAATGATAGCACTCTACCGATCCTCTTGCAACCCTTGGTCTTTCTTTGTTCTCCACAGACTGACTCCCACCCCCGATTACACTTTCCCTTGACCCTGTTCTCCCTTTATTGCTAGAACCCGGCCTTCCCTTACTAGTTGTAGCCAAGACCGATTCCGAACTAGACGGTGTCCCCAACTTCTTTATGCGATTTTCCTCACCTAAAAGAAAGTCCTTAACATCATCATACTTCAATTTGTTCTTACCCGCTTCAGCATTTAACGCCGTCACCGTTCCGCTCCAACTTCCTGGTAAGGATGCTAGCAATTGACAAGCATGAACCTCGTCACCGAAAGTAATCTCCAACGCAGCCAATGAGTCTATAACATCCATAAACTCATCGATGTGTTTAGCTATGGTTCCTCCCTCTGCATCTTGAGATTACCCATCTTGCGTATCAAATCAACCTTATTTGCAGCAGATGGAGTTTCAAATCTCTAAGTAAGATAATCCAATAGCTCCTTGGTGGTTTTCGCCTTCTTGGTAGTCTTCGCGATCCACTTCGACAAAGTAGATCGAACCACCCCTAAGGCTTTCCGATCCATGAGATCACAGTCTTCCTGTTTTTCGCTTTCCGGCTTGACTCCTTTTAGAGGCCTATAGAGATCCTTATTATACAAGAGATCCTCTATTTGCATCCTCCAAAATCCATAGTCAGACCCATCAAATTTCTCCACCGCTTGTTTATCCTTGCCCATTCTTGATTGCTTGATAAACCCGGATCGTTAAACCGGAGCTCTAGATACCAGTTGTTGTGAAATAAGCCCTTCCTAACCCAAAACCCAAGCAAATCGCAAGAAAAACCCAGCACCACAAACAAGCACAAGAAATAAGAAACCCAAAGCAAAAGACAAAAGAACACAAGAAATTGTTTACCCAGTTCGTCAATATGTTTGACTACGTCTGGGGGTACTACCAAGCCAGGATCTTGCACTAAAATATCTAAATATAGAGTTACAATGACTTTAGGGGCGGAACTTTACTTAAATATGCACCCTAGAATGAAAACCTAACCCTAGACGGACAAAGAAACCCGAAATCTGGCCCAAAAACCGACTCAGAACAGATCTGTCCCGACACCTGGGCGGTCGCCCATAACGCCTTTGGGCGGTCGCCCACTATTTTCTTCCGGTGGGTGATTAGTCTGATGAAGTGGGCGGTCGCCCACCATGACCCTGGGCGGCCGCCCAAAAAGTCAGTCCGCTCCGACGAATTTCCTTTGCTCTGATTCGCTAGTTCCCGGTTGGTCCTCTATTCCAACAGGAAGTTAATGACAGCGGGTAAATACTGATCAATTAGGTTTTATCATCAAATTGTGACATAAGAGTCACGGGTTGAAATCTAATACTCCCTGTCAAAAAATGTTGTTCCCTCTTTTTTGACGTTAGTACGAAGGAACTTTGAGTGACAATTCTAGTTTGTTTTATTTATCGTAATGAAAATATAAAACTTGTTATTTATACACCATTATAAATACTATCATTAAAAATTTTTATATTTTCATTAGGATGAATAAATTAAACAAAAATTATTGCTCAAAGTTATTTCGTACTAATGTTGGTCATTATTGTAATGAAATGGGGTCTGTTGAGACATTAGCATGTGAAGGCTCACATAGTTCACTCATCCAATTCTTTGTCTTAAATTGGATTAAATAGCAGCAAAATATTTGGGGACGGTTGGTGGCTAGAGAGTCATAGATAAGCTTAAACTGTGACCCCATGACTGAAAAACATGCTGGAGACATCTTGGTAGCAATTAATTAATTACAAGAGCGATGAAATAAGGGAAAATTTGTCCCACCTATTCCTTCTTCCTTCCACAAAACAACATGGCTACGAGGCCATGATGTTGCAAAAAGATCGGTATTGAGTGGACTGATATAAAAACATGGCTACTAGGCCATGATGTTGCAAAAGATCAGTATCCACATTTGAGCCCCTACGGTTTGGCCACCCTTTACCTTGAACCCCAAGCCTTGGGTACGTTACACCTTAGACTTTAAGTACCTTACACCTCAAACCCTAACTTAGGGTCCACTTCAAGATTTAGTCCTTGGACTTCTCCCTTCTTTATTGCGATTCTTAGCTAGCCCCTAGCACATTTGCCCCAAGAATTTCACATAAATTCTTCCGCTCCTAAACATTAATTAGGAATTGTCCATAGTTCACCACCTTTAAGGACTTGTCCTTAGTCCATTCCTTTGGCCTGAAAGGCCACTATCAACTTATAATTAAAATGTAGGTTAAGCAACAGCTATAAATCCTAAATTGAATTAAAACAGAGGTTAAGGAACCACTATAAATCCTATACAGAATTAAAATGCAGGTTAATGAACCGCTATAAATCTTAAACTGAGTTAAAATGCAGGTTAAGGAACCGCTATAAATCCTAAACTGAATTAAATGCAGGTTAAGGAACCGCTATAAATCCTAAACTGAATTAAAATGCAGATTAAGGAACCACTATAAATCCTAAATTGAATTGAAATTCAGGTTAAGGAACCTCTATAAAGCCTAAATTGAATTAAAATGCAGGTTAAGGAACCGCTATAAATCCTAAATTGAATTGAAATGCAGGCTTAGAACTGCTATAAATCCTAAATTGAATTAAAATACAGATTAAGGAACCTCTATAAGTCCTAAAATTAAACTAATTTACCGGTATAAAGTTAATTTACAGGTTAAATAACCACTATAAATCTGAAATTAAAATGTGACCTGCAGGATCCCAAGGCACTTGCATCCCGATATACCGTTCATGTTACAACTTACAAACCCCATGATCCAGAGGTACTAGCATCTCTATATACAGTAGGTTTCGAATACTTTCTTGATTCGCACGCCCCCTAAGATTTTCTTCTTCGTATACCATGTGTTTCATTTTCAGCATAAGTTGTTCGTGTCTCTGGGCATGATTATAGCATCTATTGCCAGTGTTCTCAGACACATTTGATACTTTAAGCATAGGTTACTGGTGTCTCTGAACATGATTACAGCATCTGTTGCCATTGTCCTCTGACACAATTGATACTTTTAGAATAAGTTGCTGGTGTCTCTTGACATGATTATAGCATCTGTTGCCAGTGTCCTTGGACACATTCCATATTATTAAGGTATAAATCGCTGGTGTCTCTGGACAATATTACAACGATGGTTGCAATTATTCTTGTAAAGCATCTTATTCTCATGACACTCATTGTCAATCCCCAGCATATCAGAACTACGACCGGCTTGATTCCTTCAAGGATACGTAGGTAGCCTGACAAAAGTCTAGCCACCCAACTGACATGGTTACATTTCGTTCTATTCTTCATCCCCAGTAGAGTCCGAACAATGATTCTCTCATCCCCAGCAGACGGTCACCTTCATACAGGATATTCTCCCCAGCAGAAGATGATGCCTCATTTCTCCCCATCAGAGTACGAACTACAACTGTCTTGATACCTCTTAGGATAGGTAGGTAGCCTAACAAAGGTTCAGCCGCTCGACCAACCTGGTCACTTTCTTACCTCACCTCTCTGATTTTGGAACTTATGTTTCAGATCAGATCCTTTTCTTAATCTACGACCCTCCATTGCCTTGCAAGAAGTGTCACAGAGGGGCTACTGATACCCAGTCTAAAAAATGAGTTATTTGACGTTCCAGAACTCACAAGGACCTTACATGAATTTAAAAACTGCGCAGGACTCATCCGAAATTTCCCAAAAATCCTGGATAATGAGATAAACGCGTGTGATCAGATTGTTCTCAAAGATAAACGCAATCTAGGGTTTTCCAGAGTCCAGATCTAGCTCAAACCTTGAGAACCACGCCAATCGGCCAGAGCGGCCGGGCGGCCACTCCTTCCTCGGCCGGATGGCCACATCTTCTAGGCCCAAATCCCTATAAATAGGGGTCCTCATCTTATAATTTCAAGACACAATTCTCTCATCTGAGTTCCAGACATCTCCTAGTTCAAGGCTTATCCACATAGAAAATACAAAAAGTCTCATTCGAAAACCAACCAATACATTTATGAACCACATTCATGAATCACATGAAACAATGTATGTTGATTCCTTCAATGAATTTCAGCCAAGTTCCTAACAATCTCCACCTTGGCAAAAGTTCCTTACCATATAGAAACCGGCTCCACCGAATCATTGTCATCCTAAAACATGAAATTTGTTAAGTAACCAACTCATCTAAAATCTTAAGCTATTAGAGAGAGCACACACAATGTATATCATCCTCACATTAACACTCCGCCTCACGTGCAAACGTGGATTTAGTATAGGGGTGCAATCGGGTAAATACATACCCTTTATAATATCTTTTTAAAAATAAATGCAAGCGGGAAGATTCGCACCACCCTGAACCTTGCCAAACCTAGAGCTCTAATACCATGTTGAGTAACCCGTGTTGGTTGCCCGTGTTGGGTTTAAATTGGTAATCATGTTGGCGTATTAATGGCGCACGTGTAGAGCCGATGTATCGGCCCACACGTGAGGGGGCGTGTTAAAGTCCCATGTTATCCCCCATCAACTTGGAGAATAAAATTGATCAACTATATAAATTGGCTAACCTCACTCCTTAACAATGCCTTTTAAGGGGATGAGGACCCAATTCTAATAAAATTCCCATGATGTTCTTCAAAGTCTGCCACTGTGTCCGTACACGATTCCCAATGTTATATACCTCAAAATCCAATCGCCAGCATTCAAATAGAAGATCAGTGAGTCCCCGAACTACCCACCAAAAATCAGCACGATCCAACGGTTAACGCATACGCTACACTAATTTTCCCACCACTGCGCTGAAAATTCGAGCGGGAAAATCTGCCACCACCACAAAACTTGTATCGTCGCTATCACTAACTGGACAAACCGCCCGATCACCAATATTAGGAAGACTTTCGACACAAGGCTCCATTCGCGAGGTTGTACATCGACATAACTCTTTGTTCAATATTCTACTTTACTAAACTTTCTCGTCCTTCCCAAACGTCACAAATTAAGCGTAACCATCTTTAATATTATCCCGCATCACTCAGAGCTGAACCATTAGCTCTGATACCAATTGTTGTGCGCAGCGGAAGCGATTCTCTTGCACACCAACAATTAGGTTATGCTACACCATTAATTTGGACACAACCAATATAACAGAAAGAATAAATAAGACAAGATTTAACGTGGTTCACCCCAACATCAATGGGCTACGTCCACGGACCAACTTCACTATACTCCCTCCGTCGCACCTCACTTGAGACTTATTTCCATTTTGGTCCGTCCCACTTCACTTGAGACTCCCCAAAATGGTAATCATTTTATAATTTTATATTCAATCTACTTCACCCACTCATTCTCTCTCTTCATTTTCCACCACACAATTCATTCAACCAACTTACTATTAACCCCACTCATTCCCTCTCTTCATTTTCTACCACACATTTTCCTTATTTTATTCTTTTTCCTTAGTTATTGTGCCCACCTCTAAGGTCTCAAGAGGTGGGACGGAGGGAGTATATCACTATCACAAACTTCAACATTACAAAGTGTATCACTTTATAAATCCGAGTCCCCCTCACTCAAGGATTACAAGAAATGATAACATTAGGTTACTCTCACAATAGTGTACAACTCCATCATGAATGTAGACATTTCTCTAACTCACCACAAGACACGCTTGATCTCTTTCTATATGTTCTTATTTATAGGCACAAGACATCCCCTAGTTCAAGGCTTATCCACATAGAAAATACCAAAAGTCTCATCTGAAAATCAACCATCACATTCACGAACCACATTCATGAATCACATGAGACAATGTATGTCTCCTTCAATGAGCTTGAGCCAAATTCCTAACGTCAATAACGAGTTTTAGATTTTAATTAGGATAAATAAATCAACCTATAATTAATGCTCGACGTCCATTCATTGTAATGGCGAAAAAAGTGGGAATATCATTTTAGGACAGATGGAGTATCATAGTAAATGGAAATAAAAGGCCATCTGGTAATCGGTGATCGCATAATGAGTTACCATAAGTGAAAAAAAAAGTTCCCAGTAGTGGTTTGCTCTTGAGATATTGGAATAAAAGAACAATGATATAAATTGCATTTAGTAGATAATTGCAATTACACACTGAAAGATCAATAGTGAATAGCCAAAATAATGAATTACTTACAAAAATATAACTAAGAAAAAATATGGAAAAAATAATGGAGAAAGAGCATGGAATTTGATTAGATCATCCTAATATCAGGAACATGTTTTGCATCCCCATGATTTTCATGGGTGAAAAAGAGGAGGGAACTGTACACAATAAATGTGATGATTAATTCAAAAAATTGCCTAAACTATGTCAATTTTCTACTCATAATCCCATGATCTGAGAAATGAATACATCCTCATTACAGGGAATGGTGAGGCCTCCCATTGGATGATTAAACCCAAATTCTTGTTCAGCTTGACTAAGAAGATCTTGGAATAGGGGTTGGTTCAATATTGATAGTGGAACTATAAATCTCTTCCTTTCCTTCTCTCCAACATAAACTGCAAGATAGCCCTTTGGTACATCTGATGTACTTGATGGTGAAAATTGTCTTAGGATTCTCTTCGCAGGGATAATATGAGGAATTCGAATAGCCATAATGAAATGCAGCAAGCTTTTCACAAAGAATTAATGAGAAAAAAAGAGAAAATATCTCAATGGGATTGGGAAGATACAACTGGTGAAGTTATTTGCTTTCGATGGCCAAATGTATGGTGGTATATATAGAAGTATTGGGCGGTGAAGAGAGATTAAGATGGGCTACTAATGCGAGACAAGAGCCTATGAAGTCTCACATGGTTTTGTCTTTTGAAGGCTTTAGATGAAACAGCCAAAACGATTATTTCTAAAGGGGCATGTATAGATATAGATGTATTTGGAAATGATCTCTTATTTAGAGTGAGAGGTGAAGAGTCAATCAGATAGGGTCTGGTGAGAGACAATAGCAAATGATGGATCACATGTTTTTGTCTTGTAACTCATAATACTGATATAGATATAAGAGCTAAACCAATTAACTGCTGATGAACATTATGAGCTACCACTTTGAAGAGTCCTTACGATAATGAAGTGTGGTCTGGTGAGAGACAATAGCATGAAGACTCAACAGATAATGCTCATAATGTATTCTAAATTGGCAGATAAAAAGTTTTCCAAACGTAAAACATAAAAGTTGATGCGTTATCAAATATTGCTTGCGCAGATGTCAAAAATTTGTCCTCTCAACAGATATTGCTCATAATGTATGCTAAAATGGCATGGAATGGACTGATGTACCATAATAAGTGTCACACTTTTTCTTTTTCGCATGTCCCAAAATAAATCCCGTCTTACTTAATAAGGAAACAATCTCAGTGCAATATTACTATGGTACAATCATTATACAAACAAATAATGCACACTCATTGACAATATTGACAAGTCAAATGTGATATTTACGGACAAAGGGAGAATAAGAACATGGCTATGAGACCAATATGTTGCAGAAGATTGTTATTGACATGGGAGATCAGAATCGATATTCTACAAGAAGGACATGCTCTCAAACTTTCCCTTGAACAACATATGAAACAAATGATCAATATGGAGAGGGGGTCCAAATGAAAATACAAAATTCATAGACATGATATGACATTAGAGCAAATGCATGGATTTTAATATAAACAGTGAGTTTTCATGAGTAGCTATGAATTTAGATACCTTAATCTTGAACATGATCAGGTCAGTTCAGATCAGATCAGATCAGGTCATTGTGATTCAAGATTGATAGTGATACTATAAATCTGTTCCTTTCCTGCTCTCTAACATAAACTGCAAGGTAGCCCTTTGGTATATCTGATGTGTTTGATGGTGAAAATTGTCTGACTATTTATTTCTCTGGGACAAATAAGTAAAAAGAATATAACTGTTCAGAATAGGGTTTGCCTAAACTAAGTCATCTGGTGAGTTCCAACTCACAAGACCCTAAATCAAGAAAGTGAGATCAAAGAACATATCTTCTCTACATGGAATGGTGAGACCACCGTTGGATATTGAAAGCTAAATTATTCTTCAGGGAGATAAACTAAACGATCATTGTATAACTACCATACTAAATTTTGTAGCTGAGACAACGTGTAGTTGTAAATAATGGTATTTTCATCACATCATCATGAGTGTACTGAATTAGAAAGTGAAGGACAAATCATTGAACAAATAAACTTCTTAAAAGAATCTCGAGAAGGAAACTAACAGAATTTAGAAACTTCACTAATTTCGTTAAGTATCTTTGTTGAGTAGATGTCCCATCACCTTGCTCAACTTATACATGGGAAATATGAAAACAGCTTTACAAAATTGTGATGGCCTAAACTAAGTTAGTTTTCTGAATCACTATACGTCACCTCAGGTGAGAAATGAGATCGAAGAAGAGGTCCTCTCTACAGGGAATAGTGAGACCAACCATTGGATGATCAAATCCAAATTCTTGTTTGATCCGGTTCAGTTTGAAAGGATCAGACCACAAACTAAACCAAAACCATGTGGTTTGACAATTTTTGAGACCGAACCAAACCATTTGTGCTTGAATATCGAACTGAACCAAACCGCATAGTTTGGTTCGATCGGGTCTCAATACGTGGTTTAAACTGAACCGCTTACCTCTACTTTGAAGCATATGTCATCAGAACCTACTATCACTTCCAAAAAGGAAACGCTCCACCAACTGCTTGAAGCAAACTACTCATTATCCAAGTGCATCCCGGTGTTGTACATCCCATTCGTATAATTAAGGCCATCCATTGGATAATCAAAAAGCTAAATTATTTACTTGCCTTATCAGTAGTGTTGGAGCGCTGGATGGCATAGGAATGGTAATATAATCAATATTACATCGCCTTCTGATAAATTGAATCACAAATTGCATTAATACTGATAATGAAATCGTAAATATCATCTTTTCTTGGCAATATAATCATAAACAGTGTAGAAATTTACAGTCTGATCATTTAAAGGGTTTGGCACAGGCATAACCATGTGATATGCTTTTTGGGTTGAGATAATCGTATAATTATATTGTCGTGGTGTCTCCTCTACATTCAATGCTCATACAACCTGATTCTCCTATCTACCAACTTTGTGGGGGCTATGAACGGTTTTAATCACAAACATATATATCAATGATTGCGTGATTTTAAGCATATAATATATATAGTCGTATGATTTGCTTATTAGTTGGCTAAACAAAACCATGTGCTTCTGTTTGTCACTTGCCCATCATCCAACTACTGGATAATCATACAGTTATCCTACTTTCTGTAGTACCCTCCACTAACCCATTACATATATATATACCAGTACCATACGATTAACCTTAGAGCAAACACATCCACAGCTAACAATAAATTTCATTACTTTCTTCTTCAATCCTTTATCTTTGGTTTTCAATCTTCAGAAGAAGATTTTCTAAACTACGGAAAAGTATGGCTATTCGTATGCCTCGGATTGCCCCAGCAAAGAAACTCCTTCGACAGTTTTCAATGAATCTAAATCAAGCAGCTTCAACAACCTCAGGTGTACCAAAGGGCCATCTCGCAGTATATGTTGGGGAGCTGGAAAAGAGGAGATTTGTAGTTCCAGTATCAATTTTGAACCAACCTTTATTTCAGGAACTTTTATGTCAAACTGAAAAAGAATTTGGGTTTGACCATCCAATGGGGGGTCTAACCATTTCATGTAAAGAGGACTTGTTTATTGATCTCACTTCTCGATTGAGGTGTTAGTGATCAAGAGAGCACACTTACATATTTTAGAAAAAAACCAATTTTGTATAGAAATTATTCCCCCAAGAAGATTATTGGGAGTGATGATATGTTCCTTACATAAAAAAATTGTCAATAGAAAGACAATATTGCAGTTTCTACAACATCATATGACAGTTCCAGTTTTCTTATGAACTAATGCTACCTTGTCTTAGAGCTTCAAATCTTTGTGTTAGAACAAAACAACCTCGTAACAGACACAATTTTATTAAGCCGTATTGTGGTCTTGTATAGTGAAATTATTCATGTACATAGTGTTATGAGACGAAGTTAATGTAGCTTCGTTCATATTGGCTTGCAATTTTCCAAAGAAAGAGCCATTTTGATTCAAAAAATATGGAGTTTTTCCATATAATATCGATGTACCAACGTTACTTGAAATGTCGAGTAATTCGTGCAAATCATGGGTATAGTGCACATACATAGTACTTAAACACGGAATTTAACTTAGGTATATATGGAGCCATTTCGATTTCATCATGTTCAAAATAATAATTTCTTTATGAGGTTACATATATAGTAATCTCAATACTGACATAAAATGTGCATTCCGAATGTTTTACTCCCTAAAAGTCCTCTAATTCATACTGTATTAGGCAAGCTAAAATAACTGCAAATCAAACTTGTTGATGAAGGATGATTATCGTTATATGGGCTAACTTGTTCATTCGCCAATGTGATATATCATTGTTAGAACCCTAGTTTCTAAACTAAGAGTTTTGACAATTAATTAAGAACTTAAATCATATAATGAAGAAGTATACTCAAGTTACTGGAAATCTTCAAGTCATCACAGGTCCACTATCTTCAATCAAGTCGAGATAACAGACCTTCAATGATAGCAGACCTTGACATCCCTGCCAACTCAGCCTTTGGTCAAAGTCAAACCTGACTTAACAATATTCACAAGCACTGTTCCAGTCAAAGATAAACGACTGAAAATGGCATTTCCAAGACATTCAAGCCGTTGGAACTCAACGGATATAAATGTGAAGACCTATAAAAGGAGCTCTGCATGACTAAAGACACCACCCCTACACAACCCCTGACAACTCACACACAACCAATTTCTCTTGCCAGTTAACAACTTGATAAAAGCTTTTAAGACACTCAATTGTAAAGCACACTTGAAACTTATAAATCTGTGCTAAATAGATAGGCTAAAATAGATCTCACATAGCTACATAAGAGCCATCTTTGAGATCACCAAACCTTCACATTTGTGAACCTTCTTTTTTTTTTTTTTTTTTGTACTTTGCAACAAGTACATAGCTTAGTTAGTGAGGCTAATTAGGCTGGAAAGTTCTGAGGGAATTTTCCTACAATTTATTGTAATTACTTGACGAAGGATTATAGTGGATTGCTTCTTCACTGTTGAGGACAATGAAGCATGGATGTAGGAGACTTGCAATACTTTGAACAACGTTACATCGTGTTTGTGTCTCATTTACTCATACTTTTTCACACACTAATCACTTATTATTTACTCATTTATTTCTTCTATTTACTTTATTATTATTCCGCTGCATAACTCAACAAACACACACTGCACCTCAAGATAGTCTACCTGTCCTGCTAAGATAGTCGACCTCTTGTAAACTAATTGTTTACCTGTTTAAGTGCATAAGTATAACAGGTTCTTTCGATTGGTACCAGAGTTGGTTTCTAAGAGACTTAAGTGTTTTCAAGCTTAACATCTTGTGAAGAATCCAGAAGCATTAACATCATGCCTCAACCAAGAAGAAACAACGAGAAAGACATTCCACATGTTGATGACTGTGGATCATTTGAAATATTCTCTTCTAAAATCAAGACTTACCTAGATGCCAACAGTGTTTGGAACTGGTTTGTTAAGCACATAAGTGTCAGAGCTCAAAACTTATACAACCTATTAAGGCAACTTGACATCTTTAAGTTTGCCACTGGTGAAAGAGTTAGTACTGCCAAAGACAGATTTGAAGACCTCCTTAGACAAGTGTCAGACCATGGCAAGAAACTGGACCAACAAGACCTATGTTTGAAAATCTTTTCAAGTCTCCCACAAGAATATGAAAAAGTAGCCCTACCCATAAGGAAAGGTGTTGAATGGCCAACCATGACTGTTGAACAATACTTTGGAAAATTTGAAGCATATGAACTTGAAGGGACTGTCAAATTACCCACCATTGCATCATCTTTAGCCAATGCTCACACCATGGCTCTTGCTTCACAAGAAGCTCCAAAATCTTACCCACAACATGACATTGACTCCCTAATCTGTAATGCTATTCAGAAAGTCAATCTGTCACAAAAACAAGAAGTTAAACCTTTGACTCAAGAAGACATTCCTAGTCTGATTTACATAGCTGTTAAAAATGCTATGAAACATCAAAAAAGGATATTTGACAAGAGAAACAATGCATCTACATCAAATCAACTTCAAACTGAGAAGAAAGAAGTCACTTGCTATAACTGTGAAAAGTTAGGTTTCTACTCACAAGAGTGCCCTGAACTAAAGAAATCAAGAAACTTTTCATCCCAAAAGAAGCTATCATATTCCAAAGATATCATACACAGCTCTAGGTGTAACTGCTTCAACTGTGCCAAAGCCAAACATGATGAAAAGAAGGAACATGTCATGATAGCAGACCTGTCAAAATTCAGTGATGATGGAAGTGACTCCTCAGACTCAGATAATGACATGGAAGCCATGATATGCCTCATGGCAAATGAAGAAGATGACTCAGAGTGTGAAGAAGAACTTGAAGCTCTTGCAGCTGCAGAGGAACTAAAAGAGGTAAGTGATTTTAATTCCCTTGACCTTGAAGGTCTTAAAAATTTAGCTTGCAATTTGTTTATTCAAAGAAAGAAAGAAGAATCAAGTCATAGGGTCTTGATAACTGAAAATTTACAATTTTCTAAAGAGCTAGATAGCCTTAAAACCAAAAATAGCCTTCTTGAAACCCAAAACCTCACTCTTCAAAACCAGAACAAACAGCAAGCAGATGAGATAGTAGACCTTCATGCTGATGTATTCAATGCAAGAAACAATCACCTCCACATTAGCAGTCAACTAAAAGAAATCAACCTCATAATAGAGGCTCTAAATAATGAGAACCAAGCATTCAAAACAAAAATTGAGTCTTAGATTTTGATACATCATGCACAGCGGAATAAACAGATAAAATCAAACACCCAAGAGCCCGGATCCGTGCATGTTGATTAAATTAAATACAAGATGAAAGAAACATACCCTTGAAGATCGAATCCATGAACACGGACTTTGAGGTGCTAAAGCAAACACCCTCTATCGGTATCCACACGTCGAACGGATATCAAGAACACCTTCTTGATTTGGATTGCTAGACCCAAGGCTTGATGAAGAAACAATTTATTCGTAAGAATTATTTTGCTTCATTGATTATTGAGTTATGATGATTCTAAATCTCAAAACTAATAATCCCCTCTATATGTGTGTAATTGTTTCTCAAACAACATGTTATGATTTCTAAAATCAACCATTAGCTTTCTCAAACCCGACTGCACATATATATAATAGGGTATAAACCTAATTCCTTTTGGGATCAGAATTCCTTGTCAAATAAGAGATCTGAACAAATTGTTTTCCGTCTGGACAAACCATCCATACAGATTGGTTGGGTGGCACCCAAACCATCCGTACGGATCCTTCCAGCAGGATCCAGTTTTTCCCATTTTCTATGCCTTATTCAATCCGTTCTATTATGTGTGACCCAATAGGATTATACTAAGTTGGCAACGAGTCCGAACGAGTCAGAACCCGTAAGTCATAAGCGGACTCTAGCAAGCCATTATGACTACCCATTTAGTATAACTTTGAAAGCCCAAAGTAACCTTATAGAACATATCACAATCCCTTTGTCACACGATATCATATTGGACATAAGTCATGGTCCACGTCAACTTATGTTGTCCAATGCTTTCTCGATCTCGAGTAGATTGATATGAGCAAATAACATTGAACGCTTTAATTCATTTGGGTATGACCGTACACTATTATCAATCTCACTCATTGAGTGGCCAAGCAGATATCTCTCTTGAGAGAGGGACAAATCCCATCTTGACTTATCATTCTTCCCTACAAGAATCTGATTATGCCAATCGTAGCCTTTATAACCACCCGGTTAGGGGTAGCATTTGAGTATGTCAAACATAATGTTCATCATGTGGAAGACTATGATAATCTCAGGTCTAAGGATAAATGATATAACTATTATGAGATTTAATTATGACATTTGACCATGACATAAATCTCATAACGGGTCTATCTAGTACTTGTTCTCCAACATGTACCCACAAGTTTAATCCGCATCCTATACGCTGTAATCATCATATGATTATCCATTAAACTCATGCTAGCCCTTCATAAGTGCTAGGGACAATGATTATTATAATAAACATGCAAAAGATATAATAATCAGGTTTGTTATCTCTATAACAATGAAGCTATGATATAACGCATAGGCCTTTCTTAAGGGCCTAGGGCATAATATCCAACAATCTCCCACTTGCACTAGGCCCAATCAACGCGTATCCAATACCCATTGAGCTTAGTTATGATCTCCATCATAATTGCAAACGAGCTTATGTAGGATAATTATCCTTGTTATTATCATGAGGTATTTTGCATATTTTGACATCTCCCATCGTTGACGATTTCTCGAGTAAGATAGAAATGTCTGAGTATATGTCTAGATAAGATATTAGTCCCTTGACTTGTGTAATAACGATTATTGACACAATGAAGGTACATTAAATTAGTGACACTAGAAACGATTTCTAGTTTACTAATTAGAATCTTAATCTTAACATTTTTCTAGTTGCATCTCATGCCACTAGATACTCAACCTTTTGTAGAATAGTAGTGGTCCATTTAGAACTCTTCTAACACCATTATTAGACGTAAACATGTATTTATACTGCAATATTTATCTTTGTTGGTTTATAAGAATGCATCTATGTAACTATTACAAGATCATCTTTTATTCCATCAAAGATCAAGAACGCATCCTTTAGTTCCTTCTAGAGAACATAAGAGCGTTTCTTAACTAGTGACTCTTACTAGGATCTGATTGGTATCATCTCATCATACTCCAAGTATATGAGACATACGGTCTTAGTACATTTACATGGCTTACATGATAGATCCAATTGCCGAAGCATATGAAATCCTAATCATGTACTCTTGCTCATTAGTCTTCTACTAAGACTAAATCTTGCAAAGATTAATGCCATTAGACTTTCGCAAGTAACCTCTCCAAGAGTCTTGCATGGTGAACTTTTCACTATCTTGTATTTATTAGTACTTTGACTTTAACCAATCAATGTTTTAGATTTATCTCCATAAATCAGTCCAAGGATGTAGGCGGCTTCATCCAAGTCTTTCATTTAAAAACTCTTTCAAAATGATTTATATATCAACCATATATATATTAGACTATGAATAAAATTACGCTCCCACTAAATTTATTGTAATCACAAGTCTCATCATTGATGAATTTCAAACTCTTTGAATACTTCATCAAAATGAATTTTCACTCCAAGTAGTTCGCTTCAATCCATCTCATGAATTTCTGTAACTTGCATATTTTATTAGAATTTTATATATCAAAACTTTTAGGTTGTATCAAACACATCCTAAAGTATGTTCCTGTTAAAGAATGCTATTTTGATATCCATTTGTCATATTTCATATTCAAAATATGAGGTCATGACAATAAAAAAATTCTAATAATATTAAGCATGACTACAGGTGATAAAGTTTCATCATAATCGACATTATGAATTAACTTTTCTCAATTAGTCTTGCTTAATCAATATACACTTTTAGATTTTATGACTCCAAGTCATTGATCTAAATCTGGAGCGGACTTTGCATCTTGATAGGTAATAGGTCAATCATTCGCAATGATATCTTCCTTATTACTTTCAATTACGAGAAATCAATATTTCGTGTTATAGATAGTATCCTATTAGTTATGCAAATTTCTTGTGTATACTTGAACGAATTTCCACATCTCCTTGTGAATATTTGTTCAACTTCCATCTTAGGTTCCATGTCATTTTTGGGTCTCGAACTCTTCGAGATACATTTTACTCCTACTAGTTCTTTAGAGATAAACGATTTATCTAGAAAGTGCTATTTAGAGTAACAAATGATTTGTACTCTTTAAAGGGTGTAAAATAAATATCATTAAGATATCCCATGGAATTACATTTATAAGATTTAGGTGTGATTTTGTCCCAGACAACACTTTTCTCAAAAGCATCACATCATAAATATTTATGAAAGACAAACCAAGTTTTCTTTCATTTCATATCTCATATGGCATCAGTCGAACCACCTTAGATGAATCTCAATTTAGTGTAAGCGCAGCTGTTTCCAGCACATAATCCAGAGGGTTAATTAAAGATCAGTTTGACTTATCATGAGGCGAAAAACTGCATTTTAGAGATAATCTGTAAACTTCTGGAACATCATCCGTACGGCTGCTGTTTCCAGATTCTGTTTTTCTTAAATTGCAGACTTTCTGCAGAATTCTCATCGAGTCCAAGGCTCAAATATTCATTACTTTGATCTAATCAGAGTACATCAATACTTTTTCCATGAGGTGTTGAAATCCTTTCTAGCATTGTTACTTTAATAAACTACATACATCAAAATGTATAAGTTCAAAAGAGTACTTCCTCTTACTACTATTAGTAAAAGATATCTTGATCAATTTCTAAGATTCACATCTATCACATGATTCGAAATCATATGAATTTAAAAGTCCGGCCCATGGAATTTTAGATATGTGTTTCTTATCATTTGATATAGACATTAATGCTTTTTATTAATGTAACGATTACATCCTTATATTCAGATTTCCATTATTTACGTTATGCTCATTATTTTGTTCTTCCAAGATAAGGATATTAAGTCCCATTATATGATTAGCAATACAATAAGGCAAATCATATTTAATGGAACACTTTCTTATTCGAAATAATAAATATCCATAATCTTCTAATGAAGAAACCAAAATAATATTTCTACTTAAAATAAGAACATAGCACCATTTGTTCAAAATAAATATGAACTTATTAGGTAAAGACACTTCGCAAGTTCCTATGATTAATGTTGCAACCATTGCTTCATTATTGCCACATAAGTTAATATTTACCTTCCTTAAGTAGAATTTTAACATAAATACTTGAAGTGGTAGTCCAACCACCCTTCCTTTTGATCTTTTAATTCAAATTGCAATTTCTCCAATGGTCAATCCTATTGCCAAGGTAGAAATTACTTTCTTTGGATTTTAGGTTTTAGCCACAAACATATCCTTTAGGCTTGACAACTTTTGTCTTGCCTTTATCTAAATCCTTGTCCTTATTAACCTTTAGAGTTTGAGAATGTTTCCATTTTCTATTAAGACATAGCATTTTAAACATCAAATATCGCTTATGAATTGATATCAAATCCGTTTGTTAGTTCCAAACTAACATGATAACCAAACCAACTAAGGTAATTAATATGTTTCTCTATGTTCAAAACATGAGAACTTATTAACATACCTTTCATTCATCACATGAATGTTAGGCTCTAATCAATCTCAAACTTTATTTGCCTCTCTTACTTGTAGGAATGTTTCCTACGAGATTGCTTATCGCATAAGCATTCATACGTTTTAGATACTTCTAAAGTTCCAAACACATGATTGCAAGTCTTAGGACGATTGACATCTATAGAATCATCCACATGTTTCTAATCAATGTCTTTGTCCACCCTTAAGGCATTAGGTTTCTTAGGAATATGATTTATTAAGAATTCATAACTTCCGATCTTGCTTTAGAACAATTCTTAAGCTCATGACTAGGTCATGGTAGTTAATCTTATTCTTCTTAAAGTGGGGTCAATCGCAGTAATTATACATGATTATAGTTTAAGACATTCTACGAAATATGCAAATAAATATTCACATATATTTCATACCATTATCATTTAGAAACATTTAATGTATTTCATAATACTCCCACTAAATTATACACCTTCAAATACAACAATTGTATAATATAATTTAAGTAGGCTAAGATCCGTATTTCACCCAACTTTGAGTCGGCTAGGGCACGACTGCTCAAAATCAAGTTATTTAGGTAGATAACTCTTTATCAATCACATCATATGTGACTCTTAGATCTTTTATGAGATTGTTAGACATCTTATGTCAAACATGTTTTAATCTCATCTGTGCCTTAGGCCCAAAACTGTTTTGATAGCCCAATTAAGTCAAACCATTTTAAACATATAGGAAACTCTGATTTACTCATCTTGCTCATAGATGAATAGAATTAATGCGCCTACGCTAGGGCGTAACCCACATAAAACTACCCATGCACTCACAAGTGTTTTAATCATGGATTGGCACTTGACTTAACTTTTAAGAAGGTTTATTTGCTTAGAGATATGCATCATATATTTAATTATGTCAAACATAATATAATATAGTCTTTGCATAATGATGTTAACTAATCCAATTAATTAACAGAAGCAAAATCTTGTGATTTAATTATGAAGCAACATAATGGGGACGGAATCTAAATTATCTGTAAACACTTTACAGATTGGATATTTCATTCGCATTCCCAGAAACAAGGCGTAAGCCTGCTATTGGTCCATGCAATGAATTAATCCAAATATAGTTTCCTTCTCTTGCAAACGATTTGCACTTTGAATAGGGGTAATTATGAAACTTTGAGATTACGCCAATCTTAAACTCCTTTAAGATTCTGATCTCATTAACAGTTTGGACTTCTGAACTTAAATCTGTTTCAGGAAACACAGTTTCCAAAACCTGCCGTCTGAAACAGATCAGAATCAGTAATGCCCAAACCATCCGTACGGATGTTTCTGGAAGCATCCATATTTATCCGTACAGATCTTTCATACAGGTCACATAAACTCTGAACTCTTCAGAATTCTGAAACTGTATCCGCAGAGCATCTTGAAATTGAAAGCAAAAACCGCACGGCCGAAACTAAGCCAAAAGACATCCACATTTCCGTGCTAAGATCAAGAAACCAAGAAACTTCTCTATACGGTCGAAACTAAGCCAAAAGGCATCCACATTCCCGTATAGATTGGATACTTGTTTCAAGATCTTTCATTGTCTCTTAATCTCACAGATTACAGCAGTTCTAAACTCTTTAGAACTCTGATTTCTGCAATTCCTTTTGAATTCTTCAGCCGAAAACTGTTTCAGGAAACACGGTTTCGAAAACCAGCCATCTGAAAGCAGTTTCCAGTTTCCAGATTCGAATTCTGTAAACAATTTACAGAATAATCTGAACACCAGAAAACAAAATCAAATCTGAGAATTTCCAAACTATCCGTACGGATCAGTTTGGCATCATCCAAACCATCCGTACGGATCCATTGGTAGGATCCCAGATATCCAGTTTTTTCAGAATTTCAGAAATTTGACCAAATCCAATATCATGTTTATACATAATCAGATTACAGAAACATGAATTTACAGATTACGAATTTAATTAGATCTAATCAATATCATAAATAAACAATTTATTATATATATAAATTAGATAAAAATTATCAATACACATAATCCAATTATTTATTGATAATCCCAACATGCAATTATTCATATAGATCAAATCAATATAATAATCACATAATCCCCATGTTCATGCTCATAAACCTTTATATCTCATATATAAAACTCAAATCACGCATTCATCTTATTATCATGTAGATATCATATAATCGAATTAAACAATTTCAACAAGATATACTAAAATAATAAACAATGAACGGGGCTCTGATACCACTGTTGGGTTTTGATGCATCATGCGCAGCGGAATAAACAGATAAAATGAAACACCCAAGAGCTCGGATCCGTGCATGTTGATTAAATTAAATACAAGATGAAAGAAACATACCCTTGAAGATCGAATCCATGAACACGGACTATGAGGTGCTAAAGCAAACACCCTCTATCGGTATCCACACGTCGAACGGATATCAAGAACACCTTCTTGATCTGGATTGCTAGACCTAAGGCTTGATGAAGAAATGATTTCTTCATAAGAATTATTTTGCTTCATTGATTATTGAGTTATGATGATTCTAAATCTCAAAACTAATAATCCCATCTATATGTGTGTAATTGTTTCTCAAACAACATGTTATGATTTCTAAAATCAACCATTATCTTTCTCAAACCCCACTGCACACATATATAATAGGGTATAAACCTAATTCCTTTTGGGATCAGAATTCCTTGTCAAACAAGAGATCTGAACAAACCGTTTTCCGTCTAGACAAACCATCCGTACGGATTAGTTGGGTGGCACCCAAACCATCCGTACGGATCGTTCCAGCAGGATCCAGTTTTTCCCATTTTCTGTGCCTTATTTAATCCGTTCTATTGTGTGTGACCCAATAGGATTATACTAAGTTGGCAACGAGTCCGAATGAGTCAGAACCCGTAAGTCATAAGCGGACTTTAGCAAGCCATTATGACTACCCAATTAGTATAAATTTAAAAGCCCAAAGTAACCTTATAGAACATATCACAATCCCTTTGTCACGCGATATCATATTGGAAATAAGTCATGGTCCACGTCAACTTATGTTGTCCAATGCTTTCTCGATCTCGAGTAGATTGATATGGGCAAATAACATTGAACGCTTCAATTCATTTGGATACGGCCGTACACTATTATCAATCTCACTCATCGAGTGGCTAAGCAGATATCTCTCTTGAGAGAGGGAAAAATCCCATCTTGACTTATCATTCTTCCCTACAAGAATCTGATTATGCCAATCGTAGCCTTTATAACCACCCGGTTAGGGGTAGCGTTTGAGTACGTCAAACCTAATATTCATCATGTGGAAGACTATGATAATCTCAGGTCTAAGGATAAATGATATAACTATTATGAGATTTAATTATGACATTTGACCATGACATAAATCTCATAACGGGTCTATCTAGTACTTGTTCTCCAACATGTACCCACAAGTTTAATCCGCATCCTATGCACTATAATCATCATATGATTATCAATTAAACTCATGCTAGCCCTTCATTAGTGCTAGGGACAATGATTATTATAATAAACATGCAAAAGATATAATAATTAGGTTTGTTATCTCTATAATAATGAAGCTACGATATAACGCATAGGCCTTTCTCAAGGGCCTAGGGGATAATATCCAACAAGAAACAATCACCTCCACATTAGCAATCAACTAAAAGAAATCAACCTCATAATAGAGGCTCTAAATGATGAGAAACAAGCATTAAAAACAAAAATTGAGTCTTGGAACAAGTCAAGTTCAGCAATGTCACATTTTCTATACACTCAAAGGCATCCATGTGACAAAACTGGATTAGGTGCAAACAATCAAACTGTTATTCAATACAAACTTCCAGAGGGTGACAGAAAACTGGAGAAAATGCTTATTATTAAGATGGGGGACAAGACAATAAGAAAGCCTATCTATCATGTTCAAACAAAACAAGATATATACAAGTCTCAAGGAAAGATGAAGGAGGTCTGCTATCATGATCAAGCCTCAAGTAGCAGAGTTCAAATGACAAACCCCAACAACAAAATTGTTGCCCCAAGTCCTCCAAAGCAATCTCAAACTTGGAAAAACAATCAAACAAGTAAGAACAACAGCAGGCAGCAGACCTATCAAGGCTACTCTAGAAGACAGCAGACCTATCAAGGTTACCCTAGAAGACAGCAGACCTATAAAAGGAGAGACAAAGGAAGAAAAAGTCAAAACTAAAGCTCTTCAAGGTTCCCTAAAGCCCATACGTCACACAACTCATATAATCCTCACCCTCATCACAATTACCATCATCAACAATTCAGAATGACACCCTACATGTACCAAATTCTGTCCTACCTAAACTCCTTCAACCAAAAACCTTTTGTCCAAAAGAAAAACAACCCTCCTAAGAAAATTGTAAAAGTTTGGGTCCCTAAGGCTGTCTCACCTCCTGGACCCATAATTCAAAGGGGACCATGTTTATTTTTCCTTATTTGTTTTGTAGGATTTTAATAAAGGAGTTTGGTACCTAGATAGTGGATGCAGCAGATGTTGGTAGTGGTGCCCTAGGCACGTTTAATAAACGTTGCAATTGTTATCATTCATTTCATATCAATAAAGAGATGTTTTGATTATTATTGTTGTTCATGTTTACTTATAATAATCTCTGTCCCTAGTACTTGTTAAGCACTAGTATAAAGGCTAAATGATCATGGGATGATCATGTTAGATTTATGGGTATTTGTATGGAACAAGGTACTGGACATGACCCGCTGTATGAGATTTATGTCATGGTCTATGTCGTACATATATCTCATATTAGTTATGTCATTCGAATCCTTAGACATAAAGTTATTTTAGTCTTCCACTTGATGAACATTATGTTTGACATATTCAAACGCTACCTTAACCGGGTAGTTATAAAGTATATGATTGGCATAATCGGATTCACGTAGGGAAGAATAATAAGATAAATGGATTTGTCCCTCTTCGGAGAGATCTCAAGCTTAGGCCTCTCGTAGGAATGATGTTGATGAAAATGTTCGGCCGGACTCAAATGAATTGATTAGATCAATGTCATTTGAATTATCAACATATTCGGAATCGAGAAAGTATTGAACAAAGACAAGTTGACCGTTTGACCATGACTTGTGTTCAATGAGATTGTGGACAAAGGGATTGTGACATATTCTAAAGGAATGCGAACTTGTATCTAGTTATACTATTTGGGTAGGTATGACGGTTTGCTAGAACCTAATCATATCTTATGGACTCATGTTTGAACCCATTGCCAACTTAGTATAATCCTAGAGGGTCACACACAATAGAACGAATCCTTAAAGTACTATTTTGGAAAATTATGGCTCTCTGATCCTTGTGTACGACCGCACAAACCAGGCTTGGCGGCCGCACATGTTTTGGGCGACCGCACACCTGATTTTGGGCGGCCGCACAGTGTGTCGGGACAGACTTCCTGATTTAATTAGGAAAAGGATTTTGGACGGGTTTTGACACAAGTTTCCTATTTGGAATAGGTTTAACTTGTATATAAACAGCCAAATTTGGGCCAGAACAATACCATAGCTTTTGTGCAAGTCTCCAAAGAGTTTGAGAGAGTTTTATTTTGTTCTAAGACATCCTAGATTGAAGAACAAAATAATACACAAATAATATTCCATATAGTTCATATTAATTGTGAAAACGTGTTTCACAAATTCGGTCTAGCAACCAAGATCAAGTGTTCTTGATATTCGTTCAAGGTGTGGATACCGCTAGAGGGTAAAGCTCATCATCTTCAAAGTTCGTGTTCTTACTTGTTCGTGATTAAAGCTTCAATTTCTCCACCAAGATCAAAGACCAAATTCAAAGTCATCAAGGGTTAGTTCTTCTAGTATTCGTATTGCAAGTATTTGATTTAATCATATGAATGGATCTATGGGCTTTGGGTTTCATAAAATTTTAAATGCTATTTTCCGCTGCGCATGTTACTCCGAAACTCAACAGCAGACACATGACCTTCAACAAGGAATGACTTAAGAACTTCATTTCAAAAGATGGCCCTAGTGTTGTTTTTTGAGACAATTCTCAAGTCAGAGTCAAAGGACATGGAGATTTGATCACAAAAAGCATTATTCTGTCAAATGTCTCCTATGTGGAAGGTCTCAAGCATAACTTGATTAGCATCAGTCAGATCTGTGACAAAGGATTTCATGTTGTATGCTCCCATAACTTGTGTCAAGTGAAGAATTCAAAAGGTGAAATCATTCTTACTGGCTTCAGAAAAGGAAATGTGTACTGCATATCTCTTGAAGTGGCTCAATTCTCTAATGCCATGTGTCTACTGTCTTATAATCAATCTGATTTAGCATGGCTCTGGCATAAGAGATTGGCTCACTTGAATCTCAAAAGCATAGCCAAACTTGCATCCTCTAATCTTGTGAAAGGACTTCCAAAAATATCCTTCAAAAAAGGATAAATTGTGCAATGCTTGTCAGTGTGGAAAGCAACAAAAGACTTCTTTTAAAGCTAAAAATAGATTGGATACAAAAAGACCAATTGAACTCATTCATATGGACTTATTTGGATCAATCAGAACTAGAAGTCTTGGAGGAAAAAGATACTCCCTTGTAATAGTTGATGACTATACAAGATTTTCTTAGATCATTCTCTTGGAGTCCAAATCAGAAACCCTTGGTCAATTAGTCAAATTGATAAATCAAGTGCAAAATCTCAAAAACATCAAGGTTGTCAGAATAGGTCAGATCATGGTACTGAATTTGAGAATACTGGTGTTGAAGATTTTTGCAATCAGCAAGGCATAAGTCACAACTTCTCAGCCCCTAGAACCCCTCAACAAAATAGAGTAGCTGAGAAAAAGAACAGAACAATTTGTGAAGCTGCTAGGACCATGTTATCTGAAAACAATCTTCCTAAGTATTTTTGGGGAGAAGCTGTTACAACTACAGTCTATGTTCAGAACAAGACTCTAATAAACAAATATCATATGAAGACTCCTTATGAATTGTGGAATGAAAGAACTCCTACAATCTCTTACTTTCATGCCTTTGGAAGTAAATGTTTTATTCACAATAATGGGAAAAACATTTTGGACAAATTTGAGTCTAAAAGTGATGAAGGAATATTTCTTGGCTACTCTGCAACTAGCAAGGCATACAGGGTATACAATAGAAGAAGAATGGTGGTTGAAGAATCCATTCATGTGGATTTTGATGAATCTCCCAGTGTCTGGGATTTGAAAATTAATGAGTTTGATGAAACTCTTGGAAATTTTAACTCTCTGCCAGAACCCTCTCCCATTGCATCTCAAAATTCCAAAAATGATCAACTCGACTATCTTCATTATAATCTACCCAAAAGCTCATCTGAATCCTTTCCTCCATTCAGCAATCTAAAAATCAATGACAATCAACCTTTATCACCAGTTGCTCATTCTGGAACTGTTCTCACTAACCGACTCTCACTTCTGATGATTGACCTACTGATGATAGTAGACCTACCAATGATAGTAGACCTACTACTGATGATAGACCTATCACTGAAAATAGAACTGGGAGCAATTGTGAACCAAGGTCATCCACTCAAGAACCATCAATTCCCAATCCACCAAGATTCATTCCTATCTCCAACATTTACATTGATCTCCCCATATCCAGAAACTTCAATAATAACCATACTGAGTCATTAGTTATTGGTGACATTGTCAGAGGAGTTCAAACAAGGTCAAATATTGAAGATGAAGCCTTGTATAGTGCCTTTATATCCTAGATGGAACCAAAGAAGATAAATGAAGCTTTACTTTATGCAGATTGGATAGAAGCAATGGAAGAAGAGCTTGAACAGTTTGAAAGGAACAAAGTATAGAAAGTTGTGCCTAAACCTAAAAATCAAACTGTGATTGGAACTAGATGGGTGTTCAGAAATAAAATGAATGAAGATGGTACAGTTATAAGAAACAAAGCAAGATTGGTAGCTCAAGGCTATAGACAAGAAGAAGGAATTGATTATGATGAGACCTTTGCTCCAGTTGCTAGACTTGAAGCAATTAGGCTGTTTCTTGCCAACTCATCATCCAAAAATATGACTGTATATCAAATGGATGTTAAGAGTGCATTCTTGAATGGGATTCTACATGAAAAGGTGTTTGTTGCACAGCCTCCTGGGTTTGAATCCCCAAAATTCCCAGATCATGTCTATAAGTTGGATAAAGCATTGTATGGACTCAAACAAGCCCCTGGAGCTTGGTATGAGACATTGTCCAACTTTCTACTTGAAAAGGGATTTACAAAAGGGCACACTGATAAAACCTTGTTCATTAAAAAGTTGAACCAAGATATTTTACTCATTCAAATCTATATGGATGATATTATATTTGGTTCAACTAATGATGATCTGTGCAAAGAATTTTGGTCAGTTATGCAAGAAAAGTTTGAAATGTGCATGATAGGAGAGCTCACATTCTTTTTGGGTCTACAAGTCAAGCAGTTGTTGCCCAATGGAATTTTCATAAATCAAGGGAAATACACCAGAGATATGTTGAAGAAGTTTGATATGTAAAATGTGTCTACAGCCAAAACTCCTCTTTCAACAACTGCAAAGCTACATGCTGATCCTGAAGGCCAAAGTGTGAATCAAGCCTTGTACATAAGATACATTGGATCCCTTCTCTATGTCACTGCATTAAGACCTGACATCATGTTTAGTGTCTATCTTTGTGCTAGATTTCAAACTGATCCCAAAGAATCACACTTAGCAGCAGTTAAAAGGATTCTAAGATATCTCAAAGGGACTCCTGATTATGGGATTTGGTACCCTAAAAAATCTCTTTTATCTCTCATTGGATACACTGATTCAGACTATGCTGGATGTAACTTGGATAGGAAATCCACCAGTGGTAGTTGTCAGTTTCTTGGCTCAAGAATCATAAGTTGGTGTAGCAAAAAGCAAACATCAGTTGCTACTTCTATTGCAGAAGTAGAATATGTTGCTGCTAGCCTTTGTTGCTCACAAATCCTTTATCTCAGAAATCAACTTAAGGATTTTGGGATTTATCAAGATCAAATTCCCATTTTCTGTGACAACACTAGTGTAATAGCCATGACTTAGAATCCAGTTCAGCACTCAAAGACAAAGCATATTAAAGTAAGGCACCATTTCATAAGGGATCATGTTGAAAAGGGTGATATATGCCTATCTCATGTGTGCACTGAGAATCAACTTGCTGACATTCTCACAAAAGCACTAGATGAACAAAGATTTGGATATTTAAGAGAAAATATGGGGATGCTAAATATGCCAACTAAATAAAAAGGGAAATTTCATTAAAAATCATAGTGGAGTACATCATACAAAAAGGAGCAGTACAACAAAAGGTACTATCAAAGGACCACTTTACTCCTACAGATAAAATGTTGGATATTATGCCCTAGGCCCTTGAGAAAGGCCTATGCGTTATATCATAGATTCATTATTATAGAGATAACAAACCTGATTATTATATCTTTTGCATGTTTATTATAATGATCATTGTCCCTAGCACTCATGAAGGGCTAGCATGAGTTTGATGGATAATCATATGATGATTATAGCGCATAGGATGCGAATTAAACTTGTGGCTACATGTTGGAGAATAAGTACTGGATAGACCCGTTATGAGATTTATGTCATGGTTAAATGTCATAATTGAATCTCATAATAATTATATCATTTATCCGTAGACCTGAGATTATCAGTCTTTCACATGATGAACATTATGTTTGACGTACTCAAATGCTGCCCCTAACCGGGAAGTTATAAAGGCTACGATTGGCATAATCGGATTCTTGTAGGGAAGAATGATAAGTCAAGATGGGATTTATCCCTCTCTCAAGAGAGATATCTGCTTGGCCACTCGATGAGTGAGATTGATAATAGTGTACGGCCGTACCCAAATGAATTGAAGTGTTGTTATTTGATCATATCAATCTACTCGGGATCGAGGAAGCATTGGACAACATAAGTTGACGTGGACCATGACTTATGTCCAATATACTATCGCGTGACAAAGGGATTGTGATATGTTCTATAAGGTTACTTTGGGCTTTCAAAGTTATACTAATTGGGTAGTCATAATGGCTTGCTAGAGTCCGCTTATGACTTACGGGTTCGGACTCATTCGGACTCGTTGCCAACATAGTATAATCCTATTGGGTCACACACAATAGAACGGATTGGAAAAAGGAAAAAATATGGGAATTTAGACTGGCCACCGTACGGCTCATTTGGTAGCGTACGGCTCTAATGGAGCCGTACGGCTGCCTCCCCGTAATTGTACAGTTTATTCAGTTTTCTTGTATGACAAGGAATCCCGATCCCAAACAGAATTAGGTCAGACCCTTATATATGATATACAGCTGGGTTTGACAACCTCTAATGGTGATTTTGGAAATCACAAACCTTTGTTTTAGAAACAATAAATTATAGCGAGGTATGATTATTTATTTGATGATTCATGATCATCAATATACAATAATCAAAGAGCAAAATAATTCCGACGAAGAAATTGTTTCTTCATCAAGCCTTGGGTCTAGCAATCCATATCAAGAAGGTGTTCTTGATATCCGTTCGACGTGTGGATACCGATAGAGGGTGTTTGCTTTAACACCTTAAAGTCCGTGTTCATGGATTCGATCTTCAAAGGTATGTTTCTTTCATCTTGTATTTAATTTAATCAATATGCACGGATCCGGGCTCATGGGTGTTTGATTTATATGTTTATTCCGCTGCGCATGATGCATCAAAACCCAACACAAAAGGGAGCTAAAAATATGTCAGTTTCTCCAGTTCTAATCAAGATAGCCGACCTCTCCACCAGGTCCACTATCTTCCTAATAACAAACCTACTCTGTTATTGACCTCTCTACTCCAGCAATGAAAGAACACTCTGCTGAAGTCTCCTCTTCTTCCTTCATACCTCCATACGAGGTCTCACCAACGGGAAGTCCAGACTCATCACTCCTCTCCAACATTAGAGAGATATCCCACCTCCATGATCCAACTCCAAGGACAGACTAATTTGAAAATGGCCACAAATGTTTAGGCCACCAATTCTTTGTTTCCTGAGGCTTTGGCAAGTCCTCAAGTGGAGATATAAAACTAAAGGTACCAGAATAGTTATGGCTCCCACTGAAAACATAGGCCTGATCAGACCTAATGATTCCTTCCTCCTTCTCCCCTCCTCTAAATTGACTACAACAAGCAAAGTATTTGTTTGACAGTAAGGAAAATGAACTAGCTTTGGTATGAGAACTGCCCTCACAGTTGTCACCCTTGCCTTCTCCTCTATCTCCTCTATTCCCAATCACCAAATCAGTTTTTCTCTCAAGCTGCAAGAGGTCAAACAAATACCTATGAGGTCTTTTATGTTCCTCTATTTCAGACATTTTGGCCTTGCCCTTGCCTTTGTCACTCCATTTTTCAACCTCCTCTCTTCTTTTCAGCCTCTTTCTTTCCTCCTTTATGAACTCATTCCTAGCATGAATCGACATCTCTTTTTTTAGGCTTCTCTCCAACAAATCTTCTTTCTTCCTAGGATCATTTGGAAGAATCTGCTCAACCTCCTGTTCCCAGTCCAGTGTCTCTTGGGCCTGGTATTCTCTAAATTCTTTCAAGAATTTCTCATCCACCTTATTCTCTTCCTCCTCTTTCTTAAACTTCAATTTCTTAACAAGATTTGACATCTTGCTGGGACTAAAAATATTGGTTAGCCTACCCATTTTTTTATATGGAAAGTGAAAGAACTAGGTCTACTATCTTGCTATATGCTATCTTTTATCTGAATAATTATTGATGTGATCTATAATTCACCAACAATGGTTCTTATATAGAAAGATTTTACATCATTTAATTCATCTAGAGAATTTATGTTGAAGATGCAAGGATGATAGTAGACCTCAAAAGATGTAATTCCAGTAAGATTGATTTGATATGGAAATTAATCTTGCCGCTTGACCAAACTGAATTATTGTTGAATATTGGACTTAACCATGTCAATATTAATGGAAGGAATAAAGAATGTTTGCTCCCTTACAAGTTAAGTCCTCTGAGAAAGTATTAAAAGGAGAGAAGTTACTGTAGCCTCGGTTACAAACATGATGAGTCACCAGCTTAGCCACGTCGCCTATCAATTTATATTAAAGGGCATGTCTTTTCAATTTTTTCCAGGTGTCCCTTAACCCTTTAAAAGCCACCGTTTATTTTTCACCAATCATCCTTTTAAACCCTTCTCCTTCATTCAAATCAAAAAGTTACCGTTATCTCCTCTGTTTCTCTTTCTCAAACCCTAGAATTATGAATTCTTCTTCTGCCCATGGCTACCTTATTAAGAAATATTTCTACCATAATCCCGTTGGTGGATGGATAGGAGAGATTCTAATCAATGCTAAACTGAAGACTTTCATGGAAGCCAACCCTCCAATTCTTCCTTTGCTCTGCTCTCACAGTTACGACAATGGAGTCTGGACAGAGCATCATAACATTCAATTTACCCTTCAAGGTACCTCCTACACTATCTCCCCTAGTGATGTTGCTGCTACATATGGCACACCTAATGAACCCAATATGGTAACAAATATATAGGATTCCAACTTAAATTACTCATCTCAAACTGCTGAAATTGTGGGATGGCCTGCTTACAATTCTGATAAACCTGTTTATAAGAAGTTCCTTTCTCCCCAATTCTCAACTTTGGCTGATGTAGTAATGAAAGGATTGTGTGGAAAGGCCTCTCTCACCATGTTATGAGCCCTAGTGAATGGAAACAACTGTTGTGTCTTCTGCACACAGTTCAAACTACCAATTGGATCTTTGTACTATTGTCTAATTTAGACTTAGGTCTGGCCATCATCCCCTTAAAATCAAAACCAAATCCTCAACAAATCCTGGATTATTTAGGTTTATGAGTGGAATTTTGCTTCACATTGGGAGAACAATGAGAATAAGAGTCCCTGCCCCTTATGATAGGTAAGTTACCCATCACAGATATAAGGTCTTTAGCATCCATACTTTCTCTTATAAACAAGTGGGTAGGGTACAGGAACCAATTGATGATCAACCAGAACCTGAACAACAAGATGATAACTTACCTTCTCATGTCTCATCTCCATCTGGTAGTGATCTTGAAAGGGAAACCTTAGCTGAAATGGCACAAAGGTTTAAGGGAAAGGGTAGTAAAGGCAAAGGACCCAAGATAGTGGACCTAGATGATGATCCAGCCAGCCATGAACCTTTAGCCAAAATCATTCCACCTTTCCTTCTTAAAGCTCCACCTCCCACTACTCCTAGTCCCAGCACTATCCATACTCCATCTCCCTCCTCCAAAATTGCTTTTGTGTATAAAAGATAAAAAACCAAACCTAAACCATCACCTTCACCCACTCTAGCAACACGCAAGCCTTCCAGAAAATCCAAAAGGCTGCACAAAGACAATGAACCCTTTGTTTTGAATGAGGTTCCCCAAGTCTCAGTTATTCCTCTGAGTAAGAAAGGAAAGTTATTATCCCTGAAGAAGAATCTCCACCCCAATCTCCTTCAATCTCACCACCTGAACCTTTTGACTATGACCCTCACCATCAAAGCTCATCAACTGAGACCCTCAGTTCCAGAGCCAAAGAATCTGCTAAAGCCCTTAAAACCCTTACTCAAACTTAAAGCCGAAAAGCTTCCTCTCCCCTAGTTCACACTCCAAAATCATCATGTCCTCTATCTTCCTCATTTATGCCCACTCCTGGTCTCTTAACCCAATTTGAGGATGCATCAGTTGAAACTGATAGGGGGAATGAATCTTTTATAGAAGTTAAACCATTGGTTAAAGAAGAAAGGGGGAATGATAGCCTTGAAAATATTCAAGAACAGACAGTGGACCTTGGTAGAACCAGGTCCATGATAGCAGACCTTGTCCAAACCATTCCCAGCACTCTAAGATCTACTCCCTCAACCCAATTGATTATTGAAAGGCCTGTTCAGCCTACTCCATCCCTTCAAATCCCTTTTGGAAATGGTAAGGCAATCCTAGTTGAAGAAAACCCTTTTGATAAAGAAGCTTATTCAGCCCTATCTGATATAGGAAAGATTGCCAAGTTCCATGAACTCAAGTAAAAATTTGGGTTTGATGTAACATGGAAAAGACTTGGTTTGGATAAGCCTCCCTCTATAGCTCAATCATCCCAATCCTTTCATTCATCCATCTTTGAGGATCCTCATATTCAGACCAACTCTTCCTTTGAAGTCATCTGTCCTGGTCCCTATAATTACTCTACAGATCCTTTCTTCTCCAAACATTTGATTCATCTGTACTATACTCCCCCTCCTTGGTTCATCTCTCATCCTGTTGACTTCTCTATTCCATCCATTCTCCCTCTTGGTCTTACATTTGAAAGCCTTGAATTTCTTTAAGAAATTGTTAGCTCAGCTATCTCTAGTCAATATTAGACCTACTCTAAAGCCCAACTCAAAATGACTGCTAGAGAGCTTGCAGGGAGAATCCTTTTTGTTCATAATGAGTGGAAAACCTTTAGACTCTCCTTAAATCAGTTCTATATTCATGAAACAAGTCTGGTTCCCTCAAGCCTCAATGGAGGCAAAATGGTCCAATGGGAAAAGTTCTTCTCCAAGTAGTTGTCTCCCAGTCTCAATGAAGCTCTCCACATGTAATCAGGAGTAGGTCTGACCAAATGCATTGACCTCATCAAGGTTATCTATTGGAGGCTAGTTTCTGAGAAAGTGTTTGGATTCTGTGCAATCAAGAGACTATTTGGAGGAATACCGCCCAGCTCCTCTATATTTCCTAATGAACCATCTTTACAGGAGCCCTTTCATCAGTACTCCTACCCTCTTGTTCCTGATCCTATTGCTTCTGCACATCCATCTATATATCCAGCTGCAACTCATGAAGATATAAATGCAGTTAGGAATTTTGTGATATCTCAAATGAAGGGACTCAGACTTGACTTAACAAAGCTGGTCCAAGAAACACTTGCAGGAAGGATAACAGACCAAACTGAAGCCATATCTCAACTAAGGCTCTTCAAGGAATTCTCTCGGCCTCAAGAAATCTTTACCCAAGAGCAACCATCATCAAGAGGACTCTCTTCCACAAGACAACTCCTACTTGGTCCTGTGCCTACAGTCTCAAGAAATCTGGGAAAGAAGGAGAAATTGCTAAATAAGAGCCAACTCATCAACTTTGGCATCCAGTATGATGATAGGATGAACCTTACATGGAACAACAAACAGTACTATTTTAGGTTCAACAATAAACAACTCTAGCTACTGAATCTTGAAAGAGAAAGACATTTGACTGCAGTAGAGCTTGGAGAAGCACAACCTGAACCAGACTACCAAAGTGAAGACAGTATTGAAGCATTATTTCACTAAGTCTTTCTGTCTCAAACTTTGTTCTGTTATTTTAAACATTTTGTTTTATGTTTTGTTTGGATATAAACTTAATCTTTTCATCTCCCTCTGTGAACTAACTCTGTTTGTTTTAATTATAGATTGATTTATCTTTTCAGATTGTTCCCTACTTCTTTTCTTAATTATTTCCCAAAAAGGGGGAAATTGTTAGCTAGTTTCTAAACTAAGAGTTTTGACAATTAATTAAGAACTTAAATCATATAATGAAGAAGTATACTCAAGTTACTGGAAATCTTCAAGTCATCACAGGTCCACTATCTTCAATCAAGTCGAGATAACAGAACTTCAAAGATAGTAGACCTTGACATCCCTGCAACTCAACCTTTGGTTAAAGTCAAACCTGACTTAACAATATTCACAAGCACTGTTCCAGTTAAAGATAAACGACTGACAATGGCATTTCCAAGACATTCAAGCCGTTGGAACTCAACGGATATAAATGTGAAGACCTATAAAAGGAGCTCTGTATGACTGAAGACACCACCCCTACACAACCCCTGATAACTCACACACAACCAATTTCTCTTGCCAGTTAACAACTTGATAAAAGCTTTTAAGCAACTCAATTGTAAAGCACACTTTAAACTTATAAATCTGTGCTAAATAGATAGGCTAAAATAGATCTCACATAGCTACATAAGAGCCATCTTTGAGATCACCAAACCTTCACATTTGTGAACCTTTTTCTTTTCTTTTTCCGTACTTTGCAATAAGCACATAGCTTAGTTAGTGAGGCTAATTAGGCTGGAAAGTTCTGAGGGAATTTTCCTGTAATTTATTGTAATTACTTGACGAAGGATTATAGTGGATTGCTTCTTCACTATTGAGGACAGTGAAGCGTGAATGTAGAAGAGTTGCAATACTCTGAACCACGTTACATCATTATGTTTGTGTCTCATTTACTCACACTTGTTCACACACTAATCACTTATTATTTACTCATTTATTTCTTCTATGTACTTTATCATTATTCCGCTACATAACTCAACAAACACACACTGCACCTCAAGATAGTTGACATGTCCTGCTAAGATAGTCGACCTCTTATGACCTAACTGTTTACCTGTTTAAGTGCATAAGTATAACAGGTTCTTTTAATCATGCTACACTGAAGTTGTGGATACTTCTATAAAGTTGACCTTAAATCTTTATGAGTGATTAGTCTGTATATCCGAAATTTCTGTATAGTTCCAGATAAACTTTATGAGTGACTAGGGGGTATAATAATTTGCAAGTGTACTTTTGCGAGACATAATGTGCTCGTAATTACTTCCCCTGTCTCAAAATGAATGTCTGAAAAGATTTCAAATTTGCTCTTGATCAAGAGTAAATTTGAATTATTCCGGACATTCATTGTGGGACAAGGTAGTAATTAAGAAATAAGTGGGGTTATAACAATATCAAGGCAAATATATATATACAATGGAAAAATATCATAAGTTTGTGATGTTGTTATGTGGTATATAAATGTGAGGTCTACCCAACTTGTATCTCTTCTATCCTTTTCCATTCAATAACATATTTGCTATAACTGGTAGGTCCCCGATATTCCGTCACAATCATATGATTTAAATAGATAACAATCATATGGTAGGTAGTACACATAACCATGTTCCATTGTCTTTGACATGAGATTATCTAACTACCTCTTCATGAGTTCACTGCATTCAATGTACCTACAACTTTGTACACTCAACTACCAACTTTGTGGGGTTATCATATGTGCTAATCACAAATATGTACATCATTGATAGTTTTTAGCAGCAAATAGCATATACTCCCTCCGTCTCAAACTTATTGCTACGTATTACCATTTTGGGCGTCCCATACTTATTGCTACGTATTTCCATTTTTGGAGTATAGTCTTATAATTATTTGCTGATAAGTTCTCAAAACAAGACCATATGCTACTGGCCTTTTCTTTCTTCCTTGTTGGTACCTCCCTAGGCCTAAACTGGGGAAGTAGTTCAACCTTCTCATCATGCGGAGGACTTTGTGATTTCTAGGGGCCCATGTCTCATTTCCCTCTTCTTTGTCAATGGCGTTGAGACGCCGGAAAAAGTAGAGTCTTCTAACCCATGTTGAACTTGGTGGACGGGTTGTCCCTCATTCTTGTGGATGGTGACATTTTCGACCATGATGGTCACTATTTCACTCCCATTTCAGATCTTGACACATTGATGGAGAGTGGAGGGGACGGCATTGGAGCTATGTATCCATGGTCGGCCCAAAAGTAGATTGACTGAAGCGGGGACATCGAGTACTTGAAACGGGATAGACATAACCATGCTCCCAAATTTAATGTCCATGTCTATCATGCCCATGACTGTGTGGGCGGTGCTGTCGTGTCCTCGGATCAGTTGGCTAGAGGGCCGTAAATCTGAACTTTTAAGTCCCAATATGCCTATGATTCGGCTAGGAATTAGGTTAAGTCCAGAACCACCATCGACCAAAACCCTTTAAATTGGTCCTCCTCCTACTCTTACCTTGAGATAGATGGCCTCATTGTGGTCGGACCCAAATGGTGGAAGGTCCATGTTGGCAAATGTGATGACATTGCCAAAGTGTATGTGGCCTATCATAGCAGTAAGGTCTTCGGGAGTTGTGTCAGGAGAGATTGATGTATCGTTGAGGTTGTTGATGACAAGGTCTCGATGCTTCTTGAAGATGAGATGAGGTCCCAAATGGATATTTTTGCTTGAATCTTCTTGAGTTTAACTAATAAAGGATCTTCGGGTGCGTCACGAGTTTGCGACCTTGGAGAAAAGGTGCTTGCTGCAGAAGCGTTGGGATTGCTTGCTATGACCCCACTGGACCGAGTTAGCATGTTGACGATACCGTTTTGCTTCTTTTCCTATTCTCTAAGACTTCCCTCATTATCACATTATAAGTCACAACATAACAAGAATTTTCAAATTCATTCATAGCATTAGAGCCCTCATTCACAATAGGAATTGAACGAGTGGTCTCCCCAATTTCGCCTATCTCTATTACATGGACATCACCCTCACTAGGAACTATGAACTTTTTCTTGTCGATGAGGTCTTGGATGATGTTGTGGAGGCTAAAGCATTCTTTGGTAACATGGCTACTATATTGATGATAGCCACACCACTTATGATGAGCATGGTTGGCGGGAATCATTTTGGGCTTGTACCCTTGTAGAGGAGTAATTTGCTCTTTGGCCTTGAGAGCCTCGAAAGCCTCGGCTAGAGTTATGCCTTGGAGAGGAGTGTAGACACGGTCACTTTGGAACTTTTTGCCTTGGGGCGGAGGGACTTTGTTGTAGTTCCCTTTGTCGGTGGTGACGGCATTGACGGAGGCCTCTTTTGTTGAATTAGAGGCGGCTTTGTAGCGGAAGCTTGGAGTGTTTTTCTTGACCTCTTTGAGCAAATTATCAATTCAGACCCCCGTGTCATATATTTGAGCAAAGTCGGAGTAGCAAGCCACACTTAGGTCGGTGCGAGATCAATTTTGAGACACTTGAGGAAGATGTCCATTTGCTCTTTCGTATTGGGCCTTTCCACTATCTCGGCAAGTTGATCATTCCACCTCCTTGTAAAATCAATAAAGGACTCATTGTTCCTTTGGGTGGTAATTTTAAGTTCCTTCTTTGTTGGGCGGTGAGTAGTGTTGCCTTGATATTGAGTTTTGAAGGCAAGCATGGCGGCGTCCCAATCAAGACGGATGGTGAGTGGGAGAGTTGCATACCGATCTTTTGTGGCCCCCTCGAGAGTAAGTGGAAAACATTGTGCCATCACCTTTGGGGAGACTTTCATTGGAACCATGGCCCATATGTAAGTTTCAATGTGGGCCATAGGGCAAGAGTTGCCCTTGAACTTGCTGTTGTCGAGCATTTTGAACTTGTCGGGGAGAGCGGCCATCGTGCTCATGAGAATTGATGATTGATAAAGGCTTGTGTATGAGGCTTTCCCCAAATTGATCCCATTGAAGCGTTGGTCGATGTATGCCATGATTGAGTGAACCATTTTGTGATATTTGCTCTCGGTGTTAGGTTCTCCCACCTTCTTGTTGCGGACACTAACATACAGGGTTTCAAACAAACCCTTGGTCCACTCGAATTCCTCGGTGTCATCCTCATTCTATCCTTTGGAAATCTTAATGATTTTAGCTTTCATTTGTTCCATTTCGGCTACGTGAGACCCCATTTGACTTTGTAGGTGAGCTTGCCAAAAGTCATCTTTGTTTTGAGCCTCCTTGTTGAGAGTGGAGACTTTCTCTTGGAGATATTGGACCAAAGCGGAGAGTTGTTCGAGAGAGATGGTTTGGTTGGCGTTGGAGTCATTTGCAAGAGGACCGGCCATTGATGCTGTTGGAGTTGTCGGAGTGATTAATTCGTGAACCAGCCGGTTTGTTGAGTCTCGGTAAATGCGGTGAGTACCAATCGGACCTAAATTGAAGAAGAGGCCCTTGTCAGTATTGAGTAACACTTTCGGTCCATGGAGAGGCTTGAACATACAATGGGCACATGACTCGAACCACATAAAGAAAAATACTTTTTTTTTATAAGTCGGAGGGACGGGATCCCTTTTGGGGTTTCTTAGGAAATAGTGGAATCGTCACACTAGTATATAGACCTTCTCGCGGTCCCATATACTCATCGGATTCTACCACGTTTGTGAATCCTACATGTAACGGGATTAAACTAAATTAATGTAGTAAAGCATACATGCGGGGACGGAGTTTTATTTTGTCCATAATAATCACTTGTTTCTTTTGGAAACGGCATGTATGATTTGAAAACATTTGTTTAGGGAAATCTCGGCACATGAAAACCGACTTGGTCACGGAGTGTTAGACCCTAACTAGAATGTGTTGGCTTGTGATTGTCTAAAGAGAGGCTTAAAGGTTACCCCCGGCATGTAGTCGTGAACTACGCCACGGGCTGAGGTTTACCGCTTCGAGAGAGTCAAGGTCGGGTGGAGCTTGAAACTCTCTAGGACGGGCCTCGACGGGTTTGGGGTTATGGACTTTGTGAGACTCGATAGTGAGCAATTCATAGGAGTTTTAGTGCACGTAGTGTGAAGTCAAACACATGTGACAAAACGTTTTTTTTTTTTTAAAAAAAACAATGAAAAAAAAAACACACATAAAAAACAGTTAAGGGTCCAAATCAGTCCTGATGTAGGCAACTATGCCCACAACCCTTCTTTCTGTCCAGTTCTGGGAACCTGATCATATTCTAGAAATTTGCTTAGAAGCGTGCGCCTCTGGCCTGTAGGATGAGACTCGTGCGCCTTGCGCCCAGTAACTGAGAGACGCCCGCTTCTGGGTAGAACCTGTCAGACAGTTGGACTAAGGGGATTGCCCTGGTCCTGAATATACTTTGGAACCCCTGCAGAAGTGATTAGCACAGAAAAGAAGAATAGGAAGAACACACAGGAAGCGGGCGCTTCTGGTCCTTGGTGTGGGACGCGCATGCCTTAGGCCAAGAAGGCTAGAGGCGCACGCTTGCCAACATCAGGAACCAGAATGCCCAGAAAACTTGTAGATTATGAACAAAACACAAGTTTAACCCTCAAACATCCCCAGTAGAGTCGCCACGGTAGATACCCCGGCGCGAGCGGGGCGATCCCACACCGTTCACGGTTATACGCTTCGATTTTGTTTTGTTTGTTAGAGTCGCCACCTAGGTTTTAGATGAACATAAGAAAAACCTAAGAGCATCCACAATGGGAGCTTTTTAGGAGCTCTTTACTTTTGTGAAAGAGCTCTTTAGAGCTTTTTACTATTGTGAAAAAAGAGGTATTTGGCTAAAGAGTTGCTCTTTGTAGAAGGATCTCTTTCATGTAGGTTTTACGTTAATACTCACCAACTCCCTAAGTAATGAAAGAGCTCTACCATTGTGAATGTTTTTAAAAAGCTTTTTTATCAAGTTGAAAAACAATTTGGCATATTGAAATTGTAAAAAACTTTCGAAAGAGCTCTTACCATTGTGGATGCTCTAATAATGTCCTAAGTTTTATTTATGAAAACCAGAGATTCGTGTATTTGAGGTTCAGAGGTTAGGTTACGAAATGGGAAGTACTTAAACACCCATTACGCCCAACTAAAGTTGGTCTTTCTTGTTCATAGTCTACATGATAAAAAATGTGTTCTTCCTATACTTTAAAGATGAGTTTTAAGGGGATTGAAAAAGGTTTGAATGTGGGGAGATAATTCCTTGGCCAACTTCAATGTAGTGAAGTAGCCTTTGGTGTCATGTCCCAAAATGGTTTGGGTTGATTGCACACTTTGATAAAGATAAAAGAAGTAGAGGTGAATAGAGAGAAAGAGAATAGTAAGAAAAATACCTAAACTTCAAGTACTTCTTTGGAAAATGCTAGAAATCCTTTTTGGGAGAAAAAAAGGGAAAGAAAATACATGGAACAAAGGGAAAGAACAAATCATTGAACAAATGAACTTCTAAAAGAAACTCGAGAACTGTAGACACCCCGCCTTGGACCGCTCACCCCGATTGCACATTTGATCTTGTGTTTCTCCCCATTTTAAGTGTCTCTCGTTAGTTTCTATCACTTCCATTAAGTTCCTGACTGACTTCATTAAGTCCAGGGACTAAACTGAACAACAGGGCTGACTTTCTAGTCCATTCTGTCAAAATTGCCTTCTCTGAGTCGCGCGCCTCCGATAGGAGGATCCAGGCGCGAGCGCCTCCCGCCCCCAAAGCAGGAAGAGCGTGCCTCTGGGCGTCGGTTATAGATTTCTGGCCAGGATTCTATCCCTTGCTCAATTTACAGGATTTTGCCCGGGAAAGATTTCTTGGTGACTGAGTTTTGGCACCAAAAACATCTCTCTTTCACCTATAAAAACCTCCCTTTACCTCCATTTTCAAGGACGAAAAACTTATATAAAAACTTTGACCAAAAACCTTGACCTTAGACCTTGGACATTTTGGCTCTAAATCTCATTCTCCAAAGGATTTCTCCAAGTGATTCAACAAGAAGTGTTTGAAGTCTCTTGAAGTCTAGGTAAAGCTACTTCTTTCCCTTTCTCAACTTCATCTCTTTTCTCTATCTTTTTGTTTTATCAAAGTGCAATCACCCAAATCATTTTGGGACATGACTCTGATGATCACCTCATCTCGTTGAGGTTGGTTAAAGAGTTATCTCCTACATTCCAAACTCCATTTTAAAACCCCTTTTTTATGATTTAAAGAAGAAGAAGAAGAAGAAGAACGTTTATTATTCATGTAGATTTTGATCAAGCAAGACCAACTTTAGTTGGGGGGGATGGGTGTTTCGGTACTTCCCATCTCGTAATCTAACCCCCGAACCTCAAAACAAAGAATCTCTATTTTCGTAATCAAACATAGGCTATTATCAATAGGTTTTTCTTATGTTACTCAAAACATAGGTGGCGACTCTAAAAACAAGTTAGACATCCTAGGATAATTCACCGCTCTAGCCAAGTTATGTGGGATTTCCCAGGGTATCTACAGTGGCGACTCCGCTGGGGAGATTTGAGGGTTAAACTTGCATTCTGATCAAAATCTACATCTTTTCTGGGCATTCTGACTCCTAATGGGGGAGGCGCGCGCTTCTGGCCTCTTCAGCCTAAAGCGCGCGCATCCCGCATCAAGGACCAGAATCGCCCGCTTCTTCATGTTCTTCATCTTCTTTTTCTGCTATTCTTCACTAATCATTTCTGCAGGGGTTACAATATGCACATAGGACCAGGGAAATCCCCTGAGTCCAAAATCTGACAATCTGACAGGTGTGCCCAGAAGCGCGCGCCTCCTAATAGCATTGTGCCATGCGCGCGCATCCCGTATCAACACTCAGAGGCGCACGCTTCTGGGTTGGTTCCCAGAACAGAACAGGTTTCAGTGACTGAGCAGAACAGTGGGGTGTGGGCACAGTTGCCTGCATCAGAACAGAATTGAACCCTCGGACTGTTTATTTTTATGTTTTATTTACCGCTCACACGGGTGATTCGGGAGTTGTAATTTATGTGCTTATGTGTTTTTTTTTTATCTTTCTTTTCAAGAAAAAATAAAAAATAAAAATTTTTGTCACGTGATAGACCTCACACTACATGCACATATTCCTATGAATTGCTCACTATCGAGTCGCACAAGTCCAACCCCAAACCCGTCGAGGCCCGTCCTAGAAAGTTTCAAGCTCCACCCGACCTTGACTCTTTCGAAGCGGTCAACCTCAGCCCGTGGCGTAGTTCAAGACTACATGCCGGGGGTGACCTTTGAGCCTCATATTCAAGCCGAGCACAAGCCACACAATTCTAGTTAGGGTCTAACACTCCGTGACTCAAGTCGGTTTCCATGTACCGAGATTTCCCTAAACTAATGTCTTTAAATCATACATGCCAACTTGTTGAAACGGACGCAATAAAAATCCGTCCCCAAAAGTGGTTATTTTGGACGAAAATAAAAATCCGTCCCCGCATGTATGCTTTACTACATTAATTTAGTTTAATCCCGATACATGTAGGATTCACAAACGCGATGGAATCCGATGAGTATATGGGACCGCGAGATGGTCTATATACTAGTGTGACGATTCCATTATTTTCTTAGAAACCCCAAAAGGGATCCATTCCCTCCGACTTATAAAAAAAAAAAAAGAGTCTTTTCTTATGTGGTTCGAGTCGTGTGCCCAACTGTGTGTTCTAAGCCTCTTTGTGGACCGCAAGTGTTACTCAAGACTGACAAGGGCCTCTTCTGCAATATAGGTTTAATTGGTACTTACAGAGTCTACCGGGATTCGGCAAATCGGTTAGTCCGTGAAGAGATTACTCCAACAGCTCCAATAGCAACCATGACCGGCAGCAGCAACACCATGTCTCTCGAACAGCTTTCAACCATGGTCCAACTCCTCCAAGAGCAAGTCTCCACCCTTAATAAGGAGGCACAAAGCAAAGACGACATTTGGCAATCCCACCTCGACAGCCAAAGGGAGGCCCACGAGGCCGAGATGGAGTTAATGAAAGAAAAGCTCACTAATCTTGCCAAGGGGAAGAGCAAAAATAACGATGACGAATCCGAATGGACCGAATGTTTGTTCAAAAGTCCTTATTCAACACCCGCACCAAGAAAGTGGGAGAGCCAAGTTCCGAGAACAATGAGCCCAAAATGGTGGATTCTATCATGGCCTACATCGACAAAAAATTCAATGGGCTCAACATGGGGAAAGGCTCCGACACAAGCCTTTATCAATCATCCATCCTCATGAGTACTATGTCCGCTCTTCCTGATAAGTTCAAGATGCCCGACATAAGCAAATTCAAGGGCAACTCTTGTCCTATGGCTCACATTGAGACTTATATTTGGGCAATGGTTTCGAAGAAGGTCTCCCCCAAGGTGATGGCTCAATGCTTTCCTCTCACTCTCGAGGGGGCGGCAAAAGATTGGTATGCTACTCTCCCGCTCACTGTCCGTCTTGATTGGGACTCCGCCATGCTTGCCTTCAAGAACCAATACCAAGGCAACACCACTCACCGGCCCACAAGGAAAGAGCTAGAGAACACTACTCAACGAGACCACGAGTCCTTCATCGACTTCACAAGGAGATGGAATGATAAACTCTCCGAGATTGTGGAAAGGCCAAATACCAAGGAGCAAATGGACATCATTCTCAAATGTCTCAAAATTGATCTCCGCACCTACCTAAGTGGGGCTTGCTATGCGTATTTCTCCCAAATGTATGAGGCGGGGGTCCGAATGGACGAGTTGCTCAAGGAAGTCAAGAAAAGTGCTCCTAGCTACCGCTACAAGGCCGCTTCCAACTCCACAAAAGAGGCCTCGGTCAACGCCGTCACTATCGACAAAGGGAATTACAAAAAGGTTCCTCCACCCCAAGGGAAGAAGTCTCGAAATGACCGTGTCTACACGCCTCTCCAAGGCATGACTCAAACCGAAGTTTTCGAAGTCCTCAAAGAAAAGGGTCAAGTCACACCCGTACAAGGGTACCAACCCAAGACGGTCAACCCCAATCATGCTCACCACAAATATTGTGGCTACCACCAATATAGTGGCCACACCACCGAGGAATGCTTCGTTCTCCGCAATGTCATTCAAGATCTCATAGACAAGAAAGAATTTGTAGTGACTAATGGCGAACATTTCAATGTAATAGAAATAGGAGAACTCGAGGAGACCACCCATTCAATCCCAATTGTGAATGGGGGCCCCAATGCTATGAATAAACTTGACAATTCTTGTTATGTTGTAACTTACGATGAGGTAATGAGGGAAGTACTAGAGAATAGGAAAAAGAAGCAAGATGGGAACGTCAACATGCTAACTCGATCCGGTCGAGTCATAGCAAGCAACCCTTCCACTTCCGCACCAAGCTCCTCTTCTCAAACGCCGCAAGCTCGCGACACTCCCGAAGATCCCTACTTGTCCAACTCAAGAAAACTCAAGCCAACATCTCTATTTGGGACCTCATCGCATCCTCAAAGAAACACCGAGATCTTGTCATCCGCAATCTTGATGATACATCAATTCCTCCCGATACTACTCCCGAGGACCTCACGGCAATGATCGGTCACATTCATTTTGGCAACGTCATCACCTTTGCCGATATGGACCTTCCACCATTTGGTTCCGACCACAACGAGGCTATTTACCTCAAGGTACGAGCAAGGGGGAGGCCCATCTCAAGAGTCTTAGTGGACGGTGGTTCCGCACTCAACCTCATGCCTGGCAGAATCATGGGCATACTGGGGCTTAAGGATTCCGATTTGAAGCCTTCTACTCAAGTAATCCGAGGTTATGACAGCACCGCCCGTACAGTCATGGGCATGATCGAAATAGACATCGAGTTTGGGAGTATGGTCATGTCCGTTCCATTCCAAGTGCTTGACATCCCGGCCTCGTTCAACTTGCTTTTGGGTCGACCATGGATCCACAGTTCTAATGCCGTCCCGTCAACTCTCCATCAATGTGTCAAGATCCGAAATGGTGATGAAATAGTGACCGTCATGGCCGAAAACGTCACTATCCACAGAAAAGGTGAGCCCGTCCACCAAGTTCAGCATGGTTTACCAGACTCCACTCTCTCCGGCGTCTCAATCAACGCCATTGACAAAGAAGGGGGAAACGGATCATGGACCCCCAGCAACCACAAAGTCCTCCGCATGATGAGGAATATGGACTACTTCCCTGGTTTAGGCCTAGGGAAATATCAACAAGGAATCCTACATCCTGTGCAAGTCCCATTTGTCAAGAACACATTCGGTTTGGGGTACGAGCCTTCCAGAGAAGGCTTGAAACAAGAGCAAGCGATCAAGAATGAAAAGGCCCGAGCTCGTAAAGAAGGCCGTCGTTATGAGGTCCCTAATCTAAGGCCTTACCGCAAGACGTTGAATGGCTATTTTGTCCGCCAAGGGGAAGACGTTCCATACATGATCTTTCCCGAGCCATGGGTTAACAATAAGGGTGTCAAAAAGCCCGGTCTCGATATCTTCTCCGATTGTGAGATCTAGAAATCCGAAAGGGAACCAACTCCCATGTCGCCCCGTGAATGGTGGAGAAGGAAGGTGACTATAGAGTCCGAGACAGAAATCATCATGGGGGAAGAACTGACAGATTTAGCCTCCATGTTCGAAGAGCTTACCATAATGAATGAATGCCAAGTCAACGCCATCCATGACACCATCATCATGAATGAGACTATCAGCGAGATCCCGCCAAGGTCCGAACCGATCAACAATTGGTATTCTACGAAAGGGCCCGTGGTATCCGAGGAATTCTTAGTCCAAGAAATGGGTTGCATACCCCGCACAGCAACAAAAGAAGAGCGGCTCACACTTACTTTCGAGTCCGAGAGTGTCTCTAATACCCTCACCCAAGAGGATATGGAGGCCATAGCCGAGCGTGTGTTTCCTTTCTTTGCTAATGAAAAATTTGATATTTCTGAGTACCCTGAGATTGCAAACATCATAAATGATGAATTAACTAATAATGAACTTAATGAACAAGTTAATAACGATTCAAATTATGATGAAATAGACCACGAAAACACAACATACTTAAATGAACTTGCTCAACATGTCCGTAGTCGTGGTGAAAATGGTCCAGGGGCTGACGAAGAATTACATGTTGTTAATCTGGGTACCGACGAAGAGCCAAGGGAAACTAAGATCGGAAGCTTCTTCAAGGGGGACGACAGAAACAGATTGACTGCACTACTACAAGAGTTCGTGGAAGTGTTCGCATGGTCATACAAAGACATGCCGGGTTTGGACAGAAAGGTAGCGGAGCACAGAATTCCGATCAGAGAAGATGCCAAGCCAGTAAAGCAGAAGCTCAGAAAGATCAAGCCAGAATGGTCTCTGCAAGTCAAAGAAGAGATCGAGAAGCTCCTCAGTGTGGGTTTCATCAAGGTTATCGAGTATCCGACATGGTTATCCAACATCGTGACAGTCAGAAAGGCAAACGGCAAGGTTCGAGTTTGTGTGGACTTCTGAGATTTGAACAAAGCTTCCCCGAAAGATGATTTTCCACTCCCTAACATCGACATGCTGGTCGACTCCACTGCTGCCTACGAGGTTCGCTCATTCGTGGATGGGTTCGCTGGGTACAATCAGATTCTCATGGCCGAGGAAGATCAACATAAGACAGCCTTCACAACACCATGGGGTACCTTTTGCTACACAGTCATGCCATTTGGGTTAAGAAACGCTAGGGATTCCTACCAAAGAGCCGTGACAGACTTGTTCCACGATATGATTCACAGAGAAATTGAGGTCTATGTGGATGACATGATCATTCACTCCAAAGGGACTGATGGTCAACACTTAATTGATCTTCGCAAGTTCTTCGAAAGGCTTCGTCAACACAAGATGAGGCTCAACCCTGCAAAGTGCACATTCGGGGTTATCCGAGGCAAAGTCCTTGGTTTTATGGTCACTAAAAGGGGAATTGAAGTAGATCCCTCCAAAATCAAGGCAATCATTGACATGCCTCCTCCAAAGACGCAAAAAGAGATAAAAGGTTTCATGGGCAGACTGCAATACATCATTCGGTTTGTACACCAACTCACTTCCATGTGCGAGCCAATCTTCAAGCTACTCAAGAAGAATGTGGCTTTAGAATGGACCGACGCGTGCCAAGAAGCCTTCGACCAAGTGAAGCATTACTTGACGTGCCCTCCTGTTCTAGTTCCGCCGCACAAGGAGAAGCCTCTTTTGCTCTATCTCACTGTCAATGATGAAGCCCTAGGGGCTATGTTAGCACAAGAGCAACTAGAGTCCACAAAGGAGAATGCCATTTATTTTGTCAGTAGCCGATTCCAAGGAGGTGAAAAGAACTACTCTGTCTTAGAGAAGTCATGTGCAGCATTGGTTTGGGTTACTCAAAAGCTCAAACACTATATGGAAGCTTTTCCGATCAAGCTAGTAGCAAAGGTGGATCCGCTCCGCTACATCTTCGAGAAGCCTTTTATGTCAACAAGAATAGCCAAATGGTACTTCATGCTCGCCGGCTATGATATCACTTACGTCACACTAAAATCCGTCAGGGGGAAAGTGTTCAGTGACCAGCTTGCCGAATTCCCGTGTGACGAAATGAAGTGGGGAGACATACAGTTCCCCGACGAGCATTTAATTTGTACTGCAACCGAGGAAAATAAGTGGCAACTTTTTTTCGATGGCGCCGCCAATAACCACGGTTTTGGTATAGGAGTATTGCTTGTCGATCCAAAAGACATCTACACTCCCATTGCCATTCGTCTGGAATTCGAAGCTACCAACAACATTGCCGAGTACGAAGCATGCATAGCAGGGCTCGAAGCAGCTCTCGAAAGAAACGTCACGGAACTAGAAGTATTCGGCGACTCTTTGCTCCTCATCAATCAGCAATCGGGTAAATGGCGAATCCAAGACCCGACCCTCCAACAGTACGGTCAGCACCTTGAAGAATTGATTGAACAATTCCAAGAGATCACTTTCAACTACCTGCCAAGGGATAAGAATCGCTTCGCCGATGCACTGGCCACCATAGCTTCATTAGTCGAAATGCCCAAAGGGAAAATGGTGAAGCCTTTTAAAATTGCCCGAAGGAACAGTCCGGCGTACTGCATGAGTATCGAGATCAACGAGGTTCAAACAAACTCTCCGTGGTATTCGAATATCATGAATTTCCTCAAAGATGGCACTTATCCCGAGAATAGCAATAAGAAGTCTCAAGCGGCTCTGCAAAGGCTAGCCTCCCGCTACGTACTGATTGGAGACCGAGTCTACAAAAGACACCACAACGGGATCAATCTCTTATGTGCCAATGAGACCGAAGCTCAAGAGATAATGTGTGAAGTGCACGAAGGAGAGTGTGGACCCCACATGAATGGGTTTATGATGGTCAAGAAGATACTCCGAATTGGTTACTATTGGAGCACTATGGAACGAGATTGTATCGAGAAAGTCAAAAGGTGTGCCAAGTGCCAATTCCATGCTAATCTACAACATGCTCCACCCTCACAGCTTTACAATATTACCACGCCTTGGCCTTTCTCTTGTTGGGGGATAGACATCATCGGTAAAGTCCATCCTGCCGGAAGCAATGGGCAGTCATTCGTCCTAGTGGCCGTCGACTACTTCACAAAGTGGGTCGAAGCACAAGCCTATCGGACCCTCAACGCCAAGAAAATGGCCGAATTTGTAAAGATTAATATCATGTGCCGATACGGCGTTCCTCATGAAATCATTTCCGACAACGGCTCTCACTTTGAGAAAGAAATGGATGCACTTTTGGTAGAGTACAAGATCACCAAGCACAAGTCATCTCCTTACCGTCCCCAAGCAAATGGCGCGGTTGAAGCAGCAAATAAGACCATCGAGACCATCGTCAAGAAAATGGCCTCGACAGGAAGGGATTGGCCCGAGAAGCTACCATTAGCATTGTGGGGCTACCGCACATCAATACGGTCAGCAACAGGAGAAACTCCGTATGCATTAGTCTATGGTTCTGAAGCCGTACTCCCAATCGAACTTGAAGTCCCATCTCTACGGGTCCTCCTCGAGAATCAAGTCAACGAGGTCGACTGGATGCAAAGTCGATATGAATAGCTAGCCTTACCCGACGAGAAAAGGCTAAGAGCACTCGAACGCACAAGGGCGTATCAGCAAAGGATGGCAAGAGCTTTCAACAAAAGGGTGAAGCCTCGAAACATCAATGTGGGAGATTTGGTCTTAAGACAACATCCTCCTAATGCCATGAATCCCCTGGGGAAATGGGGACCCCGATGGATCGGTCCGTACGTGGTCAAAAAGATACTAAGCGGCGGTGCAGTCCGACTCGTGGATTTAGATGGTGACCAGCTGCCAAAGGAGGTCAACCTCGACAAGCTCAAGAGGTTCTATGCTTAATAAACAAAGACCATATAAAAAAAAAAAATCGCTCGCTAGGTTGAAAACCCGCAAGGGCGGCCTAGGCAAAAATTAGAGCACGTGCAAAAAAGAAGCCCGCTAGATTGAAAACCCGAAAGGGCGGTCTAGGCAAAAAACAGGGTGCACAAAAAAAAATGGTCTTTGTTTGTTTGAACTACGGAGACCTGAGCCTCCCAACTGGAGGAACGTAGGCAACCTTCGGGTGAGGTCTAAAACATATCAAAAATACCCAATTCACTTCAAATAACAAGATGCAATTTTTATTCATTCAATGAATTATTCAAGCCATTACAACGGATTTATTGAGCAACAAAAGACATGAAAACATTAAATCCTAAAACAAAGTGGTCTAATTGCAATCTCTTGGGGTACAAAGAAAAATCTAATCTTTCTTAGGTTTGGGAACCCATTGCTTCTTGTTATGCCCTTTAGTCTTCTTAGATGGGGACGGAACATTCCTGGGACCGCCAAGACGGGAGAAAACGCTAGGACGGGATGGAGCTTCGTCAACGGCTTTCCCTTTGCCCTTATCAAGCGGAGCCTTAGCGGGGACAACCATGGGACGCTTCCACACATGGGAGGAATTTCCCTTACCTTTCTTCTTCTTGGGAAAATGACGGGGTCTATAGTCCCGCACGTGAACCACCGGTCTCACGGGGTCAACAACATCGTCATTGGGCCTCCCCAAACGATCAAAAACGCTCGGACGTTTCTCCACCATCGAGACGGACCCCACAGCTGGAACGGCATTCACCATTGGAACGGACTTCTCACCCTCGGGGACGGAAACCTTGACTTCAAAAGAGAAAGTCATTGGGGCCATTATGACAAGAATTTTGTGGTTTAGGAGGAGAAAGTGTTTGCAGAAGAATGCTGTGTGACCATTCTGGTCGAAAATGGTTCGAAATTATAGCTGTTGGAACATTCTGATTAGAAAAAGCGCGCGCCTCCGACCAAGGCTTCAAAACGCGCGCGCCTCCCACAAGCAAGGCCCAACGCGCGCGCCTTTGATAGCAGTTCAGACAGAAGTAGCCCTTGCCAGTTCAGAACAGAACCCAAGCACCTCAACATATCCAACCTGCAGCAAAATCAGATCCCAGCACAGAAAAGGAGTTCAAGCAACCATTATGAACACATTTGGGCACACATTTGTTTGTAAAGAGTCGACACCTAAGATCGAGTCGCTAATAAAGCATAAAATGAGTAGTAAGATAACTAGGATTGTAAATACATGTTAAATGTTATTACAGGCAAAAGTAAAGGTGTTTCAATCCCTCAACCTCTCAGCCACAACAGCTCGGGCACATCATCACCAGCACTGTGCTCACCCCCTGCTACCGCTCTCGGTCTCCTCATCATCATCGTCATCATCTCAGACTCAGATGTCTCAACCACAACATCAGGATGGGTCCTCTTGGCAGCTCTTCCTGATGAACTAGCGCCACCTCGGCTCTGGCTACCTTCTCGGCTCAGACTCCTACTATGGCTACCTCTGTGGCTCAGACTCCTGCTCAGCGACTGACTCGCCGAAGAGACAGCCTCATCAATGTCCAGTGCAGCATCCCTGCAGCCTCGTCCCATGCCCCGAGCACCTCGGGCAGCTCCTCTCGCAGCACCAGAGACAGCACCAGCAGCATCTCTAGTCATGGCAGCAATATCCCTGCACAGCTCTAGCACCCTCTCCTCTAGCTGACGGAGCCTCCTCCTCATCCCTTTGTTCTGTCTGCCCAAGTGCCTATAAGCAGCTACAGGTGCCTGTTGCAACAGAGAACAGAAAAAAGGAAGTTGCATCAATACAAAGGACAGGAAAGCAAGACTGGAACTGAGAAATGTAAAGATGGTCAGAAAACATACCACAGCAGCCTGAGCAGGAGGCTCTCTCTCCGGTGACATATCCTCGGGAACAATCTCCCTCTGCTCCTCAAAAACCCTGAAGTTTGAATAAGTGTAGTAGGGAGGAGGCAAAGGAGGATCAAAGCAATACCCGGCACCGGTAGTATAAAACCTAGCGGAGGTCGTAGGAGCATCCTGTGATCTCCTCGGATCAGCAAACATGAAGTCTTGCATCAAGTTGTTCTCCCTGAAGAGGCCATAATCCTGATCCAAGTGAATGTAAGGGACGGCATCAATCCCCGCCATGTATGCCGCGCGATCAGCCTCTGAAAGTAACCTCCAATTACGAGGGCAGAAAGGAGGAACGTCTGGAACTGCAGGACGAGGGGGGGTGTAAAGGTCTGTCACCTGGGTTCCATGCTGCCAGAACACTCTGTCTCCCAAATACAGAGCCATGCACTCACCCGAACTCATCAAAAGCCGAGAACGGGTAGGAATAAGAGTATGCTCAAACCAGTGCTGAACTGATCTCCACGGATACAAAGAGAAGGCAACAGACTCAGGCCTCAAGGTGTCCAAGTGCCGTCGGGCCAAAGTAAGACTAATGGGGTTTGTACCAGTCTTCACATTCCTCTCCTTGTACACCCACCGTGCGCAGTCCGGATACTGGGGCTAGCCTTCCTTAGCAATCTTGAAATCCCTCAGATTCAGGATCGCAAAAGCCCAAAGCTGTAGACAAGAGGCAGAAGCAAAGTTAATGACAGTCAACTAAAAAGGCAGTTATGACCAAGGCAAGGAGAATATAAAAGGGACAGTAAGTGGTATACCTCCCACAGCAAGATGAAGCCCGTAACCGAGTTAGTGGTCGAGCGGCTGGTCAAATCCATGCCGTGATAACAAGCAGCTAAGCCCGCTGCGCCCCAGTTATACTGGCCTATCTGGTCCAAATCCACTAACAAGTCAAGCAGAGCCAAAGAGGCCGAAGATCCCCCGCTGGAAAACAGAGTATGGGATAACAGGTACCAAATAAAGCAACGGGCCACGGCATCGACCCGATCAGCAGTAACACCTCGAGCCTCAGCCATTAAGATGCCGAAATAGGCCCGGATTCGCCCCCATGTCACTCGAGAATTCTTGACCTTAAACCGGCAGTCAACCAAAGCCAGTAACTCGTCTGGAGTCCGAACAGCCCCTCTCAAACCAAAAGGGACCGGCATCCCTATGAATGGCAAGCCCGTCAAAGCTGTGAAATCGGTAGGCGTCATAGTCACCTCGCCCATGGGTAAATGAAAGGTATGGGTGGTGTCCCACCATATTTCCCTCAATGCCTGCACCACATCGGGGTCATTCTTCAAAGCTAGGAGGCTGGTGACAAAAAGACCAAAATGAGTCCCTGTAACTCGGGCCCGAACATTCTCAGGCAACCTCTTCCATATAGAGATGGGCCCATGAGCCCCACCACGAATCTCTGTCAGACGGGTCCACTCCTGAAAGGAAAGAAGGAACAGTGAAAATTTCATCAGCATGACTGCTAGAAAACGGATGAACTCGACACAAAGATTTTAATGGCAGAACAATGTACAAGCAAGTGTGTGAACATGAAAATGGGCGCCCCAACATGTTTCTTACAACAAATCAGCAGCAACAAACAACATGCAAGGAATGATCAATAAAGCTGCTACAACAATATTTCGGGTAAAAAACGGAGCTTCATGAAATCCGAAATCGACAAGAAAGGTGAGGCATTCTTACCAAACCCGAGGTCACGAAGTGAGAAATGTGGGTATGAGGACGGAAGGTAAGCAAGCTCGGGTCCATAGCTTCAACCCCAATTTCAGGCTCCTTGCCCTGTGGCATCTCGAACGGAGGTGATTGTTGATGATCCGACATCGTTTCTGTGACGGAATTGATCCTAGAGCAGCAAGAAAGTGTTTTGAGGTGATTTCTCTACGAAAATTTGGTTTGGAATTTGGAGGGTTCTTCAAATTTTTGAAAACTCGTCGAAAAACAGTGAACCGCCTGTTTAAATATGCTGAACTTATGCGCCAGGCGCGCGGCCCCCGACATACTCATCCGAGGCGCACGCATCCCACAACGAGGTCTGGACGCGCGCTCTTCCCATCATCAGGCAGGTTCAGAAGCAGTCTCCCATGCAAGAATCCATGCACAGCATCAATGTTTCCCCACGGATTCCGAACTCCCTAAGTTCTGTCACGGGTGCCATACCCCCCTCAAGAGTCAATCTCAACATTTCATCCCCAGCAGGAACATTTTTTCGGCCACGGTCAACTGTGCCCGCACCCCACAAGCCAAAAGTCAAGTGTGACTCCAAGAGGCACGCGACTTCAAAGCAATATTTCATCAACGAATTTCACTAACGGATTCGTCCTCAAAGGTTCACCAACGGCCTCTTCAAAGGTTCACTAACGGCCTCTTCAAAGGTTCACCAACGGCCTCTCCAAAGGTTCACCAACGGCCTCTCCAAAGGTTCACTAACGGCCTTATCAACGGATTTCACTAACGGATTCGTCTTCAAAGGCTCACCAACAGCCTCTTCAAAGGTTCACTAACGGCCTTATCAATGGATTTCACTAACGGATTCGTCCCCAAAGGTTCACCAACGGCCTCTCCAAAGGTTCACTAACGGCCTCATCAACGGATTTCACTAACGGATTCGTCCTCAAAGGTTCACCAACGGCCTCTTCAAAGGTTCACCAACGGCCTCTCCAAAGGTTCACCAACGGCCTCTCCAAATGTTCACCAACGGCCTCTATAAAGGTTCACTAACGGCCTCATCAAAGGTTCATTAACGGCCTCTTCCAAGGTTCACTAACGGCCTCGTTCAAAGGTTCACTAACGGCCTCATTCAACATGTTCAGCCGGCAGGTTCACCTAACGGATCATGTCATCCCCTCTATCAACAAAATCCGCTCACACAGGGAGCGCACCACTATCTCTCGCAATTTTAAATTCCTGCTTTCATCGAGTCTTTACCTTTTCTTGGTGATGTCTTCGGCGGGTGTTTTTAACTTTCGTCGATGCATTTTGCTTTGCAATCCACGTCGCCGAGGGGCTCTGTAGACACCCCGCCTTGGACCGCTCACCCCGATTGCACATTTGATCTTGTGTTTCTCCCCATTTTAAGTGTCTCTCGTTAGTTTCTGTCACTTCCGTTAAGTTCCTGACTGACTTCGTTAAGTCCAGGGACTAAACTGAATAACAGGGCTGACTTTCTAGTCCATTCTGTCAAAATTGCCTTCTCTGAGTCGCGCGCCTCCGATAGGAGGATCCAGGCGCGCGCGCCTCCCACCCCCAAAGCAGGAAGCGCGCGCCTCTGGGCGTCGGTTACAGATTTCTGGCCAGGATTCTCTCCCTTGCTCAATTTACAGGATTTTGCCCGGGAAAGATTTCTTGGTGACTGAGTTTGGGCACCAAAAACATCTATCTTTCACCTATAAAAACCTCCCTTTACCTCCATTTTCAAGGACGAAAAACTTATACAAAAACTTTGACCAAAAACCTTGACCTTAGACCTTGGACCTTTTGGCTCTCAATCTCATTCTCCAAAGGATTTCTCCAAGTGATTCAACAAGAAGTGTTTTAAGTCTCTTGAAGTCTAGGTAAAGCTACTTCTTTCCCTTTCTCAACTTCATCTCTTTTCTCTATCTTTTTGTTTTATCAAAGTGCAATCACCCAAATCATTTTGGGACATGACTCTAATGATCACCTCATCTCGTTGAGGTTGGTTAAGGAGTTATCTCCTACATTCCAAACTCCATTTTAAAACCCCTTTTTTATGATTTAAAGAAGAAGAAGAAGAACGTTTATTATTCATGTAGATTTTGATCAAGGAAGACCAACTTTAGTTGGGCGAAATGGGTGTTTCGGTACTTCCCATCTCGTAATCTAACCCCTGAACCTCAAAACAAAGAATCTCTGTTTTCGTAATCAAACATAGGCTATTATCAATAGGTTTTTCTTATGTTCCTCAAAACATAGGTGGCGACTCTAAAAACAAGTTAGACATCCTAGGATAATTCACCGCTCTAGCCAAGTTGTGTGGGCTTTCCCGGGGTATCTACAAGAACCCATATGTTTTCTTTCATGTTTTTGATTAAGGTCTTTGGTTATAATCAAGAGTATGCACTCCTCCCCATGGTGTTCATGAGGGAAAAAAGGGAAAGAAAATACATGGAAAAGTTATGATTTCTTTGCCAAATTTTCTCTACCTAAACTATGTCAGCTAAGCTTTCTAAATCACAATCCCTTGATCTGGGAAATGAACAAGTCCTCTCTACAGGGAATTGTTAGCCCACCCATTGGATGATCAAACCCGAATTCTTTCTCAGCTTGACTTAAAAGATCCTTGAATAAAGGTTGGTTCAAGATTGATACTGGAACAACAAATCTTTTCTTTTCCTGCTCCCCAACGTAAACTGCTAGATAGCCCTTTGGTACATCTGATACAATTGACGGTGAAAATTGTCGAAGGATTCTCTTGGCATGGGTGATGCGAGGCATGCGTATAGCATAATTGAATGTGGAAATATTTTTCTGAGGAATAAAAGAGAAATTGAAATAACCTCAAGGGAATTGTAGATTTATTGACGTAATTCAGGAGTGAGAATGCTGTTATGAGAACAGTTTGTGTTGGTTCTATAGCCAAATCATAGGTAATATATATAGATCTCTGTAGCGGGTAAGTGGATGACCCTCTTTAATCAATATCGAGTGGAGATTCCTAATAGACAATATCATATGAAGTATCACATGGTTTTGTCTTTACGTATTAAGTTGTTTGCGAAGTATCATGGCTTGCCTAAACATAGCTTGCTGGTGGTGGAGAAGGCTTTGTCAACTTGATTTCTGACCGCATTAGTCTAAAACATGCCGGGGACATCAGAGGAGCTACTATATATATACTCCCTCCGTCCCACCGAAAATTGCAAAACTTACCAAAATGGGCACATTCCATAAATAGAAAGTTTTTAATACTTTTTAATTAGTGGGTCCCACTTCTCATACTCACATCCACTAACCCACTAACTATTCTCTACTCCACTTTCTCTCTCCCACTCAACTATCAACACTCACAACACATCACCTTTTTCACTTTTTCCCTTAATTCTTGTGCCATCATTTTTTTTTGAAGTTTCCGGCGGGACGGAGGGAGTAGTACATATATATGTAATATATATACTCCCTCCATCCCATCTTATACTTCAAAAAAAAAGTGGGCACAAGAATTAAGATGAGAATCTTTATATTATATACTCCATCCGTCTCGGAGTAAGAGCCCCACCCCTCATTTGCACGCTTATTAATAAATATTGGATGTGATGTAAATGTTGTGAGTGTAAAAGTAAAGTATGAAAGAGAATGAGTGGGAGAGAATAGTGAATTGATTGGTGTTGTGAGTATAAAAGTAAAATAGGAGAGAGAATGAGTGGGGTGAATAGTAAAGATTCTTTGCCATTTTAGGAATGTGGCTCTTACTCTGGGACGGACCAAAAAGGAAAATGAGACTCTTACTCTGGGACGGAGGGAGTAATATAGATAGTGGGGTAGAGTGTTGTGAGTATAGAAAGTGGGTAGGAGAGAGAAAGTGAGGTAGTGAATAGTTAGTGGATAGTTGTTGTGTGTATGACATGTAGGTCCCACTAAATAAAAAAGTATAAAAAACTTTCCTTTTTTGGATTTTGAAGTTTAAAATGAGACACCCATAAGGGAAATTTTTAAAGTTTAAAATGGGACGGAGGGAGTGTATATATATATATATATAGAGAGAGAGAGAGAGAGAGATTTAATATGTGGTGAACATTAATTATGACAAAGAGATGGGGTCTGGGGAGGAGAGATAATACCATATGAATGCTCTTATGGTTTTGTCTTGCAACTTATTGAGGTGATTTGGATGATAAGCGACACTAGTACAGATTTAGGCTTGCATGGCACTTATTTTTGGGCTTAGATAGCGCATAAAAGCGCTATGTAAGCGACCACTATGCAAGCTAACATAACGCTTTTTATGCGCTATCTAAGCGAAGGATCTAACATAGCGTTTTTCAGAATTCAACTTGCATAGCGCTTTTTTATGCGCTATCTAAGTGCTTTTTTTTTTTAAAATGCGAGCTAACTTAGGTAGCGCATTAAAAGCGCTATCTAAGGCTATATATTTTATTTTTTTTATTTCTCTTTTTTTGTCCCTGCTGGCTGCTGCACCTATTTTTATATAAATTACAACCATGAAATTGAATAAATAAAAATCAATTTTAACTAACAAACATTTCATTCAACAATAACAATCAACCTTTCATTACATACACCAACAATAATTCTTACAATTAATCGTTCAGAAGAGTTATAAACTAACAAGACTTAAAAGATTTTTTTTATAGAGTATCAATAATATATTTAATCTTACAATCAACAATAGTTAGAACTAAAATTCTTTGTAATACCTATTTTCTAATACTTCCCTCTCCCAAACTGGTTTAACCGATAACTCAGCGACTCCACTGTCTAACTCTCCCGGGGCTTGAATGAATTGAACCACCGCGGGACCATCACAAACTAAATGTAACAAGCCCACAACAACCGTGAAACCACCGCATGAAAACTTTGTAACCTGCAGAAGCTGAATCCAAGAATTAGAAAGCATTTTCAGGTGTGCGTATATTATACTCACTCGACCAAGTTACATAGTACATATTAGTTCCATCTCATCTCTTACCGTTCCAGTCAAAAACCAATTCAGAACATTATGCACTGTTTCGTTCAAGAATTAGAAAGCTCTTTTTTTAACAATTAACTTACTGGCAAACGGAGGAACCAGAGTTCACTCCAATTCAGAGACTAAAGCACCACAAACAGCAGCTAGCTCTGCAGGTTTCAAATCCAGCATGATTTTGTTTCGCAAAACCATTGCGAGCCAGAGCTCGTTCTCCCCTTGAATTGCAGCTGCAGTTTTACGAAGGGGGAAAATTACTTGTGTATTGACATCCAAAGCCCTTGATTCATGTATGACCTTGCTAACCCGACAAAATTTGTTCATAAGAATTAAAATCAAACGCAAAACCATGAAAGAACCCAGTTTCTCACAGAGAGCATGTGTTGAAACAGATTCAAGATAAGGCTGACAAGCATTAAACTGTTTCTAGCAGGAGCTTCAGCTCTAAAAAGATAAACATCTCTTTCAAAGAAACTGAATTCGATAAAAGCTTCTTCAATAAATAGAAAAAATAAAATTGACAAGAACATATACGGAGTGAACCCATATCTAATTAATAACTCCTCATTTGATTTGCACAACAACGGTCCCAATATACAATCTTTGAGAAATTCCTTATTTTTGGAAAATGTTTTAGATAAAGCTTTTGGAAACTAAAATAACGTTCTTTCACATGAGATACTTTTCATGCTGGTCCTTACACTCACTGGAAAGAAATGAATATATACAGTGAGCAAATTGAACAGCAGGCTAACAAGTTATGAGAAATTCTCTTACTTCTTCTCTGTCTCCATTCCTCCTTTTTTTATATTTGCTGGGGTGGGGGGTCTAAGGCATAAGAGATGTCTATCAATATCTTTCCAGTAACTGGTATGGCACGGTACAGTTAGAACACTGACGAGTCAGAGGTGGGATGATATTGAAAAATGAGCAAGTTCTTTTTGTAACCCAAGAAATTCAAGAGTTACTAAGTTCGGGCTCTACATTTCTTATGGGCATGGTAAAAGGCGCTACAGCAAGGATTACAAGAAACCTAGAGCAAGCACCCTGCAGGCCAGTGTTTGGAGCAGCAACGAAAGCTCAGGCAGAGATTTAAATGTTCTGTGCCTTGAGTTTAGTTCCTGCTTTCTGCAAAATGTTGCCCAAACACTACTTAAAGAGCGAGAGGGGAATTGAATTCTGGTTTTTTCTCAATAAAGATTGTGAGAAACCCTGTTGATTGCGAAACTCAACCCCGTCTCATAATCCTATTTGTTAACTCACCTCCATGACTTTGCTTTCGTAATCACGTAGTTCCTGGGCATACGTCATTTCTTTGTTGGAGACTCTGAAAATGTAGGTTGAAATCCATCCAATTGTTAGACCCAAAACTAGAACCAACTGAAAAACATTCCCAGCCTGCAAAGGATCGACTCCAAAATACTGCAAATGGTGTAAGGTATTATACAGTAGGCATGAGAAAACAAGAAAATATATGGTATATCATTGAAAGAAAAAAAAAACTACAAGAATATGAGAAAATGCCTCTAATCCACTTTTAAGACCGATTCCATCCACTTTTAAGACCGATTCCAGCTGCAGTAACTCCAACTCCGATCAAAATGACATCTTTCCTCGAGTAACCAAAGGGTGTTTGCAAAAGTGTTACAAAAATGATTTGGATTCATCGCATGTATGCGTCACTTTTTTTTAGTCATAACCATAAGAAGACAGTAGAATGAGATTGCAGAAAGACAAGGCATTTTTGTTGAAATTTTTTTTATTCAGATAAAAAAGGACAAGATCACACGTGTTGGTTTTTGCATATACGTGCCTTGGGCTTGTCAGGTGATGCATCTTTAGAGCCACTAGAATTTGAGGAGTTGCAACTTCTGGGGATTGTAACAATAACTGGCTTCGAAATAAAACTGATGATTCCTTCACTTGAGAAGGTAGAACTTCCAATTGTAGAAGGTCTATGCAAAACAACTCTTTCTGTAATATCAGAAGTGTTAATAAGAAATTAGTGTGTTATTAATTTACAAATATTCATGATCCCAGAAGCATAAGTAATTTACCATTGCGCATGTTGTATCATTGACACTATTCACAAATACGAGTTGCGAAACGTGGTTAGTATATCGAGCCATGGCTATGCTTGCTATGAAAGTTGAGAAACAGTTGAAGGGAAAAAAGGTCGCGAGTCGATGGCATGGAGGCAAATTGGTAATAATCGTGCTAGTGGCAGTGAGACTTCTAGTTCCTTCAAGGCAGTAGCTCCAGCAGCGACACGAAATACACAAGCAACGAAACTTGGCCAGTAGTATCAGAACTGTTTCGTGTTACAAATGTAAAGGAATTGGTCACTTTCAAGCACTGTAATTACTGGTTCATTGGATATCTATCCGTAGCATGTAATTTCAAATGCTTATGAGTTGAAGGGTTCCATAGAACAATATTACTCTCCAAATCATATAAACAAAGCAAGCCATGACAAAAACCCAAAATCACAAAAATCATACAATTTCAGAAATCATACAATTTCTTCATCCCCAAATTCTCAACCAAATACTCAAATTCAAATTCTCCTCTCCCCAGATTTAAAATTAGGACTTTAGGGTTTCAATTTCATATTAGAATTTCGAATTTAGGGCTTCAAGATTATAATTTCTAATCACAATTGAAGCCATAAAATTAAGCCCTAATCTTGAATTTGGAAAAAGATTGAACTTGAGGAAGTTGGTGAAACTGAAATGATGGAAACCCGAGATTGAGTGTTAGAGTATTTACCTTCACGACCTTGGAGATGGTGATTGTGCAGAACAAAACGGAAATGGCGACTATGAACTTCCTGTTTGACGGGTTGTTTGGTCAAGGGTGTGAACGGAGAAGAAAACTGAAGGGCTGGCGATGGCTGGAAAGGGTGAATAGCCGGGCCTGGCGATGGCTAGGGAAGGGTTGCTTCCTCTGTCGTCGTCGTCGTCGTCGCCGCCTGGGAGCTCTTCTTATGGTCGGTTTTGTAGTAGCTAGCGATAGGATTTTTGTTTGGGCAACGTGGGAATACTCTCAGAACTGAATGGCCGGAGGCAATGTTTTTGGGTTTAGTTTATCAAACCATTGATAGCGCTTTTTGATAAAAAAAGTGTCAAATCCGAGAAAGAAATATATATATAAAAAAAAGGCTTGTAATATGCTTACTACGATAGCGGTTCCCTATGCGCTATCTAAGATGATTCCTTACATAGCGTTTTTTATGTATGCGCTATAGTAGCTACTTTCTTTTATTTAATTTTTTTTTTTTTTTTTTTTTTTTTTTTTTGCATTCGACTTGATCAATTAACGTGGATGCGCTATCTTAGGGTACCTCTTAGATAGCGTTTCCTAGAAACGCTATCTAAGCCGTGTTTCCTAAGCTCAAATCTGTACTAGTGCGAAAAAACTAACATACAATTACTAGAAAAAGCACCTTTGGCTACAAAGGAAAATGGTCACCATAGATATAGATTTGTCACCTCAAACCTAAGGTGACCAATTTTTGTCGCCTAAAATTGGTTGCACAAAGCCCGAAGCCTTAGGTTTTAGGCAACTATTTCCGACATTGGTCACTTAAAAGTTCCCCAAGGCCACAAATTTCTGGTGACCAGCATCTACTCACTAAAGAATCCTTTTGAGCAACAAATAAGTTTAAGTCACCTTATTTTTGGAGTGACTAATTTAAGGTGACTAAGCTTTGTCACTTAAGGATTTTTTGGGCAACAAATAGTTAGTCACTTAATTAGTTCTTTAAGTGATCAAAAATTAATTGGTCACCTAAACAGACATTTAAGTGACAAATGAAAATTGGTCACGTAAATGACTACCAAATTATTTATTACTTAAATATTTCTTAAGGCCACCAAATATTGGTTGGTCACCCAAACCGAATTTTAAAAGATGGTTTTAATATAAATTTTGTATCCATGAATAATTATATAATAATAAATATTCAATAATTAGTGCACATAAAATAAAATGCAAATGTCATTTAAATAAATATAAATGAAAAGAAACACCATAATATAATATATCAATGATTGTTTAAGGTCAACTTGACAAAACATGGTACAAACCCAAATTCTAAATTTAAATACCAACATCCAAACCTACATTAAATTACAAACAGAGAAAAAACAACTCGTCCATTAGATCAAACTACAAACACCAAAAGATGACTAGATATGTCCATTTGATCAAATCACCAACTCCAGAATATCAACCCAAAAGAACTACCATTAAATTACTAGAGATTTTTTCAAACTAAGATAGGTTGGGACTAGTATCACCTTTTTTCAAACTAAGATAGGTTGGGACTAGTATCAACTAGTATCACCTGCATTCACCGTTGGCACAATTAGAGCCAAATGTTATCAAGTGAGTTCAAACCATTTGACACGCCCCAAGTCCCGGGATCCCCTAATAGAACCTCGAACCTGGTGCGCGTAACTAACAAGAAACAAGAAACTAATGGGAAACAGGAACAATACCTGTTAGAAACAAACTGACATGATATATATACTCAAGAGTAAGGAGCTAAGATAGCTCACAACGAGTTCTAGACCAAGAAAATAAAAACCAAACATGGTTACATACAGCGGAAGACATGCCTAGCACATAATCTGGCATCAAGAGATGTCTAGAGACAACAAGTACTACACAAGTCTACCCCAAACAAGCCCTGAGTTTAACAACTCATACAACATCGTCCTTACCAAAGTGTAAAAGGACACTAGTCTCAAACCAGAACATCCTGCAGAGTACGTTCCCAGCTATGTCGAGCCTCACTGCGAACTATCCTCTGCTTTCCTGGGGGGGAAACAAATAAAGGGTGAGATAAATCTCAGTAAGCTATTAACATGCAACTATATGACATGTTATCACGCAATTCAAGTAGATACTCAAGTAATCATATATCAAGTATCATCAAGTAACAAGTATAGGAGAGGCTAGGCCAACTCAACAAGTAATCAAGCTCAAGATATGATCAGGTAACAAGTAGTCAAGTAGTGTGAGAGGCTATACCAACTCACCAAGATGCACATAGGCCTATCACGTATCATTACCTGAATCCTTCCTTATTTCTCCCAAGAATACCATTGTTGTCGATGCTTGTATAGCTGAGGACAACCACGATCAAGATCAAGAGACTGCTATGCAGTATATAAGAAGACGAGGTAACCAGTGTCATTCACAAGAACAAGATTCACGAGGTGTTCACGAGTTTAGCATTCACTTATATCAGGCGTATTGCTCTAATACAGGATGCTAAGCCCTTAATATGGCCGGTAGTAAGGGAAAAACAGACCGAATGCATAGACCCACGATTATCAGTTATGCCCCAGCCCTCGCAATAAGCGTGAACCTATACACCCCTCTGTACCAAATAAGCTAGCTGGACTCACACGAGAATGCACAAATAGATGTTTACTTGAACTACGAGAATAGAACTAAGTCCCATATTAGTGGACCAGTCTTTATGCACCATGTAATCATGTATCATGTGCTCACGAGAATATGCACCATGTAATCATGTATCATGTGCTCACGAGAATATGCACCATGTAATCATGTGCTCACGAGAATACAAGTACACGTACGCAATCATTGCGAAGACAAATCAATCTAACAATGGCACGTAGAGTGTCCATATAACACGGTCAATCCAAGTTAGAGTCTATTAATAACAGACCTCAAACAAGTAGTAGGGTATATCATTCTATATCACTTTGTCAAATGCCAAGTTCGCACGTACATATTCATATCACGTTTAACACATTAAAGTGTCTACCACGATACCCTTACTATCAAATAGATCCCAATACCTTAGACTCTAAATTCGCAGTAGAATAGGTCACATCATACCTAGTCACAATCATATCTCACGTATATGTATCGTTAGTAATCGAATACATTTTCCAACACATATTGTGTTCTGAAGTTATTCTTATTAACTTATATCGTAGTATTCACGATTATATGAATTATCTTCATATTACACTAGTCCTTATTTTCTTTAGGAACCCATTTCAAGACAAGATATCTTCTTTATTCTTTATATACTTCATTGAGTATATACACGATTAAAACCAATCACTATCACTTTAGTGTTTGTTCATAGCACTTCCAATATACACGTATCAAATTCAAGTATGTAGTAGAGTTAATCATTCTCTATCTAGTTCCATATCCCAACTCTTTTGATTATTCATACCATGTATCAAGTAATCAAGAATCCACATTCTATCAAGTAAATATATGCAAGCTTTGCATATACACTTCAAGAATCAGTCAAGTTTATTACCATACACATATATTGGTGTCAAGGCACGTACCAGATTTTATAATCTTATATTAAAGTCTTAATTCAATTCTTTCGATGTTCAAGTCATGTACAAGATTTTATTGTCTTATACTCCAAGTTACCGTCTCAACTTAAGACATTCAAGACATTCAAGACATTCAGGACATTCAAGACATTCAAGACATTCAAGACATTCAAAACATTCAAGACATTCAGGACATTAAAGACATTCAGTATATATACAAGATTTTTATCATCTTATATCCAAGTTCTCAATTCATTTCTTTGGATGGTCAAACATGTACAAGAGTTAATTATCTTATACTTCAAGTTCAAGCTAGGAAGATGAATTATACATCTTTTACGAATTATTTTCAAATCCTTTTCTTAGGACATTCAGGCTCAAGACACTAATTTGGTGCTCTCAAGGTGCACAAACATTGTTCCAAAACAAGCATAACCCATAAGTGCTTGTTCATAGCACTTTCAAGACATACAAAAGAGTTCTTCCTTTTATACTCAAGTTCTCATTTTAATTTAATGAGTAATCATGTTCAAGACTCACTTCTGATACCCACTAATCTTCTTGTATATATAAGATTCATCTTCGTTCTTGATCAAGCCAAGCTCCATCACTTATCAGAACGGAGATTCCAACTCCCAAAAGTTTGCTTCAATACACCCAATGAATCTTCGCAACTTTCATACCTTTTAGAATTTTCTTGACTATCAAAACCTTTAGGTTGTATCCAATACATACTTAAGTGAGTTCCCGTTGAGGAACACTTGTTTTGACATCATTTTGCCAAATTTCATATTCCAAATATGAACATGTGACTATGAAAATTCTAATAAGTTTATTGCTGCCCATGTAAGTTTTTCTCCAAGAAAAGTCATTCATCTCCTTTGGTTTTTACACCTTAGGTTAGAATTATCAAGTTCCAAACTTGATTATTATACATGAATTGCCTTTTAGATTTTATGACTCCAAGCCATTAATCTAAATGTGGAGTTGATATTGCATCTTTGATAGGTGGTAAATACTTCATTCTAAATGAACTTTACCTCAATACTTTCTATCTCGAAATATCCAATATTTCTTCTAATAGATTGTATTTTATCATGTGTGCAAATACTTGTATATCTTGAACGGATTTTCACAACCCCTTGTGAAAACTTGTTCAACTTCCATCTTAGGTTAAAATATATTTTCTAGGTCTCGAACCATTCGAGATACATTTTACTCCCACTGATTCTTTTAGAGATAAACCACTTATCTAGAAAAGTATCATCATAGTCAACAAACCATTTGTTTCTTATGAGTAAAATTATTATCCTCAAGTTTCCTTAGGATATCCCATGAAAGTATATTTATTAGATTTAAATGTGAGTGTGTCCCAGACAACTCCTTTCAAAAAGGATCTCACCATCTTAAATCTTTATGAAAGACAAACCAAGTTTTCTTTCACCATTTAACCTCTCTTGATAGAATTCAGATTAGCATAATCATAGCGGTTTTAAATACATAACCCCAAAATGAATAATGGAAGATCACTTTGACTTTGTCATCCAACGAACCGTATCCAATAAGGTTCTTATACTTCCACGCAGACATATCATTTGATATTCTTAGTGAAGTTAATTTGTGAAACCATTACACAACTTTAATGATGACTGTCAAATTCTTGGTTTAATTATTCATCATCATGATCCAATCATAATTTTTGAATAGTTTTACCAAGTATAACCAAAATTCTCTTTTAGCATTTCTTCTTAATGCACCATACACATCGAAATGTATTAGGTCAATTAAGACATTAGCCTTTTTACCAATCATAGTAAAAGATGTCTTGATCCAAGTAAATAAGATTTGCATAAATCATGTGATTCCAAATCATATGACTTAAAACTCCGTCCCATGGAATTTTAGATATGCATTTCTCATTTATTTGATCAAAACAATAATGCATAAAGAATTTTAATTATTTATGTTATAGTCTTTATTACTTTGTTCTTCAAGATTTAGGATATAAGATTTATTTATATGATAACACAATGAAGTAAATCATAATAAATAAAACACTTTTCTTATTCCAAATAAGAAATTAATATCCTTCATTATCTTATAACAAAATAATGTTTTTCTGCTTCATCGGTAAAGTCACTTTACAAGTGTTCTACGAACAATGTTGCAACCATTGCATCATTACTGTTTGTAGATAAAACTTTACTATAAGTAGTCTTTCATCTTACTAATTATTCTGGTATCCAATACCCAATAATTAAATTTAGAAAGAATAATTTATAACATAAATATTCCGAGTGCTAGTCCCACTACCATTCCTTTTATTGATCACCCAGAATTTTGACTACAATTCTAAATGGTCAATCCAATTGCCATTTTACCAAATTGCATCTATTAGAGTTATTATTATAACCAAAATTATTTCCTTTAGGATTGACAACTCTTGTCTTACTTTTCTTTTGGCATTTGGCCTATTTCCATCATGAACTATGAGCATTGGAGAACCATTCTCCAATATCTTCATCTTCGCCGTTTTTTAGCATGTTAATGCAATTCGAAGAGATTCTTATTCATTCTAAGCATGTCATAGTTCATCACTAAGTGATCATAACATTTGAACAATGAATCAAGAATGAGATCCGTGGCTTGCTCCAATCCAATTGGACAACCAAGTTTCTCAAGATGCTCTACGTAGCCTTTATCTTAAGCATGTGAGGTTCCACTTATTGCCCTTTACTCATTTTGCAAGAAGTGAATGCAATAATGGTTTTATACCTTTCTTGCCTAGATTGCTCTTTGAAACATGTGACTCAACTCCACGCCTATCTAATAGGCTTCCAAAGTTCCAAACTTTGTTGAAGTTTTGAGCACATAATCGCGAGCATAGGACAACTCACATTCCTAGAATCATACTCATGATTCTTGTGATTGTCTATTCTGGCTTTGGGTTCTTTAGGAATGGGCCCATCAAGAATGTACAACCCATCTTCTTGCCTTAGAACCATTCTTAGGCTCAGGATCCAATCCATGAAGTTTGTACCATTCTTTTGAAACTTTTATCCTTAACAAGGATTGATCGCAACGAAGTTAGTTGTCATTATCTACAACTCATGCAAAATTTCCAAAATTTTACAAGTACCAATCTCATTAAAGAGATAAATAATGTATTTTCCAAAAATACTCCCACTAAATTATATAACCTTCTTATACATCCAATGTATAATATAATTTAAATGGGCTAAGATCCAACTTTAATTTAATTTTGAGTCCACGGAGGCGGACCACTCAAAACTAAATTAATTAGGTAGACAACCCTGTCAATCATATCTCATATGACTCTTAGATCCTTTCATGAGACTCTTTTGATATTGGGCTAAGATCCAACTTTAATTTAACTTTGAGTCCACGGAGGCGGACCGCTCAAAATCAAATTAATTAGGTAGACAATTTCTTGTCAATCATATCTCATATGATTCTTAGGGATCCAATTTCGAAAGCATGTTTAATCTCATCTTTTGCCTAGGCCCAAAACTGTTTTGACGCCTTATTAAGTCCAACCATTTTAAACGCATAGGAAACTCTTATTCACTCATCTTGCTCATACAAAGATAAAATCAATGCACCTCGCTTTGGCGAGCCCACGTGAAAATACCCGTGTACTTACAAGTGTTTTAATCATGGCATGGCAAAAAGGACTTAAAACTTTTTTTTGAAGGTTCATCACCATATAGCATACAACACATTTATGAGCACACAAGATAAACATGTTATGCATCAAGTTTAGTCACTAAATTAATCTCCATTAATTTAAGCATAATATTTATGTGTCATTAGTTTCTCTATAATTATGAGGATGAGATTATTTGAACTTTGGTCATCATCTCCAAATCAAGACAACAAGAAGTGCGGCCGAACTAAGCCATAGGCAACCACAATTCCGCACTAATTCAAGAAACCAAGAAAGTAGTCCATGTGGCCGAAACTAAGCAATAGATGGTCTCGATGAACGTAGGCCAATTGCATTCACAATTCCACTTGGATCTACAATCATTGAATCAAGAACTTTATTTCTCAATTTTAGCAATTATGAACTCTTCATAATTCTAATTTCGTTTTATCTTTGAAACCTTGATTGCGATCAAGATTGGGAAACACAATCTCGATGAACGTAGATTAGCCATCCAAACCTTGAACTAATCTTAGAATCACAAGACTAAAACAAATAGGAGATTTAAACCCAAGATCCACACCCAAAACCCAAACCCTACCCCCGCGCCAAACCCTAGGTCCGGCCGGGTCAAGGCTTGGGTCCGGTCGGACCCCTTGCGAAAAATCCAAATTTTTAAAGTTCCAAAATTTATCTCAAAATTGTTTTTCCAGATTCAATTAGGATTTGGTGTTCTTGGTGATCCAATCACCATGATCATCAAAACCTTGAATAAACGATTTATTCTTGAATCCCTAGAATATCAAAGCTTTGATCCAATCAAAAATTGATAATCCAAACAATTTTAAATCCACCATAATTTTAATTGCGATTGAACAGTGCGATTAAAGTTTATAAAACAATAAACCACATAAAACGCATAGACCACATAATCATCATAATCCCAATATTCAAATCATGCTAGGCACATAAACAATTTATATACACACAACATGATCTTAGTATTGAAATAATCAACATGAACGGGGCTCTGATACCATTGTTGGGTTTCGTAGTAACATGCGCAGCGGAATTAAGCATTTAAAATTTAATGAAACCCAAAGCCCATAGATCCATTCATATGATTAAGTCAAATACAACATAATGAATACTAGAATACTAACCCTTGATGCCTTTGATTTTGCAACCTTGAATTCGATAGAGACTTGAAAACTTGATCACGATCATAGCAATAATCACGAACTTTGAAGATGATAAGTTTCACCCTCTAGCGGTATCCACACCATGAACGAATATCAAGAACACTTGATCTTGGTTGCTAGACCAATAATTGTAAAACACACTTTCACAATTTAATAAAGAACTATATGGAATTTATTTGTGAATTATTTTGTTCCTCAATCAATGATATCTTAGAACAAAATAAAATCTCTCTCAAACTCTTTGAGACTCACAAAAGCACTAGTCAATATGGTCTGGCCGAATTGGTGTTTTTATACACAATTAAGACCTATTCCAAATAGGTAACTTGTGTCAAAAACCATTCCTAATCGAATTAGGAAATTTCCAATCGGCATACCGGGCGCCCGCCTGGTCCTACCCAGGCGCCCGCTTGTTTGGACAGAAAGTCCAATTCCTTTCCGGCTTGTTCAGGCGCCCGCCTGGTGCAACCCAAGCGCCCGCTTGGTTGACCAGGAGGCCCAGAACTTTCCAGAAATTCCTTGGAAGTCCTCCGACCTTAAATGCCAATATAGTCCTTTTATTTAAGATTCGTTCTATTGTGTGTGACCCTCTAGGATTATACTAAGTTGGCAATGGGCTCAAACATGATTCCATAAGATATGATTAGGTTCTAGCAAACCGTCATACCTACCCAAATAGTATAACTAGATACAAGTTCGCATTCCTTTTAGAACATGTCATAATCCCTTTGTCCACGATGTCATTGAACACAAGTCATGGTCAACAAGTCAACTTGTATTGTTCAATACTTTCTCGATTCCGAATATGTTGATAATCCAAATGACATTGATCCAATCAATCCATTTGAGTTTGGCCAAACATTTCACCAACATCATTCCTTCGAGGGGCCCAAGCTTGACATCTCTCCGAAGAGGGACAAATCCATTTAGCTTATTATTCTTCCCTACGTGAATCCAATCATGCCAATCATACCCTTTATAACTACCGTGTTAAGGCAGCGTTTGAATATGTCAAACATAATGTTCATCAAGTGGAAGACTATAATAACTTCATGTCTAAGGATTCAAATGACATAACTAATATGAGATTTATATATGACATCGACCATGACATAAATCTCATACCGCGGGTCATGTCCAGTACCTTGTTCCAACCAAGTACCCATAAATCTAACATGATCATCCCATGATCATTTAGCCTTTATACTAGTGCTTAAGAAGCTCTAGGGACGGAGATTATTATAAGCAAACACGAGCCATAATAATAATCCTATTATCTCTTCATTATCATGATAACTTACAACGTTCAACAAACGTGCCTAGGGCACCAACACCAACACCTACAAGGGACCGGGCGGGAGCTCATCAAAGCACTTTTGAAACCAAAACTTCTGATGAAATGGGCGGGCGCTCGAAGGACCACCAGGCGGGCGCCTGGTACAATTTTCAGCAAACCTCAAATTTCTTTCCAGACATAGAATTCTCCGTCCCGAGCGTAGGAGTATACTTTTACTCACAATTCCACATTACCCAGGACATATAATAAGATTAAATCACTTATTTCAATTATACTTTCTTATTTCAACAGAGACTTTTATACTTACAAATTCTGCGTCCCAAGTGTAGGAGTATAAACCCACTAACACTTTCTAACATTCAAGAGCGCATTTTAACATGCTCAGAACACTTCTATAGGGTCACTTTATTAATTTATCACCGTCCCATAAGTAATAGAATAATTTCCTTTTATTCCAATTAAATATTTCACCGTCCCAAAAGTATAAGTATAATTTCTTAATATACTAATATAATCATTTAGGGATACTTCCATTCATTTTCCCGTACCACAAATAATGGTACAATTTTTCTAATAACATTTAAATCAAGTTAATATTTTACCGTCTCACGAGTAGGAGTAACTTTTCTACTAACCTTTTAACAAACCCAGGAGGGTTAACCAAGTTTAAAACACTTTTTCAAGTTTCTTTCATACGCAGTATATTTATACTCCCTTTGTCCCAAAATTACAAGTATCACGAAAATTGCTCAAAACACAATTTTAACAAGAACAAGTATCGGGAATAACATATATATATGCATGTTATTGCAAGTAAGGGGGAGTCAATAGCTTACCTAGTCCGAAATCAAGTTGACCCAAATTAATTTTTGATCGGTCGGAAACGCTCTATTCAACGCCACGAATATTTATCCGGGACCGAAATCACGAACGGAGGGATAATTAAGCTCGAGAAGTCGAGAATAGGAAGAATCCTAAACCAAGCTTTTTCACCCAGAGAGAGTACGAGAAAGTTTGAGAATGAATTGCCTTTCTCAGGCAAACAACATGATATACTTGGAACTTTCCAAGAATTGCAACTAGGCCCCTCAAGTTTCACTTTCTACAAAAAAGCACCTAAAGTCATATTTTCACAAATGACCCTAAAGTCAAAACTAGACATTTAACCACCTTAATATTCTAAAGCAGTTAATAAATTAATTCAAGTAAAACTAGCACATAATATGCAAGTTCAAGCATTTAAGCAAGTACGTCAAGAAATTTAACAAGAATTAGGACGGGCGTTACATCCTCCCCTCCTTAAAGAAAATTCGTCCTCGAATTTTACTGATCAAGATTATAACATATATAATCAACAAATAGAACTCAAGAGCATCAAGACTATACACATATACTCACAAATAGATATTACACGTATGCTCACAAATATTCTATACAATCCAGATGTATCAATTATAACATCGAAACACATAAAGTCAAGCAGACTCGATTAGTCAATCCACTATATTGGTGAAACTTGACATATCCACTAAAATAATAGAACTGGTCATATCCTCCAGATCACTGTAATACTAGTCAAATCCACTAGGCAATCTCAAATACTGAAGTCGTGGTCATCCATCATTTCAATATTTAAACATTGACTTCACGTTTATCAATCCATCGAAAAGGTATAGCTCTCGGTGTCAAATAATTAACGATAGAGCTGCCTTCGAAATTCATTAATGAATCTCTAACAGGATCAAGAAAATCTCAAGAACACGCGTACCTTGGTTGTTTCCACTTATAGGTCAACAAAGATGCCTGAAGTAAACCCACTTCAAAATAGATATATCCTCTATCAAGAAATTTCTCAAGTTGAATCTTCAACTCTTTTAACTCAATCGAGGTCAAGAACATTAATCCAGATGTCAGCACTGTATTCGCACTGTATTCGCACTGTAACAACTCAAGATAATCCAAGTTTCTCATCAAGTAACATGTATTACTCAGTAGAAATTATAGCTAAGATCTCATCAAGAATGGGTACATCCATCTGGTTTGGTGTAGAAATTCCACTGTCAATCACATAGGTTAAATACCCAGTACAATCTCGATAACACTGTTCGAACTTTCAATGCAGAACATGAATATTATACATAATTATATCATGCTCATAAAAATAGTCAAGCATACTAGCATAGAACTATTCACCATCTATTGTGGCAAACAAGAATGGCATAACATATAGAAAGCCAAATCATAACACGTAAGAGCCAAGCCATAACACGTATCACATCAATGTCCCATCTAGGTAAAATGACCAAGTTAACATAGAACGTATAGGGTGTTATCACCCACACTTCTATCAAGCTCTTATACATAACGATATCAAGCATGTAGTCTCTTACTGGAAAATACACTTCCACGTAATTCACGAGATAAGGACAAGCATGCATATATAGCACGAAACAATGTCCACAAGACAAGATAGATACGCCTAAGTCTTTAAAGACTCGCGCTCTCGATTCCCAAACCATCTAATCCAATTGGATCAACAGTATCAACACCAGTCCTATGCCTGGTATAACAACAAGTAACGAAGCACTCGGCGTCGAAAACACACCCAAGACTAACCCAACCTAGGCCATAGACCCTATCCAGGCTTAGAGCTAAACCATAGCTCTGATACCAAACTGACACGCCCCAAGTCCCGGGATCCCCTAATAGAACCTCGAACCTGGTGCGCGTAACTAACAAGAAACAAGAAACTAATGGGAAACAGGAACAATACCTGTTAGAAACAAACTGACATGATATATATACTCAAGAGTAAGGAGCTAAGATAGCTCACAACGAGTTCTAGACCAAGAAAATTAAAACCAAACATGGTTACATACAGCGGAAGACATGCCTAGCACATAATCTGGTATCAAGAGATGTCTAGAGACAACAAGTACTACACAAGTCTACCCCAAACAAGCCCTGAGTTTAACAACTCATACAACATCGTCCTTACCAAAGTGTAAAAGGACACTAGTCTCAAACCAGAACATCCTGCAGAGTACGTTCCCAGCTATGTTGAGCCTCACTGCGAACTATCCCCTGCTTTCCTGGGGGGGGGGAACAAATAAAGGGTGAGATAAATCTCAGTAAGCTATTAACATGCAACTACATGACATGTTATCACGCAATTCAAGTAGATACTCAAGTAATCATACATCAAGTATCATCAAGTAACAAGTATAGGAGAGGCTAGGCCAACTCAACAAGTAATCAAGCTCAAGATATGATCAGGTAACAAGTAGTCAAGTAGTGTGAGAGGCTAGACCAACTCACCAAGATGCACATAGGACTATCACGTATCATTACCTGAATCCTTCCTTATTTCTCCCAAGAATACCATTGTTGTCGATACTTGTATAGCTGAGGACAACCACGATCAAGATCAAGAGACTGCTATGCAGTATATAAGAAGACCCGGTAACCAGTGTCATTCACAAGAACAATATTCACGAGGTGTTCATGAGTTTAGCATTCACTTATATCAGGCGTATTGCTCTAATACAGGATGCTAAGCCCTTACTATGGCCGGTAGTAAGGGAAAAACAGACCGAATGCATAGACCCACGATTATCACTTATGCCCCAGCCCTCGCAATAAGCGTGAACCTATACACCCCTCTGCACCAAATAAGCCAGCTGGACTCACACGAGAATGCAGAAATAGATGTTTACTTGAACTACGAGAATAGAACTAAGTCCCATATTAGTGGACCAGTCTTTATGCACCATGTAATCATGTATCATGTGCTCACGAGAATAGGCACCATGTAATCATGTATCATGTGCTCACGAGAATATGCACCATGTAATCATTTATCATGTGCTCACGAGAATACAAGTACACGTACGCAATCATTGCGAAGACAAATCAATCTAACAATGGCACGTAGAGTGTCCATATAACACGGTCAATCCAAGTTAGAGTCTATTAATAACAGACCTCAAACAAGTAGTAGGGTATATCATTCTATATCACTTTGTCACATGCCAAGTTCGAACGTACATATTCGTATCACGTTTAACACATTAAAGTGTCTACCATGATACCCTTACTATCAAATAGAGTCCAATACCTTAGACTCTAAATTCGCAGTAGAATAGGTCACATCATACCTAGTCACAATCATATCTCACGTACATGTATCGTTAGTAATCGAATACATTTTCCAACACATATTGTGTTCTGAAGTTATTCTTATTAACTTATATCGTAGTATTCACGATTATATGAATTATCTTCATATTACACTAGTCCCTATTTTCTTTAGGAACCCATTTCAAGACCAGATATCTTCTTTATTCTTTATATACTTCATTGAGTATATACACGATTAAAACCAATCACTAGCACTTTAGTGTTTGTTCATAGCACTTCCAATATACACGTATCAAATTCAAGTATGTAGTAGAGTTAATCAATCTCTATCTAGTTCCATATCCCAACTCTTTTGATTATTCATACCATGTATCAAGTAATCAAGAAGCCACATTCTATCAAGTAAATATATGCAAGCTTTGCATATACACTTCAAGAATCAGTCAAGTTTATTACCATACTTATATTGGTGTCAAGGCACGTACCAGATTTTATAATCTTATATTCAAGTCTTAATTCAATTCTTTGGATGTTCAAGTCATGTACAAGATTTTATTGTCTTATACTCCAAGTTACCGTCTCAACTTAAGACATTCAAGACATTCAAGACATTCAGGACATTCAAGACATTCAGGACATTCAAGACATTCAAGACATTCAGGACATTCAAGACATTCAGTACATATACAAGATTTTTATCATCTTATATTCAAGTTCTCAATTCATTTCTTTGGATGGTTAAACATATACAAGAGTTAATTATCTTATACTTCAAGTTCAAGCTAAGGAAGATGAATTATACATCTTTTACGAATTATTTTCAAATCCTTTTCTTAGGACATTCAGGCTCAAGACACTAATTTGGTGCTCTCAAGGTGCACAAACATTGTTCCAAAACAAGCATAACCCATAAGTGCTTGTTCATAGCACTTTCAAGACATACAAAAGAGTTCTTCCTTTTATACTCAAGTTCTCATTTTAATTTAATGAGTAATCATGTTCAAGACTCACTTCTGATACCCCTAAGGTATCACAACACTTGCTAGGACATCTTATCTTAAGGCTATATGCCTTAACAAGGGATAAGCTTTCAATATAATTTAGATTTAAAACACTTTAGTTGAAACAGGGGACCGGGCGGGAGCTCATCAAAGCACTTTTGAAACCAAAACTTCTGATGAAATGGGCGGGCGCTCGAAGGACCACCAGGCGGGCGCCTGGTACAATTTTCAGCAAACCTCAAATTTCTTTCCAGACATAGAATTCTCCGTCCCGAGCGTAGGAGTATACTTTTACTCACAATTCCACATTACCCAGGACATATAATAAGATTAAATCACTTATTTCAATTATACTTTCTTATTTCAACAAAGACTTTTATACTTACAAATTCTCCGTCCCAAGTGTAGGAGTATAAACCCACTAACACTTTCTAACATTCAAGAGTGTATTTTAACATGCTCAGAACACTTCTATAGGGACACTTTATTAATTTATCACCGTCCCATAAGTAATAGAATAATTTCCTTTTATTCCAATTAAATATTTCACCGTCCCAAAAGTAAAAGTATAATTTCCTAAAATACTAATATAATCATTTAGGGATACTTCCATTCATTTTCCCGTACCACAAATAATGGTACAATTTTTCTAATAACATTTAAATCAAGTTAATATTTTACCGTCTCACGAGTAGGAGTAACTTTTCTACTAACCTTTTAACAAACCCAGGAGGGTTAACCAAGTTTAAAACACTTTTTCAAGTTTCTTTCATACGCAGTATATTTATACTCCCTTTGTCCCAAAATTACAAGTATCACGAAAATTGCTCAAAACACAATTTTAACAAGAACAAGTATCGGGAATAACATATATATATGCATGTTATTGCAAGTAAGGGGAATCAATAGCTTACCTAGTTCGAAATCAAGTTGACCCAAATTAATTTCTGATCGGTCGGAAACACTCTATTCAACGCCACGAATATTTATCCGGGACCGGAATCACGAACGGAGGGATAATTAAGCTCGAGGAGTCGAGAATAGGAAGAATCCTAAACCAAGCTTTTTCACCCAGAGAGAGTACGAGAAAGTTTGTGAATGAATTGCCTTTCTCAGGCAAACAACATGATATACTTGGAACTTTCCAAGAATTGCAACTAGGCCCCTCAAGTTTCACTTTCTACAAAAAAGCACCTAAAGTCATATTTTCACAAATGACCCTAAAGTTAAAACTAGACATTTAACCACCTTAATATTCTAAAGCAGTTAATAAATTAATTCAAGTAAAACTAGCACATAATATGCAAGTTCAAGCATTTAAGCAAGTATGTCAAGAAATTTAACAAGAATTAGGACGGGCGTTGTACCATTAGCTTTCAAAGCCTCAACAAGTAGATTGAACTGGCTTTTTTGAGTCTCCACTACTTCCTTCAGTTGCTTCACTTCATCACGAGAATGGCATAGTTCTTCTTTTAGCTCTTTAACTTCTTCATCACATAAGCGCTCAGATTCTTGAGAAGCTGAAGAAGACATTCGGCGTCGAACATCACGCACCATTCCATGACCCATACCCCTCATATAACTTCCAACACTTGGACCCAATTCTTCGAGAGTTTCTGTCATAATGTTCACTCCTGTGAGTGGATCAGGGAGTGGAATATCTTGCATTGGAGTGTCAGACGGTGGATACTGAGATTCATATTCATGGTTGAACTCATCTATCTTTTCTTGCATCTTTGCCTAAAATGAAAAACATAAATATTAATGAAAACAAACTAACAGAAAAAATGCAATGTATATTTATGAGCACACACTAACATATAGAGGTGTTGCATCTGGATTATCAGGAGTCACATAAACATTCTTGAAATTCTCCACTTCTGGGAATTTAGGGCCCTCCTCCTACATAAATAATTAAACATTATTAAGAAAAATAAAAGGCTAATCACTTTTGAAATATCCTTTGTAAAAAAAATACCTCTCGAAGTTGTTGAATCCTGTATACAAACAATTTTGCTCCAGCATGATGATTTAGCTTCTTCTTTCGCCGATTACGCTTGTTAGCCACTGATCTCCTCTATTTAAATACACATACAAATACCATAAAAGTTAACTTTATAAACCAGTAATATAAAAGAAAGTAAATATAGATATGAAATGTGAAAAACTGAACTAAGTAATGCAACTGTCCAAAAATTAAATTTAAACTAAATGTACAAAAAAAATCCATTTAATTCCACATAAATAAAGATTATAGAGGACTCAATTGGACTAACTGATACAAGGCATCACATGGGGAAACACAAACACGAAGAAAAAAAAAGCAAATTGACCTAGACATTAGTAGGGTGGGAACAACCAGAAAACTGCACAAAGAAAAAAAAATCACATTACCCTCTTCAATCTTCTATTAGATCACCCTCTAAGATTCTCACAAAAATATCAAATAGTAATGAAAACCACAAACTTCTCGACTTTAAAACAATAAAATCATCTTCTAGGCAGTCTTTCAAAAATCAGAATTTTACATGGGAAAGAAATTAACATTTTCTATAAGATGCGATAAAAGTAAAATGAAATAGTGAAGATTGAAAAAAGAGAATAAACCCAAAGGTTGGTCTTTATTCATACAAGATGCGAAAATAAAATTTCCAAAACATGGGCGGAATGAACAATAGAACAAACACCACTTGTGAACCGCTAATCTGTAATATTTTCATATTAAGTACTCATACATGCACATCTATATATTCAGTTAAGAGACAAGTTGCTCTTACTTGGAATTTTGGGCTTGCGAAATGGTCACATAAATCACTCCAATAAATTTGTCGACGAGGCTGTATAAACTCAGCGGGAATGGCAACTCGAGCTTCTTCCACGGATGAAAAACTTTTAAAGTATGTATGACAATCAGTCTTTGAACCGATCTTTAAAAATAGAGTGGATGTAGTCTCTTGTCGGCTCATCATCATAATTGATGTCAAAGTGGAGCTGTATTATTTCAAACATAAAATAAATAATTAAATGCCTGGAAAAATAATAAAGTATTCATCAACTTAATTTCAGATAAATTTTACTCCCTCCGTCCCAAAATGATCTTCTAATTTGCCATTCCTCATTGTCCCTAAAAGTTCTACACCTTTCTACAATTTAGGCTTAAAAGTGCATAAACAAAACATGACTAATGAAGCAAACTGTGCATATCCTTAAAAAGTTTGAAGAGTCAAACGCGAAGATCATTTTGGGACGGAGGGAGTACTTATTAAGCTAAATTGAAATACTAACCGTGAGAAAATCACGAAACCAATTGGTAAATTGTTGACGATGTTGCTCATAATAAAAGTCAACATGGTACATACTCTTCATCAGTTCAACATGTTCAGCCATGAACAAGGCGACCTCTGCACAATTGTTTAGACAGAACCAGTGCGCAACATCCATATCCTCCGTTGTAAAATCTTGAGATTTTCTTGCTTTACCAAATGGTCGAGCGATTTGTGAGAAAACAGAAATGCTAGTTGACCGTGTGCCACCATCATCGTATCTTGGTGCTTGATTAAAGGCCGTAGTAACATTACAGAGGTACATGGAACAAAAGGTAAGTGATTCAACTGCAATGTATGCTTCGGCTATGGATGCTTCTGGTCGATACCTATTTCTGACATATTCTTTATATGTTCCCATTAATCTGTAAATTTAATAGGAAAAGTTAGACACGTAGAGAAAAAAGAATATAATGAAAATATTAATAAATTATATTACCTCTCAAAAGGATACATCCAACGATATTGGACTGGTCCACCTAGTCAGGCTTTGGATGCCAAATGAATTGTGAGGTGGATCATGACTGTGAAAAAGGCTGGGGGGGGAATCTGCTCAAACTTGCATAAGAATAATACAATCTCATGCTGTAACTTCTCAACATCAGACTTACGTAATGTCTTAGCACATAACTGTTGGAAGTACCATGACAACTCTATTATTGGCTCTACCACAAGATGAGGAAGGAATCCTTGAATAGCAACCGGAACCAATCGCTGCAATAGAACATGACAATCATGGCTCTTCAACCCCAGTAACTTTCCATCATTTCTCCTTACACATCGTGATATATTTGAAGCGTATCCATCAGGAAACTTAACAGAAGAAAGAAATTGGGAGATTTTTTTCTTATGTGTTGGTTTAACTGTAAAAATAGGATGAGGTTTTGTCCAATTGCCACCTTTATCTTGCAAGCACAGGCCTTTTTTTATTCCCCACTTCATGCATTCCTTCCTTGCATTGGGTGTATCTTTTGACTTCCCTTCTATGCCAAGAATGGTGTATACAAGAGTATCATAAACATTCTTCTCAATGTGCATGACATCAAGATTATGTCTGAGCTTGACCAATAAGGAAGATAAAAAAAGATACTCTTCTTTGTCCAGTTACTATTTTCTTCTGGTCTTTGTATATTAGAACTTTGATTTTTTCCAAATGGAGGAAACTGCAACTCATTCAGCTTGTCTAAAATTTCTTCTCCTGACCATTCATGTGGAGGTACACGGAGCTCCCTTTCGCCATCAAAATCATCTTTGGAGGTATTAAATCGAAGATGGTGATCAGAAGGTAACCATCTTCGGTGCCCCATAAAACAAACCTTCCCAGCAGCCCAACTAGATGTTACATCATCCTTGCAAACCGGACAAGCGTTATAACCAACAGTGCTCTAACCTGAAGTGATTCCATAAGCTGGGAAATCATGTATAGTCCACATAAGCATAGCCCGTAACATAAATTGTGACCCAGAGTACTTATCAAAAGTATTTACACCATTCACCCACAACTCTTTCAACTCATCAATCAATGGTCGCAAATAAACATCTAAATCCTTTCCTGGATAACCAGGAATATGCAGAGTTAACATTTAAAACTCTTTCCGCATACACCTCCAAGGCGGTAAATTATTAGGAACCACAACAACGGGCCAAGTGCTGTGGTTAGCATTCATATCATGGATTAAAACCATTTGTAGCAAGATCTAATCTTATGTTTCGAGGCTCTGATGCAAAACCAGGGTAGTCAAGGTTAAATGACTTCCACGCCTCTCCGTCTGCAGGATGCCTCAGAAAATCATCATCCACTCTTTCCTCCTTGTGCCATCTCATATCTTTTGCAGTGTGCAAAGACATGTATAATCGTTGCAATCTCGGTGTTAATGTTAAGTAAAACATTGCCTTGTGTGGAACTTTCTTCTTTGTATAACTGGAACTAGGATTGTATCTTGGGTGATCACACACGAGGCACATATCTAAAGCCTCGTATTCCTTATAATACAGAACACAATCGTTTTGACAAGCATGAATTTTTTTATAGCCCAACCCCAACCTCTTTAACACCTTGAACGCTTTACGGGTATCATGAGGCAATGTGTTTCCCTCAGGAAGAATACACCTCATCATCTCCAGCAAATAATCAAACTGGCAATTCGCAGTACGAGATTTGACTTTGTAATGTAGTAACCCCACAAGGCCAGTAAGTGAAGAGAATTGTGTGTAACCCGGGTACAACTCTTGCAAGGCTTGCTCCAGGAGTTTTTCATAGTCCAAGATCTCTTGACTACGCTCATCGTTTACATCCTCATCTACAGTATTGTAATGCATTGACGCAAAAGGATATGCATCATTTATTATGCCCATCACTTTGTCATTATCATCAAAATACTACTGGTTTTATGCCGACGATGATGTTGAAGCAACATCTGAACGTTCACCGTGATGTATCCACGTCGTATAGTTGGACATCATCCCCTTTCATAATAAGTGAGATTTTACTTCAGAGATATAGTAAAAGACCATGTTGTTGCAGTTAGGGCATGAACACAGGATCATGCCAGATGAATCATGATTATGTAATACTGCAAACTCAAGAAACCTATCAAACCCATCTATATGTTCTCTAGAAAATTTGTTGGGAATATACATCCAACTTTTATCAATTATAAGAAAGAGTGAGAATCTAATATGAAGCGAATAAGAAGAATTGGTGATGAACGACATGTACCGAACCGGGGTGTCGGACCGGGATGTATACAGGCCCAAGCCCAATGACAAGGGCCCAGATGCAGCCCAGCTGAGCCATGTGCCGAGGTGATAACCGTATGACGACTTGTGCCAAATTGATAGGAATGAAGGATGCATGCCTAAAATTCTGCCATACCAATAAACAAACTCCATATCATATACAAATATAGAGAATCCTTATCTAAACAAGGAGATCTCTACCATAATAAAAACAGGATATTCAACATCCTTATCTAGACTCTATCTTATCAGAATACGAGTCATACAACAACATGGGCTCCCTGGATTTTCTAACAAGTCAGGACTCATTCACCCACGCCTATATAAACAGGTCCTCTATATAGGAAACGGGTAATGAATTCTTTTGGCTCTAAACTCTAGTCAATTGATTTCTTTATACACTTACAATCCGTATTCTTATTCTCACGCCGGAGCGCCTTCGCCGGTGAAGCCCCAGCGTCGTTTACGTTTGCTCATTGTGCGCAGATCCGTACGAGGAAGTTCTCATTGCTGGATTTATCCAAACCGTTAGACGAAAGGCTGATCCAGACCGTTTTTGGCAGCATCAGTTTGTTTCCATTATCGGGAAACGTACGATCGGAGAAATTTTTGTCCGGATAATCGCAATTTCCTCATGGTTAGAATTCTGGCTGACGGTGCACAGGCTAGTGTTACGCCTGATGCCAATCTTAATCCGCCACCACCTAACGTGGCCAATAATGCTGCTTTAAATCAAGGGCTCCCTCCTCCGCCTCTACCTCAAGGAGGCGGAATGCATACACGTTCTAGAGGGCCTCCACCTGAGGTTACCTAGCCCTATGGACGGAGGAGACGAACCACTTCACGCCCTCAGAATACCGAAGCTGGCCCATCCAGGCCATCGCCAATTGATCGGAGGATGTTGCTACAACAAAATCTCTCGACCCTCCAACAGCAAGCAGACGCTCAAAGGGCTCTTTTGGAATGACCCTGAACATTCCTTGGTACCCTTTATTCAGCCCTCTGATACTAGAGGAGCTCCTGAAGGCGAGGGAATAAGTAACCTTAGGGGAGAGATGTTTAGGTGCCCGTTCAAGCCGACTTGATGGTTGACTTGGCCCAATTAACAATGGGGCGAGAGATCTGAGAGATCAGATAAACCAGATGAGGGAAGACGAGGAGGAGTCTCCAGATGTAAGAATTCTAGGAGAAAGGCGGCGATGGGAGAACCAACATCAAGCCCCACCAAGGCAGGTACCACCTCACCGCACTCTACCGAGACGACCTCTAGCTGATCCAGAGATAAGCCGAGTCGCTGGAATAGGCCAAGATAAAGAAAGAGAGAGACCCAGGAGTTCTCATCGCAGCTCGGCGATAAGCGAAAGACTCATAATGGATTTACAGGAGAGGCTGGAAAACATAGAAATGAACTAGGGGCAGAGAAAGCCCAGGACTGATTATGACGCAATGCGTCCATTTTCACAATGGATCAAGGATTCTCCACCTACTCCCCAATTGAAGCTCCCTCACCTGGACAAAAACTCCGGCAATTCTGATGCATTGGATCATCTCCAATCTTTTGAAGGAATGATGGCACTAGTGTCCAACCAGGATGATGTACTTTGCAAGGCCTTTGCTAGTACATTGAATGGAGCAACCAGGTCTTGGTTCATGGACCTGGAAAGGAGAAGCATTGATTTCTTCTCTAAATTAAATTCAAGATACTTGGAATATTTCGCCACTGCAGGGGCAAGAAACAAAAGGTTGTCAGACCTAGCAAACATAGCTCAAGGGAAAAACGAGTCGACGATGAGCTTTTATAATAGATTCAGGAACTTTGCCGACTTGATTGATGAGCGACTCACCAACCGGGAGATTATAATGTGCTTCACTAATGGGCAAAGATCAGACGATCTCACTTATGAGTTGTCGGTGAGAGAACCTCTCACAAAATCTGAATTATACCATGTGGCTTATGCAACGGCTACTACAGAAGAGAAAAAGTTGTTGATGTCTGGAGACCGAGATCGGGAATGAGGACGAGAAAGCAAGCCGCCTACTTCTGACTCGGCCCAAGGTACCAATGGAGGTGGAAACCGAGGAAATAATAGAATGAGAGGGACAGAGGTCTTCACCACCTCACAAAACCGATCTCCGAGATAATGAACGTGGTAAATCTTTCTAATCCAAAACCCCTCAAAGACAACCCAAAATTCCCCAGGGACACAAGCAAATACTGTGCCTATCACAGGGACAACGGGCACGAGATAGACAATTGCTATGCCCTAAAGAAAATATTGCAACGATGGGCTGATCAAGGGAAGCTGAATGAATTCATAGCAAAGAAAGACAATAAGCGCCTGAGGGAAGACGAGAAGGAAGATGACCGAGAAGATAGACCGCCACGGGCAAAGCTGATCGGAGTAATAAGAGAAGAAATCCCCTCAAACACAAGGCTAAAGGAGAAGATCTATGAACTAAGTAAGGTCTATCACATCCCCCCTTGGATTCACAAAGGGGAAGAAGTGATCAGTTTTTCTTCGAATGAGCTAGCTGGAAACAGGGCGATGAGGGAACAGCCGTTGGTCATCACAGGCAGAATTGATAACTGTGAATCAGAAAGGCTCCTAGACCTAGACCTGGTTGAGGCAAAAAGGCTGACTGCTCAGCTTATAATGATTAACTACAAGCAGAGAACCAAGGCCTATCACGACAGCAAAGTAAAGAAGAGAGTTTTTGAAGTCGGTGACTGGATGCTCAGAAAGATCAAGTCGACACACAGGAAGGCTCAACAAAACAAGCTCTCTCCAAATTGGGAAGGTCCGTTATCCGAGAAGGTACCTACATGCTCAAAACTCTAGAAGGAAAAGAGCTGAAACACCCATGGCATTCGGAGCACTTGAGGAAATACTATAAGTAACATCTCGGCAACCTACCTACTTTTAATACTTTCTAGTTAGATTTTCGGTCTTTTTAGTTACTTCTAGTACATTTATTTCTCTAGTTTATTTTATCAATAAAAGTTTTTTTTCCTTCACATTATGGAGTTACATTCCTAGTACATGACACTAGAGCACGACTCAAGCATTACTTAACAAATGCCGAGACCGTTATCCAAAGTCGAGCACTTACGCCTAACCTCTCAAAGCCTAGTTTCAATAAACTAGCACGGCCACGACATACACGATGTGCGGGGCCCCTTTACGAGATAAGGCTAAAACATCCCGACTCTTAACAATTTGACCTAGTTTTGACAACTAGTCCTCTCAAATTTGAGTTCAGATTAAGACATCTGAATCCAGTGACAATTTGAGAATAGTTTGACAACTAGTTCTTTCAAATTTAACAAAATCGAGCCTCTAAACCTCGTCACGGCCTATAACAGTGAAACAACCACGGCCTGTAAACAGCCAAAACCGGCCTTACAATCTCTCATCATTTCAAACCGAGTTAGGAATCTTAAACCGAGATCCCTTAACTATAACAATGACATTCAAGGAGATAACAAGGGTTAAGTAATACCTCAAACTGAGGAATAAATCCCTACAATGATAAGTATTTACGCCCCCCAGATAACACTTGGCCCAGGCAAGCAAATACTTAGAACAAAAATGACATGTCCCAGCCAAACTGGCTCACAAACATAAAAATAAATTGTATCAAACAGCCCATCGGCTCTACGCAACACATCAAGTTCGTAAAAACTTATGGAAACTGCTCTCCCTCGTCATCCTCACCCTCATCAGGGCCCAACTCCTCCTTAAAAAAGCTCGACCAAGGTATGAAAATTGTTGGGATCAACTGGGGGAACGCTCCAGACCGGTCTCCCCTCAGCCTCGTCCTCTTGAGCTATGAGTTTAAGGGTGTTAGTGGAGTACGGGATCGGGGAATGTGCTACATGAGCTTCCACACCATAAGCATCATTCAGCAAGAGATAGGCCCACTTCTCAATTGGAACATTTACTTCAATATCTATGTGGAGTTGGCGAGCCGCGTGAGTATAGCCATCAATATAAGTAGACTTTACCTGATCATCAATGATCGACAGCATCACAGTACGTTGGAAGTTCAGCATGGCAGCCTTCTCTTTGCCAGGAATGCTCTCCTCCAATTGTTGGAACCTCATCTCCATCTCCTCTTTCTCCTTGGCCAAAAGGCGGCATTCTCCCTCTCTTTCTCAATCTTCTCCCGAAGTGACTTAGCCTCCTCCTCAAACTTCCTAGTAGCTGCTCTCTGTTTCTCGATCTCGGCCTCAGCATCCCCGATAGCTTTGATCCTCTCGGTATGGGCCAGTTTGGCATTTTCGCGCACCTTATTGACTAACTCCACAGTCTACCCTAGTTTCACTTGGGCCCAAGTCGCTTTGCTCTCCAGATCGGTCATCTTCTTACTAACTCCACACCATTGCGTCGCCTCGTGTTTGGCGAGGGTGGCAAGCTACACAAAGAAGTCGATGTCACCAAGAGGAACAAAAGAACAATCAGAGAACAGCCAAGTTAGCCTATTACCTCGGCGATAATGAGACCCTTGCGTTCAACCATATGGGCATAAGTGGGCGGCATAGAAGTAAATCCTTGCAGGAGATCGGCATCAAAGGCTCATTCCAAAATTGGCCGGCCAAGTCTCATCATCAGACCAGATCTGGCAGTAACGTCGAGGCTTTTCAACGGACGGACATCTGAAAAATCTGCTATCAAGGCATCAATCTCCTCAGAGGAAAAAGCAGACGGAATATCAGTAGGTGGAACAATAGAAGAATGCCTTTTAGGTGATGGCTCCTCTGACAGCTCGTCACCACTTCCTATAGCACGTTTTTCACCAAGGGGCTCGCCACCATCTGCCACCCCGGTGTCTTAAAAAACAGTATCCCCACTTTGATTCGGGCCAAGATTAGACACCGTTGGCTCCACACCACCTACATTCACTTCAACTCGGCCTCCGGGAGCCACATCGGTAGTAAGGAGAGAACTAGCCTCCTTACTAGCTAAGGTCTCCTGCCGTGCTCCCATATCGGCATGCCTTTTGGAGCGTCCCGAGGTCTTTGATTTCAGCCTCATCTTGTTTAGAAGCTTGTTGGGGTCAGAAGAGTACGCACGAGCCAACTCTCTCTCCTCATCCATGGTCAAATCTGTCAAGTACAAAGATAAGAGTTAGAAGCCAAACACGGAAGAATCACAATATAAACTGAGACACTGAGATCAGAAGTTTACATCCGATGACTTTTTGAACTTTCAGACAAGCCTCATCCTGAGCACGGCAGATCTCACAATCCCTTATAAAAACAAAATTGGGATGGACAACCCAATCAGGATAGCGGTTGCCTCTAGCTATGGGCATCATGACACTCACATCACTCTAGGGCCCCGGTATGATTCCCGTTTGGACATAATAGCAGTGTTTGGCCTCTAGAGACGACCAGTTCAGCTTCTAAACAACATCAAACTCCTCCAATCTTCTCACCAAGGCGTCACTCAAAGGGGCTTTGTAGCAGGTCTCGGGGGCCTTAGGGACAATTGTCGGCACGGGGAACTCCCACCCGAGTTGGCTCTCCACCTTGATGACATGGTTATTCCACCCCGATACCTTGCTGACTGAACTAGATATTGAAGCAATGATTTTAGGTTTCCTTTGCTTACTCCGAATAGTCAGAACCTGGGTGGTGTCATTAAAACTTGGCTCGAAAAAATGATAGAAAGCCATCGGGCACGGCTCAAAGCATAGACTCTGGCATAAGACAATAAAAGATGTCAGGTACCTAACCGCGTTAGCACCCAACATGGCAGGAACGGCTTGCAAATCCTCCAGAAACTCACAGATTAAAGGGTCGAGAGGTAACCAGAGTCCTAGCTGGAACTGTTTGAAGAAAAAGCTACCTCTATGTGGTTCCAATAGAAATGGGCCATTTCTTCATTAGTGGTCAGAGTAGGAGCGGGGTCGTACGACAGGTCATAGTCATCACGGGAAATCCTACAGGTATTATGAAGATACTCAATCATCTCATCACTAGGCTTGGGCTATTTCAGCTTGTTGGGAGCCACGGTATTCCCCCTTCGCCTGAGACTCCTACGACCGTGACCCCGGCTCCCTTCAGGGACGTCATCTATGAATTGGTCCACTATTCTGTCAGATGTACTCTCCCTCGACATACCTACAAAGGAATAAAGGGGGTTAGCATTAGAAGTCGAGATGGGGGACGCATTCACCCCCCTCATCCTTTCCACAGAAGCCGAGGGGATCACCTCATCCTCCGACATAATGTAATAAGAAGAAATATGGCTCAGAATGTCAGGCAGAGAGGAGAAGACTACTAAATTAGGGTTCATCATTCCAAGGCGATCGAAACGATGACTATTGCTAGGCCATTCTACCGTTCTATTGAAAGCCCTATGTATTACAAGAAATTCCCTAACCTCATCCAAGGACAGCAGAAACCAAGGACCATCTGTTCTCCAATAAATCCTACGATTCATTCTATGAAATCCCAAGCGGACCAATGATGAAAAATCAAAGGATATTCTAATAACAGAACAGAGGCGAAGCAGAGCAAAGATGGAAAATGGCGCAGAGAAATCGAAAATGCAAAAGGGATAGAAGGGTACCTGATAAAACATTGTAAGTAAAAGAAAGTGGATAAATGAGCGAAAAGAAGAAGTATTGCCGAAGCACTGGTTGAAGCTTGCTGGAATCAAGTAACGTATGAGAGTCACCGGTGAAATCACCATCGAAATATGTCTTGGATTCAAAAGATTTTGATTGTTCAAGTAAAAAGTGAAAAGGGGATTTAGGGATTTCAACCATTTGAAATTCTCGGTTCGGGTGAAACTCGAGAATTTGACCCCTATCCGTCCGAGATCTCGTGAAAATCTCATGGTAATTGGCAGCTGCACACGTCATAACCCTAAACAATCATTACCTATAATTAAGGGTTGCGGTTTCCCTATAAAATAAAATGTCTCTTCACTTACCATCTGTCGCCTGAAACAGGTTACGTCACTAGTTTATGACATCATAAACCTAGAAAACAACACTCTCTCCTGAGGTTGCCAGCACAGACCGACGTATGCGTAACAACACCTCGTTTTTGACCCAGTCTGATTAAGTTATAAGAAGGCTATTGCGTATAAGGATATTCTATGCCGACATGTCAGACAAGACGTCATGAAGCTGGTGGCGTTAATGGAGTTACAAGGTAAATCACAGAGGATCCTATTCTATATCCATGGCGTCCCATTCAAAGTCCCCATCATATCCCCAGTCATGTTCTTCCATCGAAACGTTTTCATCAGCATCTTCTTCATCTTCGTCTTCTTCCCCTTCACCATCGCCACCAAAATCATCATCACTGCCACTAGAAGAGTCTTCTTCTTCAGTATCCATTGGATCAGGGGATTGGTACTCTCCGTTGCTGTCAGAGGGAGATTCATCCACTGGAAAATTAGACTCTGGAGAAGCGGAGGAATCACTGTTATCGCCATAATCACTGTGCAGTTGGAGGTTTTCTTCGTCATAATCTGAGGAATCTACTTCTTCGGGGAAGGCGTTTGAGTATGATCTTTTGGGCATCATCTTCGTTGCTTGAAAAATGTTTTTCGAAGACAAAAGAGAAGATAGTGGGGTTAAGAATGAAGGGGTTTAACAGGTAGTGCCCTTATATATTTTGGAATACGAAGGGGTGATGCTAATACTATTCATGATGGGAATACAATTAATGAAGCTGTACTTTCCAAGCAGACTTATGATTATCTTTCGGGAACCGGGAATTTGTCAGAGTATAAAGATTTGGCGGCATGAAACGGTACATTTTCTACTCGACAAGCCGACATAGAAACTCGGGGGCCACTGAATGACATGTACCAAACTGGGGTGTCGGACCGGGATGTATACAGGCCCAAGCCCAATGACAAGGGCCCAGCTGAGCCATGTGCTGAGGTGATAACCGTATGCCGACTTGTGCCAAATTGATAGGGATGAAGGCTGCATGCCTAAAATTCCACCATACCAATAAACAAACTCCATATCATATACAAATACAGAGAATCCTTATCTAAACAAGGAGATCTCTACCACAATACAAACAGGATAATCATAATCCTTATCTGGACTCTATCTTATCAGAATACGAGTCATACAACAACATGGGCTCCCTGGCTTTTCTAACAAGTCAGGACTCATTCACCCATGCCTATATAAACAGGTCCTCTATACAGGAAGCGGGTAATGAATTCTTTTGGCTCTAAACTCTAGTCAATTGATTTCTTTATACACTTACAATCCGTATTCTTATTCTCACACCAGATGGCCTTCGCCGGTGAAGCCCCAGCGTAGTTTACGTTTGCTCATTGTGCGCAGATCCGTACGAGGAAGTTCTCATTGCTGGATTTATCCGAACCGTTAGACGAAAGGCTGATTCGGTACGTTTTTGGCAGCATCAAGTGAAGAATTGAAGATTAAAAGATGAATTATGAAAGAGATATGGTAGAATGAAGGATCAATGGGTAAAACTAGTGAAAGACAAACAAAAACAGAAGATTTGGTGTTTGGTATACGGAGGGTATCCTGAGAGTTGATATATAGACTCCCAATATTTTAGTTGACAAAATAAAAAAATTTAGGCTACCAATATGTTTGTCACCTAAAGACAAATATTCTCTCACATCTTTATTCCATACCTATGATGCAACTACTGAAATAAAGCTTCCATTTGATGCAACCGTTGATAATTAGTTTCACAGAGAATATTATGAGTTATGTGACATAGGCTTTGGTGGCAAGAATATTGGTCACCAAAGATACCTAAGGTAACCAATGTTTGGTTAGTCACCTTAAGAATTTAAGGTGACCATTTATTTGTCACCTAAGTAAATTAGTATTTTGTTATATTTAATTTATTTATGGTTTAGTAATGTGAAAAAAATCGACAAAATATCAGTTTGATGGGAAAGTGATATGAAAATACATATGATTGACTGCAAAATCATTTTCTATGTAACTATTCACAAATCCTTTTTCAATGAAAAGTTGAAATGCAGAAAAGAATCGTTTGAGAGAATATAATGATAAGAAGAAATCTGACTTTGGTGAAAGATCACACGAAAAATATCAAAACTTAAGGTGACCAATCAATTGTCACCTAAAAGTTTGTGGCTTTAGTGAATAAAAAAGGTGGCTATTCTGTTTGTCTCCAAAGCTTTGGTCACCACCAATGTGTTTTAGCTGACTAAGTTTCGTTAGTTGCAACAAGACTTATCTAAAGTGAGCATTTGTTTGTCACCATAGACTTGGTCACTAAAGAATTAATTTTAGGTGAAGAATGTAAGTATTTGTCACCAAAAGTCATTTTAATGAGACAAAAGCACTGATCACCAAAGACTTTGTCACCTCAAGTCAAACTTAGGCAAAAAAAAATTATTGTTGTCACCTAAAACCTTCCTAGGTGACTAAAGATTTTGTCGGCAAAGAATTGTCGCAAGAGACTTTTCTCTGGTGACCAATCTTGACTTTGGGTGCCTTAAGTCTCTTTAGGTGACTAAATCTTATTTGTTGCCTTAAATTTGTCACCTAAGTGACCTTTTCTAGTAGTGCTAATGAACAAATGTCAACTTAGCAGCTGACCCGTAATCAAATATGTACAGGGGACTAAAGGGGAGAGGATGAGAATTCATATGAAAATAAACACAGGTACGTGCCGCCTTTAAGAAAATAGCCAGCCTGAATTACAATAAAATGCTTCTCGGAAGAACTATGCCTCGCATGGTTTTGCAATCCAAGTCTTTGTCCAAAACTAGATGATAAAGCCAAACCTTTTAAATAGCAGCGAAATATATTTGGGATGGTTGATGGCTACAGAATATCAGTTTCTACTGTGACTACATGACTCGAAACATGCTACCAAGTACCAACCATTATTTTCTTCAACAAAACAACCGGTTGATATGGTGAATATGAAATCAGGAGTAGCAAACATTATCAAGAAGCATAAATATATGTGCCGTCTGCAAAAAACAATGTTTTCCATTTATGAAAAACAATGATAAAGCGTTATCAATTTTTGTATTGCAAAAATCAAAATTGGTCCTCTCAACATATAATGCTCATTACATATTGTAAATTTGAGTGGCAACAACTCCCCACCCCACCCCACCCCCTCCCGGTCAATATATGTATATATATATATATATATATATATATATATATATATATATATATATATATATATATATATACTATATACACATATATGTGTGTATCTATATATATATATATATATATATATATATATATATATATATATATATATGTGTGTGTGTGTGTGTGTGTGTGTGTGTGTGTGTGTGTGGTATATATATGTGTATATATATGTATATATATATGTATTGAACGACATAAACCGACACGGATAAAATGGGACCCATACGCTCTGGGCCCATACACCTAAAAGGCCTATACCGAGAGGCCCATTCACTAGAAGCCTATGCTATAGGCCGACATCAATCAGGCCGAGCAGAGACCTTGCCTAGGCCGAACTTGAGAAGCCCAATCCCTAGGCGGCCTCCATGACGAGTCGAACTAGATGACGGGCCGAGATGTATCATAGACCTCCCATTATCACAGGGAGTCCACTTACGGAGTTTGATTACAACTCTAACAGTGAAGATCCTTATCTAAACAAGAATATCTTTTCTGCAAGATAACTGGGATACCACTCATCCTTATCCGGAGTCTATCTCCAAGGAATACGAGTCCCATAACAATACGGGCTCCTTGACTTTCTTAACAAGTCAGGGATCATTCACCCACACTATATAAATAGGTCCTCTACACAGGAAATGGGTAATGAACTTCTTGGCTCTAAACTAGTCAATTGATTTCTCTATTCATTCATACATACCACCCGTATTATTACTCTCACGCCGGAGGGCCTTCGCCGGTGAAGCCCCGGCGTAGTTTACGTTTGTTCATTGTTCGCAGATCCAAACGGGGAAGTTCTCATTGCTGGATTTATCCGAACCGCTAGACGAAGGGCTGATCCGACACGTTTTTGGCAGCATCTGTTTGGTTCCATTGCCGGGAAATGTCGTTGGAGAATCTCTGTTCGGAAAACCACAAACTTCCTCATGTCTGAAACTCGCGCCTACGGTCGGGAAGCTAGCGTTACACTAGATGCCAATCTCAACCCGCCACCACCTAACGTGGCAAATAACAACGCTCTGAATCAAGGTCTCCCTCCTCCGCCTCAGGGGGCGGGATGCACACCCATTCCAGAGGGCTGGCGCCTGAAATTACTCACCAGTATGGACGGCGGAGACGAACGACTTCACGTCCTTAGCTTACTGAGGCAGGCCCTTCTAGGCCGGCACCAATTGATCGGAGAGCATTATTACATAAGAATCTCTCAACCTTTCAGCAACTAGCTGATACTCAGAGGGCTCTTCTAGAATTTGATCCTGATCATTCCTTGGCACCCTTCGCCCAGCCCTCTAGCACAAGAGGAGCTTTGGGAGGCGGAGAAAGAAGTGATCGTAGGGGGAACACACGCACTGAGGACAGACGTCATCAGGAACCGCGTGATGCGCCCCCAGGAAATCGAGCCGCTCCACCAAGCCGACTAGATGGTCGACTTGGCCCAATTAATCCTGATGGAAGAGATCTAAGGGATCAGATAAACCGTAGGAGAGAAGAAGAGGCTAAATCTCCAGATATGAGATTTCTAGGATAAAGGCGACGATGGAAAAATCAAGATCAAGTCCCACCCAGACAGGAGCCACCTCGCCGTACTTCTTTGAGACGACCTTGTGATGATCCAGATACAAGCCGAGTTGTTGGGAGGGGCCGAGACAGAGAAAGAGACAGGCCGAGAAGCTCCCAACATAGCTCAGGATTCAGTAAGCATATCATATTAGATTTGCAGGGGAGGATGTACAATATAGAGATGAACCAGGGGCAGAGAAAGCTGAAGACCTACTATGACGTGATGCGTCCGTTTGCTCAATGGATAAAGGATTCTCCACCTAATCCCCAGTTGAAGATTCCTCACCTGGACAAATATTCTGGCAATTCTGACGCCATGGACCACCTCCAGTCTTTCGAAGGAATGATGGCCTTGGTTTCCAACGAAGACGACGTACTTTGCAAGGCCTTCACTAGTACGTTAGTTGGAGCAGCCAGGTCTTGGTTTATGGACCTAGAGAGAAGAAGCATCAACTCCTTCTCCAAATTGATGTCAAGTTTCCTAGAGTATTTCGCCACTGCCGGGGCTAGAAAGAAAAGATTGTCAAATCTGGCAAACATAGTTCAAGGAAAGAGCGAATAAACTATGGACTTGAACAATAGGTTCAGAGACTTAGCTGACTCAATAGAGAGAGACTCACCGACAGGGAGATCATAATGTGCTTCTATAATGCACAAAGATCAGACGAGCTCACCTATGAATTGTCGGTAAGAGAACCACTTACAAAATCTGAGCTATACCAGATGGCCTATGCAATAGCCACTGCTGAAGAAAAAAAGAAACTGATGTCCGGATACAGAGATCGAGACTGAGGAAGGGATGGTAGACCGCCCACTTCTAACTCGGTCCAGGGTACCAATGGAAGTGGAAACCGAGGGAAGAATAGAACGAGACCGACTGAGGTCTTTATCCCCCTTACAAAGCCTATTTCCAAGATCATGAACCTAGTGAATCTCCAAAATCCAAAACCCCTAAAAGATAACCCAAAGTTCCTAAGGGACACAAGCAAGTACTATGCCTACCACTGAGATAACGGGCACGAGACGGACAATTTCTTTGCCCTAAAGAAAATACTACAAAGGTGGGCCGATCAGGGGAAACTAAATGAATACTTAGCAAAGAAAGACAACAAACGTCCAAGAGAGGATGAGATGAAGAATGATCACGAAGATAGACCGCCCCGGGCAAAGCTGATTGGAGTGATAAGGGAAATTCCTTCAAATACCAAGCTCAAAGAACAGATCTACAAGCTAAGCAAGGTTTACCATATCCCCCCTTGGATTCACAAAAGAGAAGAGGGGATTAGTTTCTCTCCCAACGAACTAGCCGGGAATAGGGCCATGAAAGAACAGCCACTGGTCATCACGGGCAGAATAGACAACTGTGAGTCAGATAGGCTCCTAATTGAATCGGGGGCCGCCAAGGACATTCTCTACTACAAGACTTTCAAAGAGATGGAGCTCCTAGACACCATGATGACACCGTACAACGGAAGGCTCGAAGGGTTCACGACCCACAAAGCCGAAGCAAAAGAAACCGTGGACTTAGTACTAGAAGTTGGTGACTTCCCTTACAGGACTTCGGCTAAAATTACATTTATAGTTATGGATTTGGCCAGTGATTACCAAGCCATCTTGGTCTCCCCTAGCCAAGGAAAATTGAGAATGGTTGCCTCCCTCCCCCACCAAAGGGTGAAGTTCCCGACCCCGGCAGGTATAGGCTACGTCCCCGGTGCCTCTAAACATTTCTTGGAACAGGTGATGAGGTCCAGGAAGGCAAAAATAAAGATGGAAATAGATACTCCAAAAAATAATATAACTATATCAAAGTCGACCACGGTCACAACATCAGCACCCCACATCGGCGTGATAATAGTAGACATGCCTGAGGAATGGGTTGCACTGGATGATGATAATACCATGACAGAGGCCAAGGTGACATATGGATTGGATGGATTCGGCTGTATCTCTATGAACACAGCTTCGGACGAGCCGAGTGGTTCAGACCTCACCCTCGTCCCAAGCTCGGGGGCCACAATACCCGACCCAATGGATACCGAGATTGACAGACTCCTAGATATGGAGAATTTAAGCCTAGAAGGCAAAGACAAGGAAAAAGTAAAGCAAATCATTGTGGAAACCTTGGAGTTCAGGGACGGTCCTGAGTTGAGACCAGTTGACCAGCTAGATGAGGTCGTTATTAACCCTGACTACCCAGAACAGAAGGTACGAATTGGAAAACAAATCCCCCCGGAAGAGAGAGAAGAGCTTATCAACCTGCTAAAAAACAACCTAGACGTGTTCGCATGGAGAGTTGAAGATATGGTTGGAGTCAAAGAAGCCATCGCTCTCCACAAACTAGAGGTGGACAGTTTTTTCAAACCAGTCAAGCAGGGACGAAGGGTCTTCTCCATAGATAAAGAAAAGTCAATCGAGATCGAGGTGGACAAATTGAAGAAGGCCGGGATCATCCGAGAAGCGACATACCCCGAGTGGCTGGTTAATGTCGTAATGGTGAATAAACAAAACGGCAAATGGAGAATGTGTGTCGACTTCACAGATCTCAACAAAGCTTGCCCAAAGGATAACTACCCCTACCTAGGATAGACAAGTTGGTTGACTCTATTGCTGGACACCAAACCTTGAGCTTCCTAGATGCCTATTCCGGTTACCACCAAGTCAAGATGTCCGAAGACGACATCGAAAAGACCTCCTTCCAAGCAGCAGGAGGGATCTATTGTTATGTGATGATGCCATTTGGCCTCAAGAATTACGGCGCAACTTATTAGAGGATGGTGAACAAGGTGTTCAAATCCCAGATCGGTAGGAACATGGAAGCCTATATTGGCGACATGGTAATAAATACCAAGTCAGGAAGCCACGTCCCGGATCTGACGGAGACTATAAAAAACCTGAAAGAAAATGACATGAAGCTCAACCCAAGTAAATGTGTTTTTGGGGTCACGGCGGGCAAGTTCCTTGGTTTCATGGTCTCTCAACGAGGCATCAAGGAAAATCCGGAGAAGATCCAGGCCCTAGTCGACATGAAAAAGCCGACCTGTGTAAAAGAAGTTCAGAGGTTGAATGGAAGGGTGGCTGCCCTTGGAAGATTTATCGCCAAGTCGGCTGAAAAGTCGTTACCATTCTTCAAGGCTCTGAAAGGAACTAAGGACTTCGACTGGACCCCCGAATGCTCAGCATCATTCCAGCAGATAAAAGAATACCTGGGTTCACCTCCATTACTTAGCAGTCCGATTATGGGAGAGACACTCTCCGTATTCCTTGCGGCAACAGACAGAGCCGTGGCGGCCGTATTAGTACGAGAAGATAATGGAATTCAGAAGCCGGTGTACTATGTAAGCAAAGCGTTGTCAGACACCGAGAGCAGATACTATAATGCCGAAAAGATAGCATACGCCTTGGTCATTGCCGCCAGAAAACTGCATGCGTACTTTTCTGCTCATCCCATCACGATTTACACCGATGCTCCACTTAAGAAGATACTACACAATATGGACAGCTCAGGAAGACTATTGAACTGGTCTATTGAATTGACCGAGTTTGGCATAACCTACAAGCCGAGGAAGACCTTGATGGCACAACCTTTGGTTGAATTCCTAGTCGAGACCGCGTTCTCAAGTAAATATACACCGACCAATAGGAAGAGGAAGACTCCCATGGATAGGGAACCACTGGAGGAACTGCCAAATGATTGTTGGATCTTATACACAGATGGATCAACAACAAGAGGAAAAAGTGGAGCCGGCGTGTATCTAACAAGCCCAAGAGGTGAACACATAGCCCGTGATTTCATCAGATTCAAATTCGCAGCCTCAAACAACCAGGCGGAATACGAGGCCTTGATTTTGGAATTGAAAGGGCCAAGTTCTTTGGTGCGAACAAACTGGTGGCATACAGTGATTCCCAACTTGTGGTGAACCAAGTAAAAGGGGAATATAATACTGAGAACCACATGCTGACCAAGTACAGGGATCTCATCTTGAATCTGACCAAAAACTTGGAGTTTTGGGAAATAAGGCAAGTAGGACGAGAGCACAACCAGGAGGCTGACTTTCTGTCAAAGATGGCCACGTCAGAAGAAACCAATTCTTTAGTCATCTATGCCGATCAACCTGCCTAAAAGAGATTGGAGATATTGATTCTCAATGATGAGGAAAATACATGGATTGAAAACTACAAGGACTACATCGAGAAAGGAAAGCTACCAGAAGACGAGTTGGCGGCTAAGACGATAAAGAAAAAGACTGCCCAATACATAGTCTGGAACGACATTCTATATCGAAGGTCGTTCTCCAGGCCCTTCCTGAGATGCGTCTCCTCTAAAGATACAGAGAAATTACTGGCCGAGGTACATGAAGGAGTTTGTGGAGGACACCCAGGGGCCAGAACTCTTGCCGATAAAATAATCACACTCGGTTACTACTGGCCGAACTTAAGAGAGGATGCCCAGGCCAATGTAAATAAATGCGACAAATGCCAACGCTCTTCAGACCTACGTAGAGTACCACCTGTGGAGCAAAGTCTCATCATACCGACATGGCCTTTTGACATGTGGGGAATCGACATCATTGGGCCATTTCCCCTGGCAAAAGGAAGCAATAAGTTCGTAATTGTAGCAGTCGACTACTTCACAAAGTGGGTGGAAGCTAAGCCCTTGGCAAAGATCACAGAGGAGAACGCTTTCAACTTCATCCATGGCTACATATGGTGTCGGTTCGGCGTCCCACATTCTATTGTGACCGACAACGGGCTCCAGTTCTCTGACACTTTCACCGAAGAATTGAACAGACTAGGAGTCAAGCACAAAAAGTCATCGGTCAGTCATCCTCAAGGTAATGGGTAAGCCAAGGCAGCAAACAAATTAATACTGAAAGCCCTAACCAAGAGTTTAGAAGGAAGTCAAGGAAAGTGGCTGGACGACCTCCCCCCTTGCTTTATGGGCTGTTCGTACAACCACTCGGGGGCCGACTGGGGAGACTCCCTTTGCATTAACTTACGGATCAGAAGCTATGGCTCCAGCCGAGATAGCCTTACCTACCTTCACGGTGACAAATTATGACGAGGTCGTCAATGAATACAACAGGCTGCTAGACCTAGACCTAGTTGTAGCTAAAAGGCTGACGGCTCAGCTTAGAATGATTAACTACAAGCAAAGAACCAAGGCCTATCATGACAGCAGGGTAAAGAAGAGTGTTTTTGAGGTCGGTGACTGGGTACTCAGAAAGATTGAGTTGACACATTTGAAGGCCCAACAGAATAAGCTCTCTCCGAATTGGGAAGGCCCCTACATCGTCACTCACGTTATCAGAGAAGGGACCTACATGCTCAAAACTCCGGAAGGAAAAGATCTTAAACACCCATGGCATTCAGAGCACCTGAGGAAATACTACCAGTAATACCTCGGCACCCTATCCATCTTTTATCGCCTTCTAGAATAGATTTTTCACTTTCTAGTTTTAAAACATTCCTAGTTTAGACATTACTATCTTTAATTTTATCAACAGAGATTCCTTTCATTATGATTTTACATACTTATACGAACACACAGTTCACGGCATTGACAGCAAATGCCGAGATCATTATCAAGAGCACTTACGCCAAACCTCTAAGCCTAGTTTCAATAACTAGCTCGACCATGACATGTTTAACATGCTTCTGAGGTGAGGTAAAACGTCTCGAATCTAGTACTCTCAAATTTGGGCAAGACCAAGACGTCTGAATCCCCGTGGCAATTTGAGACTAGTTAACGATTAGTTTTTTCAAATTAAAACAGAACCGAGCTCCTAACGCTCATCACGGCCACCATGGTGAACGACCACGGCCTACAAACATAGCCTAAATCGACTACATTCAGAACCTAATTCTACCGGCCAGTACTCTCAAATTGGTGTTAAGGTTATTACATCTAGACACCACGACAATTTGAGACTAGCCATGAGTTAGTCCTTACAAAATCGAGCATTTAACGCTCGTCGCGGCCTACTTAGGTAAAACAGCCACGGGCCATGAATAGCCTAATCGGCCATATACACCTCATCATCTCAGACCATATTGACATCTCAAACCGAGATAGGGTAACATGAACGAGTGACGAGATAACACAGCCTAAATCGGCCTACAAGGGTTAATTTACACCTCAAACCGAGGTAGATGAATCCTTACAAATAATTAGTGTTTACGCCCCCCCCCAGATAACACTGGGCCCCAGGCGTACAAATACTAAACCAAAAATTTTAAGTGTTCAGACTCCCCCAAACACGCTGGGCGGAGCCACGAAAATACTTAAAACAACAACAAAAAGGTAAATTGTATCAGATGGCCCCCCAAGGCCTTACACCACAAACAAAGGTTTAAAAAAAAGTTCATGGAGCCTGCTGCTCCTCATCATCTTCCTCCTCATCAGAGCCCAACTCTTCCTGAACACCCTCTACCAAAGCATGGAAATTGTTGGGATCGACAGGGGGAACGTTCCAGGCCGATCTGCCCTCAGTCTCGTCCTGCCGAGCTATCAGCCTAAGGGTATTTTCGGAATAAGGAATCAGGGAATGTGCTGCATGGGCCTCCACACCATAGGCATCATTCAGCAGGAGACGGGCCCACTTCTCAATCGGAACATTCACCTCAGGATCTATGTGGAGTTGGCGAGCTGCGTGCGTATATCCGTCGATATAAGTAGTCTTCACCTGATCTTCAATGATCGACGGCATCACGGTATTTTGAAAACTCAACACATCGGCTTTCTCCTTGGCAGGAATACTCTCTTCCAGCTGATGGAATCTTGCCTCCATCTCTTCTTTCTCTTTGTCAATCAGAGCAGCATTCTCCCTCTCCTTCTTAATCTCCTCCCGAAGTGACTTGGCCTCCTCCTCAAACTGCCTGGCTGCCGCTCTCTCCTTCGCGATCTCGGATTTAGTTTCCTTAACAACTTTAGCCTTCTCGGCATGGGCCAACTTGGCGTTTTCACGGGCCTGGTTAACTAACTCCACGGTCTGGCCAAGTTTTAACTGGGCCCTAGTCGCCTTGCTTTCCAGATCGGCCATTTTCTTCGAAACTCCCGACCACTGCCTTGCTTCATGCTCAGCAAGGGTAGCAAGCTATATAAAAAGAGCCGACGTGAACAAACAGCATAAAAAAGAAAACTTACAATAATGGCTTAATCAGTTACCTCGGAGATAATAAGGCCTTTGCGCTCAGCTAATTGGGCATAGGTATGAGGAGTGGAAGATAGTTGATCCAAAAGATCATTATCCAGATATCGATGAAGAACGGACCGCCCAAGCCGCAACATCGGCCCAGACCTAGCCGTATGAACCAAGTTCCTCAAGGGAGGCACCTCAGAAAATTCTTTTATCATGGCATCAATCTCTTCGGAGGAAAAGGTAGCCGGGATATCAGCAGGTGGAACAGTGGAGGAATGCCTTTTGGGTAACGGCTCCTCTGACACCTCATCACCACCATCTCTAGCCCTTTTCTCGCCAAGGGACTCACCGCCGTCAGCTCTCCTACCTCTTCAAAAGCAGCATCCTCGGCCTGGTCTGGCACAAGAGTGTTCGCTGGCTCAGCTCCACCTGCCTCCACCTCAGTTTGGCCCGCTGGAGCCACGTCGGTAGTAGGGAGAGAACCCGTCTCCTTGGTAGCTAAGACCTCCTGCCGAGTTACCATTTCGGCATGCCTCTTGGAGCTCCCCGAGGCCTTTGATATCAGCCTCCTTTTGTTCAAGAGCTTGTTGGGGTCAGAGGAATACAAATGGGCCAACTCTCTCTCCTCCTCCATAGTCAGATCTGCCAATCACACAGATAAGAGTTAGAAGCCGAACACAAGGATATCATAGTACGAACAGAAATGACGAGATCAGAAGTTTACATCCAACAACTTTTTGAACTTTTAAACAAGCCTTGTCCTGAGTACGGCAAATCTCACAATCCTTTACAAAAACAAAATCGGGATGGACCACCCAGTCAGGATAACGATTGCCTCTGGATATAGACACCATGACATTCACATCGTTCCAGGGCCCTGGCATAACCCCTGCTTGAACATAATAACCATGATTGGTTTCTAAGGAGGACCAAATAAGTTGCTGAATTGCAGCAAACTCCTCTAATCTCCGCACCAAAGCTTCACTCCAAGGGGCCTTATAGCAAGTCTCGGGGGCCAAAGGGACTTTGGTCGGCACTAGGAACTCCCACCTAAGTCGACTTTCCACCTTGATAACATGGTTATTCCACCCTGACACCTTACTGACTGAGCTAGATATTGGAGCAATAATTTTAGGCTTCCTTTGTTTACTCCGGATAGTCAGGACCTGGGTGCTGTCGTTGTAGGATGGCTCGAAAAAATGATAAAAGGCCATGGGACACGGCTCAAAACACAGGCTCTGGCATAAGACAATGAATGAAGTCAGATACCTAACCGCGTTAGCTCCCAACATGGCAGGGACGGCATTCCAGTCCTCCAAAAACTCACAGATAAAGGGGTCAAGAGGTAACCGGAGCCCTAATTGAAATTGTTTGAAGAAAAATGCCACTTCAGTATGGTTCCAATAAAAACTAGCCAGCTCTGCTACAGAAGTCAAGGTGGGGGCAGGTTCATACGACAGGTCGTAATCATGACGGGAAATTCTACAAGTATCATGGAGATACTCTAACATCTCGTCACCCACCTTGGGCTGCTTAGGTTTTGTGGGAGCCACTATTTTTTCCCTCCTGGGATTCCTGCGGCCACGACCTCGGCCCCTGTCGGGGACGTCGATTCGGAACTGGTCCACAATCCTTGCAGAAGTGCTCTCCCCCGACATAGCTGTAGAGGAAAGAAGGGGGTTAGCATTAGAAATCAAGGTGGGAGCCGCATTTACACCCCTCTCCTCATCCGCTGAAGCCGAGGGGAGCACCTCGTCCTCAGATCTAACGTAATAGGAAGAAATGTGGGTCAAGAGGTCAGACGGGGATGAAAGAACTACTAAGTTGGGATTCATCACTCCTAAGCGATCAAACCGACGACTGTTAACTGACCATTCTATTGTTCCGGTGAAAGCTCTATTTTCTACAAGAAATCCTTTGATTTCACTCAGACCCAATAAAAACCACAGGCCATCTGTTCTCCTATAAATCCTTCGGTTTGCTTTGTGAAAGCCTAGACGGACCGACGAGGAACAATCGAAAGACATCCCCGCACGGGAACAAGGTGAAGCTAGAGTTACCGGAAAAAATGGAGAACAACAAAAAGAAATTGAAAGGCGAAGAGATAGTAGGATACCTGGTTAGATGCTTTGAACGGGATATGAAGAAAAGTAAGCGAAAGAGGAAAGTAATGCCCAATCACCGGTGAGCGCCAGCCGAAATCAAGCAATATATGCGAATTGCCGATGAAATTATCTGGTGAAATAAACCCTAAAGTTGAGAGTTTTGACTGATCAAATGAAGAGGTAAAAGGGGATTTAGGGATTTCAACCGTTTGGAATTCGTGGGTCAATTAAAAGTCTGAGAAATTGACCCTCACTCGTCCGAGAAATTGACCCTCACTCGTCCAAGATCTCGCGAAAATCTCGTGGAAATTGACGGCTACACGCGTCATCTCCCTAGCCAGTAGCCATCATTGCCTAGGGTCAAGGGATGTGACTTCCCCTCGAGGAAAAACGTTTCTTCACTCACTCTCTGCCGCCTGACATAAGTGACATCACCAATCTGTGACATCATGAGCCTGGGAAATGATGAACGATTAAGAAGACTGCCAGCACAGACCGACATATGTATGGCGACATCTCGTCTTTGACCACATTTGATTAAATTACGATAAGCTATCAAGTGCAAAGTACAGTCTAGAACCGACATGCCAATAAAGACTAGGTGATCGGCACTACTTTAAGACGACATCATAGAATAGGTAGTGTTAATGAGATAAAAATCAAGGTCATACAGGATGCAAGGAATTCAAGCCATGAAGTCAAACCATAATCGGAACAAAGGTGACTGAAAGGGTAGAAGCCTATTATATATAAAAAAAGGACCCCCACAACAAGGCTGGGGCCTGACCTGTACAAAATCAAAAAAGAAACTACTAGATTATGCAAACTAAAGATTCAAGAAATATCACAATCTTGATCTTGATCTTCATCATCTTCCTCCCATTCAACGTCTCTGTCATACCCAAATTCATCGATAATAATGGGTTCTGGGTCATCTTCATCATCATCCTCGTCCTCATCCTCTGACTCTTCTGCATCGGAATCATCGTCGGAAAACTCGTCGATTGGGCCAGACTCTACAAATTCACCATTACTATCGGACGGTGACTCCTCCGCCGGAAAAGATGAATAGTACTTGGATGGAAACATGGAATCATTGCTGCTGCTGGGGTCAGAACTTGAATCATAGATCTTTGAATCAGAACATACTTCTTCTGGGAAAGCATCATCGTACATTCTCTTTGAAACCATTTTGGGTACTTCCTGGAGAATCTTGAGAGCAAAAGAAAGGAAAATTTTGTGTGGAAGGCAAAAGAAACAAAGGGACGTTTGTTCTTATGTATCCCCAGGTATCCCCAGAATACCAAGGGACAATATATTTATACCACTCATATTTGGGGTGCAGTTAATAAAGTGTCCACTCTCCGAGAGGAATAATGATTCCACCTGAATCAAATCCGCAGTGACGTCAGCAAATCCAATCGAAAAAGGATTTTTGGTGGCTATGGGTCATACCAATATTAATGAAGTTGCAGGTGAAGTGCGGACTACAGTTCCTACTCGGCATGCCGAGATAGAAACTCGGGGGCCACTGAACGATATAAACCGACACGGATAAAATGGGACCCATACGCTCTGGGCCCATACACCTAAAAGGCCTATACCAAGATGCCCATTCACTAGAAGCCTATGCTATAGGCCGACATCAATCAGGCCGAGCAGGTAGACCTTGCCTAGGCCGAACTCGAGAAGCCCAATCCCTAGGCGGCCTCCATGACGAGTCGAACTAGATGACGGGCCGAGATGTATCATAGACCTCCCATTATCACAGAGAGTCCACTTACGGAGTTTGATTACAACGCTAACAGTGAAGATCCTTATCTAAACAAGAATATCTTTTCTACAAGATAACTGGGATACCACTCATCCTTATCCGGAGTCTATCTCCAAGGAATACGAGTCCCATAACAATACGGGCTCCTTGACTTTCTTAACAAGTCAGGGCTCATTCACCCACACCTATATAAACAGGTCCTCTACACAGGAAATGGGTAATGAACTTCTTGGCTCTAAACTAGTCAATTGATTTCTCTATTCATTCATACATACCACCCGTATTATTACTCTCACGCCGGAGGGCCTTCGCCGGTGAAGCCCCGGCGTAGTTTACGTTTGTTCATAAATTTATATAAAATTTATTTTTTAACAACTCCCTAACGCCCCCACCACCACACATTCACCCTACCCACCCACATCCATCACCCCACCCCATTCCACCTTATCCCATATTGTGTTTCCACCGGAAAACATTTTTTCTTAAATTTATCAAACACATGAAGAAAAAAAACTGAAAACATGTCTATGCCATTTTCCGGAAAACGTTTTCATTTTTTAGAAAACATTTTCCAAAAAATCATTTTCCAGAAGTCATTTTATGCGAAACAAATGGAGCCTTAGTGTAGGGAAACTAGGGAATAATGTAGACATAATATGAGAAAAACTGCAATGAATTTGATTAAGTCTTTCTAATATCAGGAGCATGTTTTACATCCCCATGATCTTCATGGGGAAAAAGAGGAAGGAACTACAAAGAATAAAAAGTGAAGATTAATAAAAAAAAAAGTCTGCCTAAACTATGTCAGCTTTCTACTCATAATCCCCTGATCTGAGAAATAAATACATCCTCGCTACAGGGAATGGTGAGACCTCCCATTGCATGATGAAACCCAAATTCTTGTTCAGCTTGACTAAGAAGATGTTGGAATAGGGGTTGGTTCAAGATTGATAGTGGAACTACAAATCTCTTCCGTTCCTGCTCTCCAACGTAAACTGCAAGGTAGCCCTTTGGTACATCTAATGCACTTGATGATGGTGAAAATTGTCTGAGGATTCTTTTAGCATGAAGGATATGAGGAATACGAATAGCCATAATAAAACACAGCAAGCACTTTCAAAATAAAATTATGAGAAAGCGAGAAGAACTCAATAGAATTGAGAAAATGTCACTGGTGAAATTATTTTTTGTTGAAGACCAAATGAGTGGTGGCTTATATAGAAGTATTGGGTGGTGAAGAGGTGTTACAATAGGTAGTAATTATGAGAGACAATAGCATATGAAGTCTCACATGGTCTCGTCTTTCGACTGATTTAGATGATAGTGCCAAAACAATTAAATGCATGGGGGTATATATAGATGTATTTGTAAGGAAATGATCATTTCTAGTGTAGAGTGAGTGGTGAAGAGTCAATCAGATAGGAGGCAACGTCAAATGAAGAATCACATGGTTTTGTCTAGCAACTCATAATGCTACTGATGTTTTTAAAGAAAAGATAAACAGAAACAACTCTTGTCAACTAATCGCTGGCCCATGAAGCAAAAACACGCTAGGACATCTGCAAATTGTAGTAATAGACATTATTAGGAAGCATAAAAGTGTACCATTAATTAAAAAATCGAACGTAAAGCATTATTAGTCATGGAACGGAATGATGTACCAACATATGTAGTTGTTCTTACCGACAAGAAGTTAGCATTAAATGCAACTACCAGAAATGTTTATAATAACATGGCTATGAGCGCAAGATGTTGCAAAAATTGTTATTGACATTTCAGATCAGAATTGATAATCAACTGAAATAAATATAAATAAATGCTTACTCTCTATCTTTTTCCTGAACAGCATATGAAACAAAGGATCAACACAGAGGTTACATAAATCTTTTTTTTTTTTTTTTTTTGATACGAGAAAAAAAAAATCTATTAGAGAAGATCAATTTACCAAAGGATGGACAAGATATCCATCAATAAGAAAAAAGGAAAACAAAATGAGAGACTACATTAAACTAAAGCAGCAATTCGGTCTCTCTTTAAGTCATTTAAAGAGTACCTACGAATTTGGATACCTATCCTTGAACGCAGTCAGATCAGACAAGTCGCTCTAAGTGTTAGCATCTTCTCTCGGCAGCTCTGCATTAGTAATTCTCACCATAACGTGTTAAAAGGAAACAAAACTAAAATATGCTATAAATGCGAACAAAAGACAGTAAATAGTGAAATTGACTGTGAAAAAGTAGGTTTGAGTTGACAAAAGGTAATTATATCTTAATAAATGAAAATAACAGGCTATCTGGTATTTGAAGAATGAATAATAAATCACTAGCAGCACCTTACTCTTGAGATATTGTATAAAGGCAATAATTGTATCCTTGTAAATTACATGTACTAGAACATTGCAACTAAACACTGATAAATCATAATGTATTGTCAAAAGAACAAACTTACAACGGAAAAGTAAGAAAAAATATAGACAAATTTCGGGAGAAACCGCTTTGACTTTATAATGTCATGAACATGTTTGCATCCCCATGATATTTCATGGGGGGGGGGAGAGGAAAAATCTATACAGAAAAATGTGATGATTAATTCCAAAAAACTTGTAATTAAGCCTAAACTATGTAAATTTTCTAATCATAATCTCGTGATCTGAGAAATGAATACATCCTCACTACAGGGAATAGTGAGACCTCCCATTGGATGATCAAACCCAAATTCTTGTTCAGCTTGACTAAGAAGATCTTGGAATACTGGCTGGTTCAAGATTGATAGTGGAACTATAAATCTCTTTCTTTCCTGCTCTCCAACGTAAACAGCAAGGTAACCCTTTGGTGTATCTAATGCACTTGATGATGGTGAAAATTGTCTTAAGATCCTCTTAGCAGGGATGATACGTGGAATACGAATAGCCATAATAATATGCAGCAAGGTTTTTCAAAAGAATTAACAAGAAAGCGAGAAGATCTCAATAGAAGTGGGAGAATGTAAATGGTGAAGTTATTTGGTTTCGAGGGCCAAATGTGTGGTGGTATATATAGATGTATTGGGTGGTGAAGAGGCATTATGGTAGGTACTGATGAGTGACAATAGCATATGAACTCTCATGGTCTTGTCTTCCAAGTCCTTCTACAGATTTAGATAAAAAAAAAGCCAAATAATTTAAATTCCATATAGAAACACTATGGTCTACCACAAATAAATGCATAATGGAGAGGACTGATGATTTATAAAGAGTGTACTGTCAACTTAACGTATGACCCCATTTATCGGAAACATGCTGGAAGATGACAGCGGGTAAATAGTGATCAATTAGGTTTTATCATCAAAATGTGACATAAGAGTCACGGGTTGAAATCTAATACTCCCTGTCAAAAAATGTTGTTCCCTCTTTTTTTGACGTTAGTACAAAGGAACTTTGAGTGACAATTCTAGTTTGTTTTATTTATCGTAATAAAAATATAAAACTTGTTATTTATACACCATTATAAATACTTTCATTAAAAAGTTTTATATTTTCATTAGGATGAACAAATTAAACTAAAATTATTGCTCAAAGTTCTTTCGTACTAATGTTGGTCATTATTGTAATGAAATGGGGTCTGTTGAGACATTAGCATGTGAAGGCTCACATAGTTTACTCATCCAATTCTTAGTCTTAAATTGAATTAAATAGCAGCAAAATATTTGGGGACGGTTGGTGGCTAGAGAGTCATATATAAGCTTAAATTGTGACCCCATGACTGAAAAACATGCTGGGGACATCTTGGTAGCAATTAATTAATTACAAGAGCGATGAATTACAGGAAAATTTGTCCCACCTATTCCTTCTCCCTTCCACAAAACAACATGGCTACGAGGCCATGATGTTGCAAAAAGATCGGTATTGAGTGGACTGATATAAAAACATGGCTACTAGGCCATGATGTTGCAAAAGATCGGTATCCACATTCAAGAATAATTAGTATTAAAAAGGATTACTACGTAGACTTGAATATAGAACAAGAAATATATACTCACCTGGTTTCTCTTGAACAACATATGAAATACAGGATCAGCACGGAGAGGGGTTAAATTGTAAACACACAAAGCACAAACATGTTTTTATTATGATGTATGAAATTATGACTCAAGAAAGGGCCCTCCAAATGCATGGATTTGAAGTTACACAATGAGTAGCTATGGATTTGCGTGCGTAATCCTTGAATGCGATCATATCAGAATAATTATAATTTTTAAAATAATATAACAAGCCACACTAAGTGTTAGCATCATCCTTTCTGCACCTCAGCATTAGTACTTCTCTCACTATAAAATAGCTAAAAGTAAACGGAACTCAACAAAAGATAGTAAATAGTGAAATTGACTGAAAAAGTTAGATTGAATTGACCGAAAGTTATTAATCCCTCCGAGATGGAGGAAGTCAAAAAATCGGTATTGATATATTGATAATGGTATATCAATAACAATTTTAGAATTTAATTGGGATAAATTGTGTTTAGTTATTGTTCAATAGAATTTACCACTAAAAATGTAGGACTATCTTTCCGGGACGAAGTATATACTAAAAAATGGAAATAGCAGGCCATCGTGTATGCGATGAACGCATAATAAACCATGAATAGTGGTTGGGATATTCATGTTAGGATTAATGCCTTTGAAATTGGGGATGCCTAATTTAGTGGATTAATTAACAAGTTCGTAATTCGGAGACAGAAGGAGTAAGCAATAAAGACAAGAACTTAAACTCCTCATTATGCGGCCACTTCATGTGGCCACTTCATAGGCAGAGAAGTGAGTTTTGTGTATGTTGAATTCACGCCTTCTCCAAAGATTTTGAGTGGGCCAATACTGTTTGGGTCATGTCATAGTTTGTTTTGGACGGCACTTGTACCAGAGGTAAACAAGAATAGCTATTCTTGTTTAATAAGGAGTGTTTAACTTTAGTACATGATTAGAATTAGGATTAGGAGTGTTCCTATGTCTTACGAATTAGACTAGGGAATTTAGAGGACCCGTATTATATACTCCCCCTATCCTAAATTAATTCAGTAGCTCAGTTTGCTCAGTTTACACAGAGAGATCAATAATTCTAGATCTAGGGTTTGCACAGTTAGGAATTTTGTGATCAAAATTCGTGCAAAGTAGATTAGTGTGATCTTGTGTAATTGTTTCTCAAGAGATAATAATATTCTCTCCCCTCCTCGTGGACGTAGCCAAGTTGGTGAACCACGTAAATCCGTGTTCTTGTGATTGCTTTATTTTCTCATCATGTCTTGTTCAATTGCTCTAACAAGTGGCACCAGAGCTTTGGTTCGTGGTTAGAGATTCAGGGATTCCGCTGCAAAGAACGAAAAGATGGGTCAAGGAGCAGATTCGATCGACAAGTTCAATGGGAAGAATAGTTTTTTTCTCTCTGGCAGATCAAGATGAAGGCTTTGTTGATAGACAAAGATTTATGGGAACCGTTGGAGATTGCAATCAGGGATTGTAAGGATCCCAAGGGTAAGGCAGTCACCACAGAAGGTACAGCAGAACAGTCAGAGAAGGATAAGATAGCAGCAGAGAAGGAGGTGGCGGCATTGAAGAAGTTAGATCAGAAGGCTCACGCCAAGTTCATCAGACAGTTGGATGATAAGATCCTAACCAATGTTGCAGGAACAGACTCCGGAAGAGATCTTTGGTTAATGTTGGAAGATATGTACATGACACGTTCATTGACCAATAAGTTATACCTGAAGAAGAAGCTGTATGATTGTCGTATGACAGAATGTACTCCCATTAATGATCATCTTAATAGATTTACTTCTGCAATACTTGAACTTCGTTATATAGGAGTTGTTGTGGATGATGAGGATGCAGCCTTGCAGCTTTTAGTATCCTTACCTATATCTTATGAACATTATGTCGATTCGTGCATAAATCGTAAGGATGATATCTCTTTAGAGGAAGTGAAAACTTCTCTCAAGATGAGGGAATTATGCTGAAAGGCGAGTGGGAATGGGGCAGATGCCCAGTCATCAGGTTTGGTTGCTAGCAGTAGTGGTAACAAGGGTTCTAGTGGGAAAAGAACAATAAAGGTAATTCTTCACACAAGAAGGGTCCGAAGCCTGGGGATATCTGTAATTTCTGCAAGGAAAAGGGGCATTGGAAGTTCGATTGTCCCAAAAAGAAGCAAGGAAAGGCACCGATCAGAGCAGAGGCCATGATGGCCAGAGATAGCAGTTCAGAAGAGGATTATGCTCTAGTAACATCAGAATCAGCATGCGCATCTGATGCGTGGATTCTTGATTCAGGAGCTTCTTACCATATCAGTCCTAGGAGAGAATGGTTTACTGATTACAGGCAGATGGATGGCGGTGATATAAGCATGGCCAACAGTGCAGTCTGCAAGGTTATCAGTATTGGTTCGATCAAGGTCAGGACTCATGATGGTAGGTTTGTCACTTTAAACGAGGTTTGACACGTTCCGCATATGACGAAGAATCTGATTTCTCTTAGTCAGTTAGACAACAAAGGGTTCAGTTTCAAAGGTAAAGGTGGAGCAGTTAGTGTCTATAACGGTTCAGAAGTGGTGCTGAAGGGCCTTAAGCAGGGCTCCTTGTATTTCCTCCAAGGAAAGACGCTTGCAGAGTCGACTATGGCTGCATCAGAAGAGGTGAACGAGGGAGATATGTCTAAACTGTGGCACATCAGGCTCAGTCACATGAGCAGTTGAGAGATGCATGAGTTGACTAAAAGAGATTTTCTTTATAGACATAAGATTAAGGATCTTAAAGGCGTTCTGGATTACATCCACTCAGAGTGTTGGGGACCTTCACGTCAGGAATTGCTAAGGGGGCACATATATTTCTTGTATATGGTTAATGATTATTTGAGGAGGACTTGGGTGGTTATCATGAAGCACAAGAATGGGGCTCTAAGGAATTTAAAGGACTGGAAGACGGTAGTAGAGAACTAGAAAGAGAAGAAGATCAAGAAGCTCTGGACAGATAATGGTTTGGAGTTCTGCAGTACTGAGTTTGATTCATTTTGTATACAGGTGGAGATTCCTAGACATCTCACCAGCAGAGGCACGCCACAGCAGAATGGTGTAGAAGAACGGATGAATCAGACATTGCATGTGGGAGCGTTGTGCATGCTCTCCAATGCAGAGTTGTCTAAACATTTCTGGGCAGAAACGCTTAGTACAACATGTTACTTGATTAATCATGGACTTCATACCGGTATTGACCTCAAAGTTTCCTATGAGGTATGGACTGGTAAATCCACGATTATTTCAAGTATTGGCGGTGTTGATAAACATGTGGAACAACAAGATACTGATGAGTTAGTTGTCCCACAGTCAGATGTTGAAAAACAGGTGGAGCAACAAGATACTGAAGAGTTAGTTGTCCCACAGTCAGATGTTAATCAGGATCCACCAACAGAGACAAAGACTGAAGCACCAGAAAGTTCAAGTTCAGTTCCCAAGGAATATGGGTTAGCACAAGGAAGGTCTAGAAGAGCTAATTTCAGGAAGCCTTTGGAGAGGTATGAATTTAAAGACTTGGTGTCTTATGCACTGCTGGTTGCTGAGGAAGTGGAGCCTGTTCTTACGGAACCTTCTACTTTCAATAAATCAGATACATGTTCAGAGTCATCTCAGTGGTATGCGGCTATGGGTGATGAGATGGAGTCTCTTCACATTCACAGGAATCAGACTTGGGTGTTGACTACAAGGCCAGAAGGCAAAAAGATTGTGAGTTGCAAGGGGATCTTCAATGAAAAGGAAAGGATGTCACCGGCAGAAGGGATCAAGTATAAATCTCTCATTGTTGCAAGGGGTTTCACACAAAGAGAGGAGGTGGACTACAATGAGATTTTCTCAACAGTGGTCAGACACGCTTCAATCAGAGTGTTGCTAGCAATAGAGGGAGAAATATACATGACAGAGTCGGAAGGATTCCATGTTCCTGGTAAGGAAGATCAAGTTTGTAGATTGAAGCAATCGCCTAGGCAGTGGTACAAGAGATTTGACCGCTATATGATAGCAGCAGTCAAGAAGTCAGAGATTCAGAAGCTGAAAGGCTTATTGGTCGCAGAGATGAAGGGTTTGGGTAACGCGAAGAAAATTATGGGTATGGAGATCTATAGAGACAGAGCCAAATGAAAATTGTTCTTATCCCAGAAAAGACACATCAAGAAAGTTTTAGAGAGGGTTGGTAGGTCAAAAGCTAAGGCTATAGATACTCCGGGAGCAGTGAATGCATAGACAGTCGCGTTTGGGGCCAAATCGGTTGAGGAGAAAGAGTATATGGCTCGAGTATCCTATGCTAGTGCAGTTGGTAGTTTGATGTATGCTACAGTGCGCACCAGTGACATCAGACTTGTCTATAGAGATGGGACAGGATGTGCAGTCGAAGGTTTCTCAGATTCAGGTGATGTAGATACAAGAAGATCAAAGACCGGATATGTGTTCACGCTTGGTGGGTCAGTTGTCAGTTGGAAGGCTACATTGCAGGTGACAGTGACGTTATCTACAACAGAAGCAGAACACTTGGCATTGACAGAGTCCACTAAGGAAGGAATATGGTTGAAAGGATTGATCAGCAATCTTGGGATACATCAGGATCAGGCTATTATTTATTGCGATAGTTTGAGCGCGATTTGTTTGGCCAAGGATCAAGAGAGGATCAAGCACATTGGTGTCAGATACCATTTTCTAAGGGATGATAAACGGGTAAAGGTGAAGGTAGGGACAGCGGACAACCCTGCAGACATGTTCACAAAACCCGTGACGGGGAGCAAGTTCCAACATTGTTTGGACTTGCTTAATGTTCACAGTTATTAGATAGCAGAAGAGGAGAGGACGCCTAATTTAGTGGATTAATTAACAAGTTCGTAATTCCGAGACAGAAGGAGTAAGCAATAAAGACAAGAAGTTAAACTCCTCATTATGCGGCCACTTCATGTGGCCACTTCATAGGCAGAGAAGTGAGTTTTGTGTATGTTGAATTCACGCCTTCGCCAAAGATTTTGAGTGGCCAATACTGTTTGGGTCATGTCATAGTTTGTTTTGGACGGCACTTGTACCAGAGGAAAACAAGAATAGCTATTCTTGTTTAATAAGGAGTGTTAACTTTAGTACATGATTAGAATTAGGATTAGGAGTGTTCCTATGTCCGAATTAGACTAGGGAATTTAGAGGACCCGTATTACATACTCCTGTAGACACCCCGCCTTGGACCTCTCACCCCGATTGCATACAAAGTATTTTTATTTAACTTATTTTTGTTGATTTCTGTTACTTCGGTTAAGTTCCTAACTGATTCCGTTAGTTTTGGACTAAACTGCATAACAGAGTTAACTTTTAGGGTCATTCTGTCATTTTTCACCCGCGGGCGCTTCCGGCACTGCCAGTGAGCCGCGCGCGCGTCCCGCCCCAAAAGCCGGACCCGCGCGCTTCCCACTTTGGCAGTAACGGATTGCACCTTATTTCCCTCCCTTTTCTTATTTACAAACATCTCTTTCTTGATCACAAACAACCCTTTTTACATCCACATTCATCCCCCCTTTTCTCATTAACTCCCAATCCCACACTTCTAGCCTTTTCATTAAAACAAAATATTTCCTTTTTATTTTATTTGATTTTCTTTTATTTCTTTTATTTATTATTTTATTTATCTTATTTTTGATTGGTCAATTCCATTTCACATGGATGATCATCTTTTCCCTCCATCATTTCCCTCTCTTTTTTACCTATAAAAACCATCATCTTCTACCTTGGAAAAGGACCCAATTTTTGAGACTTGAACAAAAACTCTACACAAATCATCTCAACAATCTTTCTCTACAAAAACACTACACAAAGTGTTTGCACAACATTTTCTCTACAACAACACCATTTTCAAATCCAAGTTTGAAGTCCTCTTTCCTAAGGTACAACATCTCTTTTCTTCTCTTATTTTATTTGTCTAGTCTTACTAGTATGCAATCCCCATTAATGGGACATGACCAACATGACTACTTCATATATTGAAGTTAGTTAAGGTTATCTCCCTACACTTTAATCTTAACTTTAATTCACCATGTTAATTTCTCTTCATCTCTTAATGTAATTCTTTAACATTACTTGTTACATGTAATCTTTATCATTAAATAAATAAAACAATTCTATTTTATTTCCCCTTTATTTCCTCTTTTCTTCTCATCACAATTGTTAGCACATTTCTATTTAATTAATTGAAGGACATGTAAATATTAGAACACCAATAGTAGCAAGACCCGCATAAGCGGGGCGGAGTGGGTGTTTAAGTACTTCCCACTCCGTCACCTAACCCCCGAACCCTTCTCTCCCGAATCTCTTGTTTTGTACATAAATTAGGCTATTTCTAGGTTTTTCTTATGTTCCTTTAAAAACATAGGTGGCGACTCTAAACAATCTAAAAACAAGTTAGACATCCTAGGATAATTCACCGCTCTAGCCAAGCCGTGGTTCCCCGGGGTATCTACAGTGGCGACTCCGCCGGGGATGGATTTAGAGGGTTAAACTTGCGTTTTCATTTTTGGTGTTCTTTTATTCTGTTTTCTGGGCATTCTGGTAAAAAGGGTAGGAAGCGCGCGCCTCCGGCCTTCTTGGCCTAAAGCGCGCGCGTCCGACCCTTATTACCAGAATCGCCCGCCTCCTTTCTTGTCCTTCAATTCCATATTTCTGTGTTAACAAGTTTCTGCAGGGGAAAGTTACATAATTTGGGACCAGGGCAATCCCCTGAGTCCGCAGTTTCTTCTAACATTCTGACAGGTATCCCAGATGCGCGCGCCTCCCATATTCATTGCGAAATGCGCGCGCTTCCCACATCACTTCCCTGAGGCGCGCGCTTCTGGTAAATTTTCCAGAAACAGAACAGTGCACAGAAAGCAGAACAGAGCAGAATGACAGTGTGTGGGCACCGGGCCTGCATACAATTTCTTTTACTTTCTGTTTATTTTTATCGGTCACACGAGTGATTCGAAAGTTGTAATTATGTGCTTATTTGTTTTTTTATTTCCTTTTAAAAAAAAAAAAATTGTCACTTGTTAGACCTCACACTACATGCACATATTCTTATCAATTGCTCACTATCGAGTCGCACAAGTCCAACCCCAAACCCGTCGAGGCCCGTCCTAGAAAGTTTCAAGCTCCACCAAACCTTGACTCTTTCGAAGCGGTAAACCTCAGCCCGTGGCGTAGTTCATGACTACATGCCGGGGGTGACCTTTGAACCTCATATTCAAGCCGAGCACAAACCACACAATTCTAGTCTAGGGTCTAACACTCCGTGACTCAAGTCGGTTTCCATATACCGAGATTTCCCTAAACTAATGTCTTCAAATCATACATGCCAATTTGTTGCAATGGACGAAATAAAACTCCGTCCCCAAAAGTGGTTATTTTGGACGAAAATAAAAATCCGTCCCCGCATGTATGATTTATTACATTAATTTAGTTTAATCCCGATACATGTAGGTCTCACAAGCGTGGTGGAATCCGATGAGTATATGGGACCGCGAGAAGGTCTATATACTAGTGTGACGATTCCACTATTTTCCTAGAAACCCCAAAAAGGACCACGTCCTTCCGACTTTGTAAATAAAAAAAAAAAGAGTCGTTTTTCCTTATGTGGTTGAGTCTTTTCTTGTTTGTGGGTGAAATCATTTTACTCAAAAGGTGTTTGTGGGGCCATCCTAAGATCAACCGTGTTCTCTCCATAGGTCCAATGGCTTCCAACGGCAACAACAACAACGGTGGAAATGATTTCGTGTCCAACGAAGGGTTACTCAACGTAATGAAATCAATGGGGGAACAAATGGATAGGATTGTCAAGGATGCCCGCCGTAAAGACAGTTTGTGGCAAGCCCGTTTCGATATCGACAAGAGGATTCACAAAGAAGAGGTTTCCGAACTCAAGGCCCGTCTTGATTATGAAAGAAGAATTCACAAGGAAGAGGTTTCCGAACTCAAAGCCCATTTGCAAGAGCTCACCGACAGCAAAGCAAAGTTCAATGATAAAGCATGCTCAAGTGGCCCGACCCTCAAAAGCTACAAAGGTACCACCAACAACCGAGTTTTCACTCCTCTCCAAGGAGTAACCCAAGCCGAGGCATTTAAAATTTTGGTGGCAAGAGGGAAGATCAAACCTTTGGAGGGGTACAAGCCGAAGGCGATACTGAAAAATCATGCTCATGGTGAATGGTACGGCTACCACAAGCATAGTGGCCACACTACCGAAGGGTGCTTCCTTCTCCGAAACATCATCCAAGATTTGATCGACAACGGCGAATTTACTGTGGGTGAAGAGCAACCTTTAGAGAGTGCCAACATGCAAGAACTCATCAAAGAAGAATGATTTGGTTTCGAAATGGGGCTTCTACAAGAAATCATGCCACAAGGAGACTACAACGACAATGGGGACTACAACAACAATCTCCGTTTCTCTTTCTCTACCTAGTAGTAGGAATAAAAAAAAAAAAAAAAAAAAAGAGTCAAAAGTCCTCTTTTGTGTGCATTAATGTTTTCTCTCGTCCCATGTTAAGTGTCGAGTCTTCTTATCAAATAAAAGTCGTTCTTGTCCTTATACACTCTTCCAAGTTGTTCGATCTAATTCTTGGCAAAATGATGAAAAAATGTCTAAACAAGTTTTAGAACAAGGCCATCACTTGAACGCCTAGGGGCTAAACATCGACGCCAACATCAACGACGAAGCCAAGAAAAACAAGCTGGAGCAACAATCATGAAGAAGTCAAGCAAAGTTTTCAAAGGGGGATTTAAAAAAAAAAAAAAAAAAAAAAAAGAGCTCGCTAGGTTGAAACCATCAAATCAACCTAGGCAAAAGTTAGAGCACACAAAAAAAAAAAAAAAAAAAAAAATCCCCCTCAATCAAAGAAGTTCACATTTTCACAAGAACTACGGTGACCTGAGCCTCTACACTGGAGGAACGTAGGCAACCTGCGGGTCCTGTCTCATGCAAGAAAGAAGATATGTTTAGCCCTAGCGCGTTATGGTGATCGGCCTTCATCTCGAACTTGTCAAGACATCTTTGTACGATTCATTCGCCAATGAATTAATCACCAAAAAGATTGAACAACTTTCTTAGATTTGGAATCATTTCGCGCTCCTTGTCGAGTCTAGGGACTTCTATTCTTTCTGCATACTCCCAATTTCTTGCAATCAAATTGGGGCTTTCCTTCTCTTCTCTCTTAATGACTTACTTGCCTTCGCGAGTCATTCAATTCAATAAAAAATACATGTCAATACTAGGGACACTTCCCTAGTCAAGTCAATGTCACTCACCTTAGTGACAAGAAGTCTCCACCGCAAAATCACATGTCTTATCTCCTCAGCTAGAGTCAATGCACACTTCCTCATTAATCGAGTCAAAAATGAAGACGCAAAAGAGATGCCCGCTAGATTGAAAACCCGAAAGGGCGGTCTAGGCAAAAAACAGGGTGCGTCATAAAAAAAAAATGAGAGAGTGAGAGAGAGAAGGGAAAGAGAAATGGAGATCCCCGGCCTCTAAAGAAGACAAGTTCTACATTGAATCTCCTCAGCAAGTCAATTCCCCACCAATTCAACTTTGGGATTGCAAAAAGCTCGACAAGATATGGCACCATCAAAGGTTGTCTTGGGTTATCGGCATCACTCTCCAGCAGTGTGCATTTTTGGATTCATGAAAAGAAGGTCCGTGGTAGCCAAGACCCATCCGAGAACGAGCCTATCATAAAAGGGAACGAGGTTGCACAAATAATCCCTAGCTAGTCAATTGGCTTGGGCAACAAATAGCAACAACATGTGTCTCAGTTTTCAAAGCTTCTTCAAGTTTGTGCTTCTAATGTACGCCGAAAGGTTCCCGAGAAATGGAGTAGCTCTTGCCATATCCTCTCATGTTTATTCCCTCACACGAGGACGAGTCACTCTTGCTTTGCTCAACAAATGGTGACGCCCTAGGGGCTATGTGACTCAAGAACAAGGGATTCTTTTGCTTCATTTGGCAATCAATACGCCCTAGGGGCTATGCTCAAGAAAGATGTGTGAGACTATCCTCAAAGTCCCTCAAAAGGGATGTCAAAAAGCCCTCTTGTCATGTGTGCCCGTGCTCGTTTCCCCAATCAAGGGTGGACCTTTCTCGCAATCAATGATGGCACTCTAGGGGCTACGGTCAAGTCTTAAAGGCTCCCTCGGCAAAGAGCAATTAACTCCCCAGCAGTATCCCCAGCAAAGTCATGTGCAACATTGGAAGCTTCCTCAATTCAGCACCGAAGGTCTCAACGGGCTTCGCAATCTACAATCTTTTGGGTTACGGCATTACAGTAATTCAAGCAAAGGGCAGTATTAGGGCTTCGCGACCGACATTCTTTTGGGCAACAATACTCAAGCAAGTGCAATGTGGAGTGGTCTTATGGCTCCATGAGAACAATCAAGCTTCAAAGGGTCTCTCAACACTTCAAGTCAAAGGCCTCTTGGTTTTAAATGAAGACTCCGATGTTATGAATGAAGTTGATGATTTTTGTTAGAACTTTCAACGAGATCATGAAGAAAGTCTTAGAGAAAAGGAAAAAGATTCAATATGCTAAACTCTAATCAAAACAGGGTTATAGCGGGAAATGCCACGGCCAATCCCAATGTTTCTGCAATTCAGCACCCCCTTCTCCAAGATCAAAAGCACAAGGTGCAGCTCAGATAAAGTTGGGCCACAGCACTAGTTGCATCCGAAGATCCGTCATTAGTTCAACTCAAGAAGAGTCAAGCAAGCATACTCATTTGGGACTTTATCACACCAAGACCTTATCCTCCGCGACCTCGACGGCACCGCAAGACATTACTGCATCCTTTGACATAAGCCCTCCGCCATTTGGGTATCAACCACAATGAGGCCATTCATCTCCACAGTAAGAGCAAGAAGGAGATCTCTATCAAGAATTCTACCAAACACGAGGTAATTTGGGGCTTTACAATGAAAGGTCTTCACATCCCGCCATCTACAAGCCCACGACACTTGGGGCTTTGCAATCTCTCGAAGCTTGGCATCAACGATCTCCTCTTGGGGCTTGCTCACTACAACAACAAAGGGCGATTTACTCGAATGGGCCAAGAGCTGATTTATCTTGGAGCTATGCAAGTCCCTCAAAATTTGGCATCAAAGGCATTCTTGGGGCTTTACAATCAGCAACCCCTCATCTCGGCATCAAAAGCCTTTTTAAAGCCCCATAACCGACAAATCTCTTGGGGCTAGACATCAATCTTCGTTGGGCACACCAGCGACAACAGAATTCAAGCGAGGCAATCCAGACTTCGACTGAACATGACTTGATCTTGGGTTGGCTTTACAAACACACAATGGCTAAAATGGTTCACCCACGAACCTAAAAAAAAAAAAAAAAAAAAAAAAAAAAAGATTTTTTCTTTCTTTTTCTCCTTCTATGTGCAAAATTATGTGCTTTACTTTGCTTTGCTCCTAGCCTCTCCTCCAGCGTTCTCCATCATCCTTGAACTACGCTGGTCTGATTCTCTTAAAGGGATACGTAGGCAGCCTTTTGGCACGACCAACCCATCATCCAGAATACCATCTCGCCAACCCAACATCAAGGGCATTCTCTCATCAACATCTAAAGAATGGACATTCTCCATCAAAGCATCCTCCGCGGACATCAGGAATCCATCTCCACTCAAGCGGCAATGGTAAGTGAAGGTATGAATACATCCAATGCTTTCCTCAAAATCACACCGCACACAAGATCACTTTCTACATTCTTACTTCTCTCTCATTACAAAGGTGCTTTCAAATCACACATCACACCACGAGAACAATTTCTCTCTTCATGCATCTTCTTGCACAAGCACATATATCTGCAAAGCATACATATAACAGGTGCCGCACAGAGCACCAGGTGCCGCACAGAGCACCAGAATCAGCAGGTGCCGCACAGAGTACCAGAATCAACAGGTGCCGCACAGGGCACCAGGTACCGCACAGAGTACCAGAATCAACAGGTGCCGCACAGAGCACCAGGTGCCGCACAGCGCACCAGAATCAACAAGTGCCGCACAGCGCATCAGAATATGCCGCACCGCGCACCAATTTTTGGTCTATGGTGGACCGCTCAAATCACCATACCGCCGCACAGCGCATCAGAATATGCCGCACCGCGCACCAATTTTGGTCTATGGTGGACCGCTCAAATCACCATACCGCCGCACAGCGCATCAGAATATGCCGCACCGCCCACCAATTTTTGGTCTATGGTGGACCGCTCAAATCACCATACCGCCGCATAGCGCATCAGAATATGCCGCACCGCGCACCAATTTTGGTCTATGGTGGACCGCTCAAATCACCATACCGCCGCACAGCGCATCAGAATATGCCGCACCGCGCACCAATTTTTGGTCTATGGTGGAGCGCTCAAATCACCATACCGCCGCACAGCGCATCAGAATATGCCGGACCGCGCATCAATTTTGGTCCATGGTGGACCGCTCAAATCACCATACCTCTTCCATCAGCAAAAGTCGCTCACACAGGGAGCGCATTTCTATCCTTTGTAATTTCAAATTCCTGCTTTATCGAGTCTTTGTTTTCTCTTGTCGATGTCCTCGGCAGTTGTCTCTCTTTCGTCGACGCGTTTTGCCTCGCAATCCACGTCGCCGAGGGGCTCTGTAGACACCCCGCCTTGGACCTCTCACCCCGATTGCATACAAAGTATTTTTATTTAACTTATTTTTGTTGATTTCTGTTACTTCGGTTAAGTTCCTAACTGATTCCGTTAGTTTTGGACTAAACTGCATAACAAAGTTAACTTTTAGGGTCATTCTGTCATTCGGTCATTTTTCACCCGCGGGCGCTTCCGGCACTGCCAGTGAGCCGCGCGCGCGTCCCGCCCTAAAAGCCGGACCCGCGCGCTTCCCACTTTGGCAGTAACGGATTGCACCTTATTTCCCTCCCTTTTCTTATTTACAAACATCTCTTTCTTGATCACAAACAACCCTTTTTACATCCACATTCATCCCCCCTTTTCTCATTAACTCCCAATCCCACACTTCTAGCCTTTTCATTAAAACAAAATATTTCCTTTTTATTTTATTTGATTTTCTTTTATTTCTTTTATTTATTATTTTATTTATCTTATTTTTGATTGGTCAATTCCATTTCACATGGATGATCATCTTTTCCCTCCATCATTTCCCTCTCTTTTTTACCTATAAAAACCATCATCTTCTACCTTGGAAAAGGACCCAATTTTTGAGACTTGAACAAAAACTCTACACAAATCATCTCAACAATCTTTCTCTACAAAAACACTACACAAAGTGTTTGCACAACATTTTCTCTACAACAACACCATTTTCAAGTCCAAGTTTGAAGTCCTCTTTCCTAAGGTACAACATCTCTTTTCTTCTCTTATTTTATTTGTCTAGTCTTACTAGTATGCAATCCCCATTAATGGGACATGACCAACATGACTACTTCATATATTGAAGTTAGTTAAGGTTATCTCCCTACACTTTAATCTTAACTTTAATTCACCATGTTAATTTCTCTTCATCTCTTAATGTAATTCTTTAACATTACTTGTTACATGTAATCTTTATCATTAAATAAATAAAACAATTCTATTTTATTTCCCCTTTATTTCTCTTTTCTTCTCATCACAATTGTTAGCACATTTCTATTTAATTAATTGAAGGACATGTAAATATTAGAACACCAATAGTAGCAAGACCCGCATAAGCGGGGCGGAGTGGGTGTTTAAGTACTTCCCACTCCGTCACCTAACCCCCGAACCCTTCTCTCCCGAATCTCTGGTTTTGTACATAAATTAGGCTATTTCTAGGTTTTTCTTATGTTCCTTTAAAAACATAGGTGGCGACTCTAAACAATCTAAAAACAAGTTAGACATCCTAGGATAATTCACCGCTCTAGCCAAGCCGTGGTTCCCCGGGGTATCTACAACTCCCTCTATCCTAAATTAATTCAGTAGCTCAGTTTGCTCAGTTTACACAGAGAGATCAATAATTCTAGATCTAGGGTTTGCACAGTCAGGAATTTTGTGATCAAAATTCATGCAAAGTAGATTAGTGTGATCTTGTGTAATTGTTTCTCCAGTGATAATAATATTATCTCCCCTCCCCGTGGACGTAGCCAAGTTGGTGAACCACGTAAATCCGTGTTCTTGTGATTGATTTATTTTCTCATCAAGTCTTGTTCAATTTCTCTAACAATTCAAATAACGTAATAATTGTACCCTGATAGATTACAATCATTGCAATCACACGCTTATAGATCATTAGTGAAATTGCCAAAATAATGAACTTACTAAAAGAAAACTATGAAATAATATAAACAAAATAAAGGAGAAACAGCAAGGAATTTGATTAAATCTTTCTTATATCAGGAACATGTTCTGCATCCCCATGATCTTCATGGGTGAAAAAAAGGAGGGAACTGTACAGAAAAAATAAATGATTATCGATTCAAAAATTGTATGTCTAAACTATGTCAATTTTCTACTCATAATCCCCTCATCTGAGAAATGAATGCATCTTCACTACAGGGAATTGTAAGACCACCCATTGGATGATCAAACCCAAATTCTTGTTCAGCTTGACTAAGAAGATTTTGAAATACGGGTTGGTTCAAGATTGATAGTGGAACTACAAATCTCTTCCTTTCCTTCTCTTCAACGTAAACTGCATGGTAGCCCTTTGGTGCATCTGACGCACTTGATGATGGCGAAAATTGTCTAAGGATTCTCTTTCCATGGATGATATGAGGAATTCGAATAGCCATAATAAAATGCAGCAAGATTTTTCACAAAGAATTAATGAGAAAGAGAGGATTTCAATTGGATTAGGATAATGTAATGGGTGAAGTTATTTGGTTTCGATGGCCAAATGTGTGGTAGTATATATAGATGTATCTGATTGTGAAGAGGCGTTATGATTGGTACTAATTATGAGAGATAATAGCATATGAATTCTCACATGGTTTTGTCTTCCAAACCTTACTACCTATAATGTATGACCCCATTTTAAAAAAATATAAGATTAACGAGGCGGGGTCTCGTGTGGGGAAAATCGCATAAGAGGGATCAGATGGTAATGTCTTACGTCTCTTTTTCCTGATTCAGATTACATACCTAAACCACTTAAATGGCAGAAAAATAAAAATCAGGGGAACAATGGCTAGAGAGCCTCATGTCAACTTGATATCTGACCCCATCTAGCAAAGACATGTTGGCGACATTTAGTTAGCTATTCATTATCACAAAAGCAAGGAAAAGGGAGAACTCCAGTTTTGTCCATCGTATTTTTAGTCGTGTTTCACTTTTACCATCAAACTTTTTTTTCATTTTTACCATCGTACTACAAACAATGGTGTCATTTTATACCAAATTCGATATTTTATACCCAAATTTGTTTCAATTTTTACCACCGTACTACAAACAATGGTGTCATTTTACACCCGAATTTATTATTAAATGACACTATTGTTTGTAGTACGATGGTAAAAATGAAAAAAATAAAGTTCAATGGTAAAAGTGAAACACGCTCCAAAGTACAATGGACTAAAACAGACTTTTTCCCAAGGAAAATTCAAACCAAAACTATGAAAACTGCTTTACAAAAATTGTGATGGCCTAAACTGAGTTATTTTTCTGAATCACTGTATGTCACCTCAGCTGAGAAATTAGATTAAAGAATAGGTCCTCTCTACAGGGAATAGTGAGACCAACCATTGGATGATCAAATCCAAATTCTTGTTCGATCTGGTTCAGTTTGAAAGGATCAGACAACAAACTAAACCAAACCATGTGGTTTGAATTTTTTTGAGACCAAACCATTTGTGCTTGAAAACCTAACTGAACCAAACCGCATAGTTTGGTTCGATCTGGTCACAAATCGTGGTTTAAACTGAACCGCTTACACCCCTACTTTGAAGCATATCTCATCAGAACCTACTATCACTTCCAAAAAGGAAATGCTCCACCAACTGCTTTGTTAGTACCTCACTATGTCTAGCTCACAATTAATCATAGTAAATATGTTTTGATAAATAAATAATCAAACCCAATTGATTATATGATACATACAAAAGACCTGAGCACAGGCAGCCCTATACAAAGCTCAACAGCTAAGCTACCCTGTTTCCAGTCAAACCAAACAATCAATGTCATTACATGATCTACCTATCATCTATACATCCAATAAACTAAAGAACTACCTATTACAGACTACCTCTACCTTAAATGAATTATCAAGATGATATATACAAACAAGCTTTAACAGCTAAATCCCTACAAGCCCAACAGCTAAGCTCCCCTGCTTCAACAGCTAAGACTGTTCTTCTTCAACAGCTATCTCCATGTCATCAGATCCTTGAAGAATGATTGTTCCAATATTACCAGTCATTGGAATAACTCATATTGAAGCTTGTTCAAGTGTGAACACACCTCCTCTAAACCTTGACAACCTATATACAGAGGAACATCAAACATTCAGTCAAAGTCAAAGGGAACCATTACTTCTCTGTACCTTTGTTCCCCAAATGGCTACTACTGTACCCTTGTCCCCCAACGGCACTATCTTCTCCCTTATATAAAGGAGTATACTGGCATGTTGTCAAGTGACCCTTTTAGACCTTCTACACCATTTTTACAACCTTACAATCCTTTGTAGTCTTACTGCATTCTCCCTCTGTAGTCTTAAATATTTGCATAAACCCCTGCAAATATTGTGCCATTTTACACCCAGTTACTACCCTCTCCCAGCCAGCTTAAAGCCAAGATATTTTGTAAACACACTTGTGATTTATTTTCTTTTTATTTTGCTCGCTTTGAAAGAAGCAACCTTAATTGAAGTGTCAAGTAAGTAGAGGGGGTTGAAAGGAACTTGCCTTATCAATTCTTGTAACTCTTATTGAAGAGAATATTATAGTGGATTGATCTCACTGTTCCAACAGTGGGGGTGGATGTAAGAGAAGAGTTTTGCCTCTGAACCACTTTAAAATACTGTGTACACTCTTGTATCCACACTAACACACACTTACACCTTATCCTTTTATTTATTCTTTCATTTTTATTCCGCTGCACATTTCTTTTATTAACTTAGTTCTCAACAGCTAACCTCAAACAGTTAGCTGTCCAAGTTTTAATCAATCTGTTCATTTAGTTAAACAGGGCCTTTCAATTGGTATCAGAGCATGGATTCACGACACAGAGTCTAACAACTTATGAAAGATCCATTCAACCCACCATGCCTCAACCAAGAAGAAACAATGAAAAGGACATTCCACACATTGATGATTATGGATCTTTTGAGATTTACTCCTTAAAAATTAAAACCTATCTAGATGCTAATAGCATATGGAATAGCCAAAGTACCAAGTGTTAAAGCAGCATGGGAATTAATTAACACCAAGTTCACTAAACACACCAGTGTTAGAACCCAGAATCTATATAACTTATTAAGATAGTTAGACAACTTCAAATTCTACCCTGGAGAGAAAGTGAGTGCTGCAAGACCAAGATTTGGAGATCTTGTAAGAGCTATTTCAGACCATGGTAAAACCTTTAAACAATCTGACCTATGCTTAAAGATCTACTATAATCTTCCTCAAGAGTATGAGAAAGTAGCCCTTCCCATTAGAGAAGGAGCTGAATGAAGTAGTATGACCATAGAACAGTACTTTGGTAAACTTGAAGCATATGAACTAGAAGGAATGATCAAAATTCAACCAGCATCCACCATATCTCAAACCCTTGCCCTTGTTGCTCAAGAGCAAACCCAGAAACAGTTTTCCCAACAGGACATTGACACTCTTGTTATTAATGCCCTATAAAAACTGAATATAACTCCTAAACAAGAATCAAAACCAATCTCTCAAGAAGACATTCCAAGTCTTATCTCCATGGCTGTCAGAAATGCCATGAAACATCAAAAGAAAGCTTTTGACAGAAGATGCAGTCCTTCACCATCCAACCCAACACAAGAAGTTGTTAAAAACATCATTGAGTGTTACAACTGTGGTAAACCAGATCACTATGCTGCTGATTGCAAAGAACCTAAGAAACCAAGAGAACACTAAAAAAGAATGAACTATTCCAAAGAAGTCATTCATAGTTCTATGTGCAATTGCTATAATTATGTCAAGGCTAAGAATGACAAAAATAAAGAACAAGTCATGCTTGCTGACTCTTCTAAATTTAGTGATGAAAATTTGAATCATTTGACTCAGATAATGAGGAAGAAGAAGCACTATTGTGTTTGGTTGCACAGGAATATGAAGACTCAGATAATGAAGAGGACCTTGATGCCTTAGCTGCTGCTGAAGAACTTAAAGAGGTACATAATTTTAACTCTCTTAACATTGATGGTTTTAAAAATTTAGTTTGCACCCTTTTGATTCAAAAGAAGAAACAAGACCCTAGCTTTGCTGCCCTCATCACAGAAAACCTTGAGCAATAAAAAACCATTAAATATCTCAAATCCCTAAACACTAACCTTGAAACCACCAAAAAGGATCTAGAAAAAAAATGTCAAAAACTTGAAAATGACATAATTAGCTCAACAGCTAAGACTGACTGTTCTAAGTCTCAAAATGATAATGAACAAGAAATGAGTACCTTAAAGGAAGAAAACAATGCTTTAAAAAGCAAAATTGACTCCTGGAACAAATCAAGCAATGCTTTATCCATGTATCACTTTAATCAAAGACATCCTGGGGACAGATCTGGAATAGGATCAAATAATCCCACACTCAAAACCTACACTCCACCTACTGGTGATAAAGCTGTTGAGACTATGATTCTACAAAGTCTCAACACATTCTCTACCAAGAAACCATCTTATCCTATTCAAACAAAGGAAGATGTGTATAAACAGAGGAGTAAAGACAGTTAATTGAAAGTGGATTCTCCCACAATTCCTGATTCTCAAGCTTCCACCAGTACTGATGATATTAAATCTTAGAAAAGGAAGCAAGAACAGAAGCCTAGAAAGCCTAGACAAGCTAGAAAGCCAAGACAAGCTGAATAGCCAAGACAAGCTAAATAACCAAGGCAAACTGGACAGCCAAGATAGGCTAGACAACATAGGCACTCTAGGCAACCTAGACAAAATTGGCAATACTCCAATGGAAAAAGCCATGCTTATCAGTCCCAAAATTCCTCACCTAAATGATCATACCACTCACAAAATCTCAGACAGCAATCTCACTCTCATCAACTAAACTACATAAATCATAGCCCATACAATACTGGACACCTATATAACTCCCCTCAACCCTTTATATTGACACCCTACATGATGCAAATCATGTCCTACTATAACACCCTTAACCAGTTCTTCAAAAGAAGATCAGATAGCAAGCCTAGGGTACCAAAGAAAGTCTAATCCTTTGGACCCAAAAAGAATAAAGGGTACCATAATTTTTAATTTGTTTTGTAGGAATCCAATAAAGGAATATGGTATTTAGATAGTGGATGTAGCAGACACATGACCTACAACAAGGAATGGCTTCAATAGCTAACACCAAAGAATGGTCTCAATATTACTTTTGGTGACAATTCTCAAGCAAGAGTCAAAGGATCAGGGAAACTAGTGACCAAGGAGATCATCTTTACAGATGTATCTTATGTTAAAGGCCTTAAGCATAATTTGATAAGCATCAGTCAAATTTGTGATAAAGGTTATCATGTTATCTACACCAAGGACCAATGCCAGGTCAAAGACAATAACAACAAGGTTATTCTAACAGGAGTTAGAAAGAAGAACCTCTACTGCCTCCACCTTGAAGTTATCCAATCCTCCTCTCCACATTGTCTCTTGTCCTACAGCCAATCTGATATGTCTTGGCTATAGCATAAAAGACTTGCCCACCTGAATCTCAAAACCATCTCTAAGCTATCCATCTCTAATCTTGTCAAAGGTTTTCCTAAAATACCTTTCAAGAAGGATAAGTTAAGCAGAGCCTGTCAGTGTGGAAAACAAAAGAAGACATCCTTTTCTGCTAAAACCAGACTAGACACAACCAAGCCTCTTGATCTCCTTCATATGGACTTATTTTGTCCCATCAGAACCAGATCTTTATGTGGAAAGAGATACTCCCTTGTAGTTGTTGATGACTACACAAGATTCACTTGGATCATTCTTCTTGAATCCAAAAGTGATACTCTTCATAATCTCACCCAGCTGTTCAACAAAGTTCAGAACTTTAAAGGCTTATCTATCAAAAGGATAAGATCTGATCATGGAACTGAATTTGAGAACACTGGAGTTGACTCCTACTGTAATCAAATAGGGATTGATCACAATTTTTCAGCCCCTAGAACTCCTCAACAGAATGGAGTGGCAGAAAGAAAGAATAGGACTATTTGTGAAGCAGCAAGGGCAATGCTATCAGAACACAATCTTCCTAAGTACTTTTGGGGTGAAGCTGTGACTACTGCTGTGTATATACAGAACAAAACTCTCATCAACAAGTATCATATGAAGACCCCATATGAGTTGTGGAATTGAAATATTCCAACCATATCCTACTTTTATGGATTTGGGAGCAAATGCTACATTCACAACAATGGGAAGAACAATCTTGATAAATTTGATTCCAAGAGTGATGAAGGAATCTTTCTTGGCTACTCCAATTCTAGCAAAGCCTACAGAGTGTACAACAAAAGAAGACTGGTTGTACAAGAATCAATTCATGTTGACTTTGATGAAAACAATGATCAAAGTGAAAACAATGATCAAAGCAACACTGACTTGTGTGATTTTGATGAAGGTATTGGAAACTCTGACAAACTTCCAGAACCTTCACCTACAACCAATAATTCCTTATCCCCAAATGATAACAACATCATTCTTCCTTATGTTCTGCCCAAAAACACTCCCAACAGCTTACCTACTCCCAACAGCTTTCCTCTTCCCAACAGCCAAGATGAAATTGTTAGCTGTCAAATAATTTCTTCTCAAATCTCCACATCCCCATTGTAAATGATGATAACCTTGTCATTTCCATCCCTATACAAAAGGAAACCATTCCTGAAGGCATTCCTTACTATGATATCTTCATGAGTGCCTTCATCTCTCAAATGAAACCCAAGAAGATCCATGAAGCCCTTCAAGATGAAAACTGGATAGAGGCTATGGAAGAAGAACTTGAACAGTTTGAAAGGAATAAAGTATGAAAACTTGTTTCCAAACCAAGAAATCAAACTGTCATAGGTACCAGATGGATATTTAGAAATAAAATGAGTGAAGATGGTACTATAGTAAGAAACAAAGCACGGCTTGTAGCTCAAGGATACAGACAAGAAGAAGGAATAGACTATGATGAAACTTTTGCTCCTGTAGCAAGACTTGAAGCCATAAGACTATTTCTAGCCTTTGCATCTTTTAAGAAGATGAAAGTATTCCAAATGGATGTAAAGAGTGCATTCCTGAATGGAGTACTTAATGAACAAGTGTTTGTTGCTCAACCTCCTGGATGTGAACATCCCAAATTCCCAGACCATGTATATAAGTTGGACAAAGCCTTGTATGGCCTAAAACAAGAACCTAGAGCTTGGTATGACACTTTGTCTAATTTCCTTCTCAATAAAGGATTCACCAAAGGTCATATTGACAAAACTCTATTCATCAAAAAGTACGGAGATGACACCTTACTCATTCAGGTCTATGTTGATGACATTATTTTTGGATCATCAAATGAGGACCTTTGCAAAGAATTTTGGGATCTTATCCAAAAACAGTTTGAAATGAGTATGATTGGAGAACTAACCTACTTCCTAGGTCTTCAAGTTAAACAAATGAAGGATGGAATCTTCATTAACCAAGCCAAGTATACCAGAGACATAGTAAAGAAGTTTGATATGCAGAATGCCTCAACAACTAAGACACCTCTGTCTACCACAACCAAACTTCATGCTGACACTGATGGTCAAAATGTTGATCAAACACTATACAGGAGCTATATAGGATCTCTCCTATATGTTACTGCATCTAGACCTGACATCATGTTTAGTGTATGTCTCTGTGCAAAGTTCCAAGCAAAATCCTAAAGAATCTCACCTTGCTGCTGTTAAAAGGATCTTGAGATATCTAAAAGGAACTCCTGAATATGGCTTGTGGTATCCTAATGAATCACCATTCTCACTAATAGGCTTTACTGACTCAGACTATACTGGATGCAATTTAGACAGAAAGTCAACAAGTGGTGGATGTCAATTTATTGGATCAAGAATTGTGTCTTGGTCAAGCAAAAAGCAAACCTCTGTAGCAACCTCAACAGTTGAGGTTGAATATGTTGCAGCTGGTCTCTGCTGTTCCCAAATATTGTACCTAAAAAGTCAACTACAAGCAGGGGCGGACCCAGACCTAAAATTAAGGGGGTTCACAAATTACCTGTGGCGTATCTAGGATTTGAGGTGAGGGTGTGCATTTTCTTTTGGGGGGTTCGGGGGCGGATCCCCAGAATTTTTTTTTTTTGGTCCGATCAGGTCGTCTCAAATAATCAACAAGGATTGATCAACAAATACTTTACTAGCAGTAACAGCAGCTTTCACGGGGATAGAATTACTTACCCCAGTACTAGTCCCAGCTTCGGTCGATGGTTTTCTTTTCAAAAATCGCTTCATAATCAACAAATAATAAAACACCACCAATCCTACAAATAATTCAATAATACCAAATAATCAAAATAAATATCATAAATCAGAAAATTCTAATTTACTCAACAATATGAGAGCCCTAAATCAAAAATCCCAAATTACTTAGAAATTTGAAACCCTAAATCAAAAATCAAAATTACTCAATAAAAAAAACCCTAACTTAAAATCCTGAAACTTACAAGTTACAAGGACTGATCAACGATTAATAATCTAAGATCAGAAAATCCCAAATTACTTAGAAATTTGAAAACCCTAAATAAAAAATCAAAATTACTCAATACTAAAAGCCCTAACTTAAAATCCAAAAAATTGAAACTTACAAGGATTGAGAAGGGTCGTCGTCTTCGTCAATCGTCCGTCACCGTCGTCGCCTCGTCGGTTGCTCGGCGTCGGCGTCGTTGTTCTCGTCCCCGACTCGCTTTCTTTCTTCTGTCGCTTTTTTTCTTTTCTCCTAATCCTTCAGCGTTGGTTTTTTTAGATCTTTAGCCGCGTACTTTTTGTTTGTGCGTTTTATTCTTCTGTTGTTTAGAAAGGGGGGTGGGAAAACCTAGTAGGGGTGCACTTATTAAGAAAACTAAAAAAAAAAAAAAAAATTTACTTGTTAACAAAAAAAGGGGGGGTTCACAGCCACCCCTTTGGGTGTGCCTGTGTCCGCCCCTGACTACAAGACTTTGGTATGAATGTCACTAATATTCCTATATTTTGTGACAAATTCAAGTACAATAGCTATGACTGAGAATCCTGTTCAACACTCTAAAACAAAACACATTGAAGTCAGACACCACTTCATTAGAGACCATGTTGAAAAAGGAAATATCAACTTATCCAAAGTTGGTACTGAGGATAATGTCTCTGACATACTAACTAAAGCTATGGATGAAAAGAGGTTTGAAATTTTGAGAGCAATGTTAGGAATGATTAACTTGCCTAAGTAAAAGGGATTAACTGAAATTTCATTTCATAAACTTTAAACCAGTACAAAGAGCATGGTTAGCTGTTTATATTATTTCAACAGCTAACCTAAGCAGATCTCTATTCAAGGACAACCATATGATGGCCTGTTTACATCATATGGTTTGAATATATTCCTTTACCCATCTGCTCCTGTGGAACTTAGTAGACCTACCCCTCTCAAAACTCCCTTCCAAAAACAAAAAGGAGTATAAAATCTTTTCCCCAACAGCTATCCAACTAACTTAGCTATTCATACCTTGTTTCCTCTTACAAGATCTGTTTCCAACAAACTCCAGACCCCTTGTCCTGCATGTCTCCTCCCTCATTTGTCCTAGCTGGTGTGGACTAACCTGCTCCTAAATATCTTTCCAACCATATTGGATGCCTCTCCATAACAGGATCAATGAAAGAAAATGAATGCTGAAGAGGTGGACCCATGGTTCTTGGCCACCACTCCTCCACAGCATCATAAGGTGGGAAATCATCCAAGGGAGACACAAATCTAAAGGTTCCTGAGGTCTGCATACTCTCAGCAGCTATCATTGCCATATGGGAAGAAGGACCTCCATTATCCTTTTCCTTGACTTGAACTGGACTACAACACCTCAAATACTGCCTAAACAGTTGAGTGTGAGTAGTTGATGGTGACTGTTGGACCCCATGGAAATTGTCACCCCCTCCCTCCACCATAGCCATGCTGATGGACAAGGAATCCTTTATCACTGGGGCATAAACCCTTGGCTATTCAACAACAGGCACCTTCTTTACCTGAACAGCTAAGTTATTTTCTTGTTGCATTAATTCCCTGTTTGTAAGTGCCTCAAATTTTGGTCCCCTTCATGATCCTTAAATCCTTCCTTCCTCATCAAGTCCCCAAGGGAATGGACCCTTTGAACTTCAGTATGTGCAGCACTTGATCTGCTGCTCTCTCATTTCCCTACCCTTATGCTCTGACCAAACAACTTTATACTACCCCTCTCCTCTTCTTGCTTCTCTTCTCCCTTGCCTTCAACCTTTCTCAGTTGTGCCAACCTCTCTCTCTCTAACTTCTCCAATACTTCCCTTTCACACTCCCAATCTTTCTTTCTCTTCTCTCTCTCTTTCACCTCAATATACTTAAGAGGATGATCAAGAGGAAGTTGTTCAACTTCCTCATGCAACTGATGATCACTCTGTGTAGTGTATGACATGTACTCTCTCTCAAACCTTTCTCTCTCAGTCTCTTCTCCTAAAGGGACTGAAAATATTAACTTTTTAGCTGTCTGAGCCATCTTTTTGGGACTAAACTTAGATGACAGTCTCCCCATTTTCAAGTATTAAACTAAGTATGCCGTCAACAGCTAAGACTAAAGAGAATGAACCTAGTGTGTACTCATCAGCTAAGTTTATATTCCTTATATACACAAGTAATTTATGTCAGTCCATAATAGAGTATGATTATAGACTTAGCTGTTGAATTTTAATTTAGGTCCAAAATATCAACTGATTTGACCACCAAATCTGTACTATTGGTACAAAAGGGTGGCAATTCTAAGATGTGATGGTCAATATTAATTGTGTAGTGTGATATGTTATATTTAGCACCTTCTTTCCTTAAATAGCTTCCCACTATTTCTGGAAATAAATGATATATCATTTACTTCTATTCTATTTACTGTTCACTTAAACAGTAAAAGAGGATAACTGTGCTATCACCTTAACGGCTATCTTTAAATCCCCACGTCGCATCTCTCTTCCAAAATATAACCATTGTCCCCACCTTCTTCACCATGATCTCTCTATAATTCCTCTCCATTTATAAGAAATCCACAGTAAATTCCATTCGAAAATTCTCAAATTTATCGAACACTCTGTTTTTCAAACCCTAATACTCTGTTTCTTCTTCACCCTTTTCTTTAAAATCAATGGCCCTCCCCAAAGAATCTCATGGATACTACATCGAAAATGCCTTCTTTGAAGGTGAAGTAGGGTCCTATGTGAAAGAGATACTAGAAAATAATGGCCTCCTCAACATGTTAACTGCTCAGAATCCAATTATTGAGAATGCTTGTTCTGAGGTATATCGAATTGGAACTAGGCTAAAAGATAGTTCAATTCGATGTGTATTCCAAAATGTCATAATGATCATTAAACCTGAAGATGTTCATACCACTTATGGCACCTCAAATCACCTCAGCCTTTTTTCCAACATTTGGAGCAAAGACCTGGATACAACATTCAGTGTTCTCTACAAGCAATTCACCAATCAAGAAGATGTTTATTATGAGTCTGTGAAGAACAAACCTATTCTGAAGAATAACCTATCCATCAACAATTCAACCCTCAGTGATGTAGTCATAAAAGGAATGTGTGGAAAACAATCATCCTTGGACCAGCTAAGCTCTTCAGAATGGAAGATTGCCCTTGGTCTGATTAGGAGGAAAGTGAATTGGTGCAAAGTAATGCTTGAAAAATTCAACCTTGCCTCTTCTCCATCTCTTCACAAACCTTATGTGAGATCCACCAAACCAAATCTATTCAGATTCATGAGTGGAATTCTAGCAAAGAAGCTCAAAGACTACCCAGCCATTCTCAACACTAAGTGGCTTGAACTTGTTCCCCTCAGTTCCTCCAAGAAATTTGACAAAAAGACCATCCCTCTTAAAGGGTCTAAAGAGGGACCAGCTAAGTCCTCCAAGGCCAAACCCTCAACAGCTAAGGCATCCAGAAGGGTCCCAACAGCTAAGTCTGGACCTGATGAAGCTCCAGCAACCAGAATGGCCACCAGAGGAACAGCTAAGTCATCTACAAGAAGGAAAGCCATAGCTGTTAAAAGGACAGGCAAGAGGAAGATTGATGAACGTCCCTCATCCTCATCTTCAAAATCCAGTTCCTCTTCTCAGTCAACAAAAAGTAACTCAAGCACTCCTCCCACTAGTCATGAGAACATAACTGCTGAATTTGAAGTGATCAAACCTGCTCACAAAACTCAGAGCAAGCTGTTTGTTGATGATAAAGCAACAGTGAGTGAAGGAGAATCTGAGGTTAAGAAAGCAAGTAGCTCCAGTGGTGTAATGGAGATTGATGAAGAAGAGTTTGATGTCCAGTTATCTCTTTAACAACAAATTGATGAGATCAGAAAAGCCAAGCAAGGCCAAGGACAACCTGAGCAAGTTGTGCCAACAGCTGAGCAAGCTATACCAACAGCTAAGCAGGATATCCCAGCAGCTAAGTCAGTTGATCCAACTAACAAGGTAACATCTTCATCTTTCTCTGCTGGTCAATTCATAGTGAAAAGAAGATGTGTCAGATCCCCCTCTCCTCCCTCTCCCAATTTGACCTCCAGTTCAGATCATGCAGCTGTCATTAAAGGAATTTTTGACCTTACTTCTTAAACCATCTCTCCTGTTGAAGTCTTAAGGGGGAACTCACCTAGTCCAGACATCCCTGTCAGGTCAAGGGGGAACTGTCCTATTCATGAGTTCATCCCAACAGCTGAGACTCAACTTCCTCCTTCCCTTCAATCTCAAGCATCCCCTCCTTCCATATCTCCTGATCAGCCTACTGTCATTCCTTTTCTCAACCCTCAAATCATTGAGTTTATCAAAGATAAGTCTGTGTCTAATCTGTCTGATGATGATACATCAACCCTTTTTGAACAGCTTTCCAGTAAATTTTTTATGGATGAGGCTCTCAAGGCCTTTGATTTTATGAGGATTAGAGAAGCTAGGCAATCCCAAGGTCAAGGTGGATCATCTACTCCCAAACCTGCCTCATCAGCTATCCCACCTTCTAAATCTATTCCTCTATCTCAAATTGATCCAGACACTTCCATGCCAAATCCTAGCTTCTGGGCCTTAGATTGTGATATTCACTTTTCAGTCACAGCTGTCCTTGAAGCTCACAAAAAGTTTACTTCTCTTCCTCAACTTCCTCCCCTTCTCAACCCTCATAATATTTCCAACCCTTGGGATATGACCAGAACTCATATGAGAATTCATTCTAGACACATTGGGGGTCAATTGTTCCATGCCTATGAAGAATGGAAACAGTTCAGAATCTCAACCCAATACTGCTTCTTTTTCAATGCTCCTAAACTGCCCAATCCCATCACTCTTTCAACTCTTCCAGAATGGGAATTTTTCTTTTGCCATCTTATTTCCAAGAAACTTCAAGAATGCCTCTACACCCCTCCCTCTCTTGTGTATGCTCTGTGCATTCAATATGCCCATTCCATTTTTTGAACTCTGCTTTCCAAGAAGAGCTGCATAATGGGACTTATTGTCAAAAATCTATTCCCAATCTCTTCTATATATCCCCAACATCTTCCTCCTCCTCCTCCTCCACAATTCCATAAGAAATCCAGATCATAATTTGAAAATCTCCCTCCTAATTTTGATCCATTCAAATACACTCCTCCATATCATCTCACCTACACTGACTTCAACCAATTTTCAGCCACCCTCATCAAACAACTCAAATCTGCCATCCTCAAAAAGCTTGACATTGTATTTGAGTTCATCTTTCAAATAGGTGAGAATCCAATTCATCCTTCTCCTGAACATCCAACCTCAATAGCTTTCCCTCCTCCTTCTCCTAGCAGCTATCCCCTGCCTCTTAGACTGTCACATGCATCCATTTACTCCTACTTCTAAGCTCCTCCTGCTGGCAAGCTTTCCAAAGCAACTAAGAAGAGACCTGCCTCTCTCTACAAGGAATACCCAATGGGGGTTTCACCATCTGATGAGAACATGACTCCTCAGCAACTGCAAGCTTTGATTGGTCCAAGGCTTCTCTACAATCAACCAGTTCTCACTAAAGCTCAGTTACTAGCCAGACAAGACCAATACTTCCAGTACAACAACATGATGGGTCTTGACTGGAACAATAAGTGGTTCTACAGAAGGAATGAACCAGTAAGAAAAGATGTACTAATTCAAGAGCTAAAAGCATTGGAGAAGAGCAAAAGTGCCTATCTAGAATTAAAATCAGTTGGTTTGTTTTCTTAGTTTTGAATAGCTGTTCAGAACATTTTCTTTTTCAATTATTTTCTTCAGTACATTTCAGTTTGTATTAACAGTTTTTTGCCAAAAAATATTATCAAGAAGAATTTCTCTTCATTGGTTTTCTATTCCCTTAGCACTTATTCTTGCAGGTACATAATCAAAAACTTTTTATTTATTAACCAAAAAGGGGAAAATTGTTAGTACCTCACTATGTCTAACTCATAATCAATCATAGTAAATATGTTTTGATAAGTAAATAATCAAACCCAATTGATTATATGATAAATACAAAAGACCTGAGCACATGCAGCCCTATACAAAGCTCAACAGCTAAGCTACCCTGTTTTCAGTCAAGCCAAACAATCAAAGTCATTACATGATCTACCTATCATCTATACATCCAACAAACTAATGAACTACCTATTACAGACTCCCTCTACCTTAAATGAATTATCAAGATGATATATACAAACAAGCTTCAACAGCTAAAGCCCTATAAGCTCAACAGCTAAGCTCCCCTGCTTCAACAGCTAAGACTGTTCTTCTTCAACAGCTACCTCCACGTCACCAGATCCTTGAAGAATGATTGTTCCAATATTACCAGTCATTGGAATAACTCATATTGAATCTTTTTCAAGTGTGAACACACCTCCTCTAAACCTTGACAACCTGTATACAGAGGAACATCAAACAATCAGTCAAAGTCAAAGGGAACCATTACTTCTCTGTACCTTTGTTCCCCCAAATGGCTACTACTGTACCCTTGTCCCCCCAACGGCTCTATCTCCTCCCTTATATAAAGGAGTATACTGGCATGTTGTCAAGTGACCCTTTTTAGACCTTCTACACCATTTTTACAACCTTACAATCCTTTGTAGTCTTACTGCATTCTCCCTCTGCAGTCTTAAAAATTTGCATAAACCCTTGCAAATATTGTGCCATTTTGCACCCAGTTACAACCCTCTCCCAGCCAGCTTAAAGCCAAGCTATTTTGTAAACACACTTGTGATTTATTTTATTTTTCTTTTTCTCGCTTTGAAATAAGCAACCTTAATTGAAGTGTCAATTAAGTAGAGGGGGTTCAAAGTAACTTGTCTTATTAATTCTTGTAACTCTTATTGAAGAGAATATTATAGTGGATTGATCTCACTGTTCCAATAGTGGGGGTGGATGTAAGAGAAGGGTTTTTCCGCTGAACCACTTTAAAATAGTGTGTACATTCTTGTCTCCACACTAACACACACTTACACATTGTCCCTTTATTTATTCTTTCATTTTTATTCCGCTGCATATTTTTTTTATTAACTTATTTCTCAACAGCTAACCTCAAACAGTTAGCTGTCCAAGGTTTAATCAATATGTTCATTTAGTTAAACAGGGCCTTTCATGCTTGAAGCAAACTACTCATTATCCAAGTGCATCCCGGTGTTGTACTTGCGCAAACTTACCCATTCGTATAATTAAGGCCATCCATTGGATGATCAAAAAGCAAAATTCTTTCTTAGCTTGCCTTATCAGTAGTCTTGGAGCGCTGGATGGCATAGGAATGGTAATATAATCAATATTACATCCCCTTCTGATAAGTTGAATCACAAATTGCATTAATACTAATAATGAAATCATAAATATCATCTTTCGTGGCAATATAATCATAAACGTTGTAGAAATTTGCAGTTTAATCATTTAAACGGTTTGGCACAGGCATAACCATGTGATATGCCTTTTGGGTTGAGATCATCATATAATTATATTGTCGTGGTGTCTCCTCTACATTCAATGCTCATACAACTTGATTCTCCTATCTACCAACTTTGTGGGGGCTATGAACGGTTTTAATCACAAACATATACTCCCTCCGTCCCACCGAAAATTGCAAAACTTACCAAAATGGGCGTCCCATAGAAATTGCACATTCCATAAATGGAAAGTTTTTAATATTTTTTAATTAGTGGGTCCCACTTCTCATACTCACATCCACTAACCCACTAACTATTCTCTACCCCACTTTCTCTCTCTCACTCAACTATCAACACTCACAATACATCACCTTTTTCACTTTTCCCTTAATTCTTGTGCCATGATTTTTTTTTGCAATTTTCGGCGGGACGGAGGGAGTATATATCAATGATTGAATGATTTTAAGTATATAATATATACTCCATCCGTCTTTTTAGTCTGTTCACTTTTTGCCATTTTGGGTGTCTCATTTGATTGTTCACACTCCCAAAGAGGAAGGTTTATATTATTCTTTATTCAATGGGACCCACTTGTCATACTAACAACAACTATCCCACTCACAATTCCAACCCCACTCACATATCACATCATACTTTTCATACTCACAACACCCACTCAACTACTAATATAAAACATTTTTCCTTAAAACCCATGCATTGGTCAAAGTGTGAACAAACTAAAAAGACGGAGGGAGTATAGTCATATGATTTGCTTATTAGTTAGCTAAACAAAACCATGTGCTTCTGTTTGTCACTTGCCCATCATCCAACTACTGGATAATCATACAGTTATCCTACTTTCTGTAGTACCCTCCACTAACCCATTACATCTATATGTACCAGTACCATACGATTACCCTTAGAGCAAACACATCCACAGCTAACAATAAATTTCATTACTTTCTTCTTCAATCCTTTATCTTTGGTTTTCAATCTTCAGAATAAGATTTTCTAAACTACGGAAAAGTATGGCTATTCGTATGCCTCGGATTGCCCCAGCAAAGAAACTCCTTCGACAGTTTTCAATGAATGCAAATCAAGCAGCTTCAACAACCTCAGGTGTACCAAAGGGCCATCTCGCAGTATATGTTGGGGAGCTGGAAAAGAGGAGATTTGTAGTTCCAGTATCAATTTTGAACCAACCTTTATTTCAGGAACTTTTATGTCAAACTGAAGAAGAATTTGGGTTTGACCATCCAATGGGGGGTCTAACCATTTCATGTAAAGAGGACTTGTTTATTGATCTCACTTCTCGATTGAGGTGTTAGTGATCAAGAGAGCACACTTAGATATTTTAGAAAAAAACCAATTTTGTATAGAAATTATTCCCCCAAGAAGATTATTGGGAGTGATGATATGTTCCTTACATAAAAAAATTGTCAATAGAATGACAATATTGCAGTTTCTACAACATCATATGATAGTTCCAGTTTTCTTATGAACTAATGCTACCTTGTCTCTGTGTTAGAACAAAACAACCTCGTAACAGACACAATTTTATTAAGCTGTATTGTGGTCTTGTATAGTGAAATTATTCATGTACATAGTGTTATGAGACGAAGTTAATGTAGCTTCGTTCATATTTTCTTGCAATTCTCCAAAGAAAGAGCCATTTTGATTAAAAAAATATGGAGTTTTTCCATATAATATCGATGTACCAACGTTACTTGAAATGTCGAGTAATTCGTGCAAATCATGGGTATAGTGCACATACATAGTACTTAAACACGGAATTTAACTTAGGTATATATGGAGCCATTTCGATTTCATCCTGTTCAATATAATCATTTCTTTATGAGGTTACATATATAGTAATCTCAATACTGACATAAAATGTGCATTCCGAATGTTTTACTCCCTGAAAGTCCTCTAATTCATACTGTATTAGGCAAGCTAAAATAACTGCAAATCAAACTTGTTGATGAAGGATGATTATCGTTATATGGGCAAACTTGTTCATTCGCCAATGTGATATATCATGCTACACTGAAGTTGTGGATACTTCTATAAAGTTGACCTTAAAACTTTATGAGTGATTAGTCTGTATATCCAAAACTTCTGTAAAGTTCCAGATAAACTTTATGAGTGACTAGGGGGTATAATAATTTGCAAGTGTACATTTGCGAGACATAATGTGCTCTTAATTACTTCTTCTGTCTCAAAATGAATGTCTGAAAAGATTTCAAATTTGCTCTTGATCAAGAGTAAACTTGAATTATTCCGGACATTCATTGTGGGACAAGGTAGTAATTAAGAATAAGTGGGGTTATAACAATATCAAGGGCAAATATATGTACAATGGAAAAATATCATAAGTTTTTTTTTTTTTTTTTCAAATTTAATTCATAGTTGAACTCAATACATAATCATCAGCAGAAGCGCCTAGGAGACAAATCCTAGGGAGAGAAAAACTTCTCTCTAACTTCTGGGGGGAGGGGGGATCGAACCCATGACCTCCAGGTTGGAAGGCATGAGCTCTGGCCACGAGGCTAAAGCCTGATGGTTAAAATATCATAAGTTTGTGATGTTGTTGGGTGGTATATAAATGTGAGGTCTACCCAACTTGTATCTCTTCTATCCTTTTCCATTCAATAACATATTTGCTATAACTGGTAGGTCCCCGATAATCCGTCACAATCATATGATTTAAATAGATAACAATCATATGATAGGTAGTACACATAACCATGTTCCACTGTCTTTGACATGACATTATCAAACTACCTCTTCATGAGTTCACTGCATTCAATGTACCTACAACTTTGTACACTCAACTACCAACTTTGTGGGGTTATCATCTGTGCTAATCAGAAACATGTACATCATTGATAGTTTTTAGCAGCAGATAGCATATACTCCCTCCGTCCCAAACTTATTGCTACGTATTTCCATTTTGGGCGTCCCATACTTATTGCTACTTACCCAAAATGTTCAATTTTCTCTCTCCTATCCACTCACAACAACTAACCACTTACTTATTTTCTCTCTCCTACCCACTCATAATACTTACTTTTCCAACATATTTTCTTAATCCTTGTGCACTTTCTTTTAGTAGCAATAAGTATGGGACGGAGGGAGTATAGTCTTATAATTATTTGCTGATAAGTTGGCAAAACAAGACCATATGTTACTGGCCTATTCTTTACCTCCAATTGTATCTTTCGTCACTCAATCATTTGCTTATCCAGTACTTCTATATATAACACCATAATATTAGTCTTAGAACTTACATTCAACAATTCCACAACTTACATTAACAAAACACATTTCTAGACTTTCTTACGCAATCTTTCCTCCTTTCTATTGATTTTCTATTTTGAAGAAGATTCCCTAGGAGATTATGGCTATACGTATGCCTAGAATATTCCCAGCAAAGAAAATCCTTCGACAGTTTTCTATGACCTCAAATAATGCAGTTTCAATGAGCTCAGATGTACCAAAAGGCTATCTCGCAGTTTATGTGGGAGTGCAAGAAAAGAAGAGATTCATAATTCCAGTATCAATCTTGAACCAACCTTTGTTTCAGGAACTTTTATCCCAAGCTGAAGAAGAATATGGGTTTGGCCATCCAATGGGTGGTCTAACTATTCCATGTAGAGAGGACTTGTTCATTGATCTCACTTCTCAATTGAGAGGTTTGTGAGTTGTGAGAAGCTAGGTTAGCATAGATAGTTTTGTATAGAAATTATTCCCCCAATGAGAGCTCTGGGAGAGAATATATGTTCCTGAGTTTCTACGACTTTTTTTCAGTAACCTCCTTAATTATACAGCAAATTAAATATTTGTGAACGACATGAACCGATTTGGTCATAGGGTGCCATGGACATTGGGCCCATACACCGTAAAGCCCCTATACAAGACGCCCTTGGCCTTATGGGCCGGCGTATCACGATATCTCATAGGCCGGTGGGCTGACCCCACCTGGGCCTAGATAAGAGGATTAACCTGATCCCTAGCCCGGTCTCTATGACGAGACAGGTTGGGTGACTAGTCGACATACCTCCAGTAGCACTACTTTCCTGATACCAAGGGGAGTCCACAATTGGAGTTCAAATGATACACAAATACAGAGAATCCTTATCTAAACAAGGAGACTTCGTTTACAATACAACCGGAAGCTACATTCGTCCTTATCAGGACTCTATCTCCCGGGATTACTAGTTATACCTCAATACAAGCTCCTTGGCTTACTTGACAAGTCAGGGCTCAATTCACCTATACTATATAAACAGGCCCTCAATATCATTTACGGGTAATGAAATTCTTGGCTTTACTCTAGTCAATTATTTTCTCTTTGTTTTACCACATACAAAACAGTTTCTTACTCTCACGCCGGAGGGCCTTCGCCGGTGAAGCCCCGGCTAGTTTACTATTTATTGTTTCGTGTGTGTAGATCCGTTCGAGGAGTACTCTTTGCTGGATTTATCTGAACCGTTAGACGAAAGGCTGATCCGGTACATTTTTGGCATCATCAGTTTGGTTCCATTGCCGGGAAACGTCCGGTCGGAGAACTTTTTTGTCCGGATAACCACAATCTCCTCATGGATGAAATTGTGGTCGACGGTCAACATGCTAGTGTTACGCCTGATGCTAATCTCGATCCGCCACCACCTAACGTGGCCAACAACGCTGCTTTGAATCAAGGGCTCCCTCCTTCGCCTCAACCTCAAGGAGTCGGAATGTATACACGTTCTAGATCAAAGGGCATTGCTTCAACAATATCTCACGACTCTCCAACAATTAGCCGATGCTCAGACTCCTGGAATATGACCCAGGACACTCCATGGCAAATCTCCTCTAACCCTCCAGGACTAGAGGAACCCACGAGGATGATAGAAGGAGTAATCTAAGGGAAATCCCACATGCTGATGGCCGACGTGACCGGGATCCACGTGATGTACTCAAGGAGAATCGAGCCAGCCGACTTGAGGGTCGATTGGGCCCGATAAATCGAGAAGATAGAGATTTGAGAGATCAAATAAATCAGCTGAGGGCATAGTTATTAAAGGCTCTAGGCGCACCAAGGCGCAGAAGGTGTGCCCGGAGCCTAGGCGCTAGGCGGGGGCGCGCCAGAGTGACGATGCCCGCAAAAATGCCTTAAAATACTAAAAGTATAGTATACATTATACAACATCGAGATAAGCAATAAATGAAATGCAAGTAGTAAATCAAACATACATTATAAGTCATAAAAGAAACAAACATAAATATATGTTCAAACAAGCATAAAGAGAAGTTCAAACCGAAGGACTCTAAGTCTAAATCCTATAAAATGATAAGCAGTTGTTAGTTTGAAGGAATTCCTAGTTATTGCTACTCTTATACAAAGTTATGGTGCATGTACATGAGAGAGTCATGGGAGAGGAAAAGTAATAGTCACGCATTATGTTTAATTACAATTTAATTGATGGTCGATTGTTGTGCCCGGAGCTAGGCGCACCCAGGCTCCAAAACAGAGGCCGGTTTACTATGTGAGCAAGGCACTATCAGAAACCAAGGCCAGATACTTTAATGCCGAGAAGATTGCATTTGCTTTAGTGATAGCAGCAAGAAAATTGCGTGCCTATTTCTCCGCTCACGGTCGACACCGATGCGCCCCTCAGTAAAATACTCCACAAGATGGATAGTTCTGGCAGGTTACTCAACTGGTCTATTGAGTTGACCGATTTTGACATAACATACAAGCCGAGAACGACTTTGCTGGACCATCCACTTACAGATTTCTTGGTAGAAACCGCCTTCTCAAGTGAACATGTGCCGATAGCCTGAAAAAGGAAGTTCCCCATGGATAGAGATCCCCTTAGTGAATTACCAAGGGATTGATGGATCTTGTACACAGATGGATCCACTACACAGGGACAAAGCAGAGCAGGAGTATATTTGACAAGTCCAGGGGGAGAACATGTGGCAAGGGACTTCGTCAGATTCAAGTTCCCTGCCTCTAACAACCAGGCCGAGTATGAGGCCTTGATCCTGGGCATAGAGAAAGCAAAGTATATCGGGGCAACAAAGTTGGCGGCCTACAGTGTCTCCCAGCTGGTGGTGAACCAGGTAAAGGGAGAATACAATACTGAAAATCACATGCTGACTAAATATAAAGACCTCATCCTCAACATGGTTAAAGACTTGGAGTTTTAGGAAATAAGGCTAGTAGAACGAGAGCATAATCAGGAGGCCGACTTACTCTCCAAGATGGCCACTGCCAAAGAAGTCAATCCGTTAATCATCTATGCCGACCAACCAGCTTATGAAAGGATGGAGATCCTAGCTATCAATGATGCAGAAAGGACTTGGATTGATGGCTACAAGGACTACATTGAGGAAGGACAGTTACCTGAGGACGAGTTGGCAGCTAAACCAATCAAGAAGAAGACGGCCAGGTTCATAGTATGGAACGGGATTCTCTACAGAAGGTCTTTCTCCAAACCTCTCCTCAGATGTGTTTCACCTAACGACACTGAGAGCCAACTTGTCGAGGTACACAATGGGGTTTGTGGAGGACACCCGGGGGCCAGAACCCTAACTGACAAGGTTATAACACTTGGGTATTACTGGCCAAACCTGGGAGAAGAAGCCCAAGCCTATATAAGAAAGTGTGACAAATGCCAACGCTTCTCAGATTTGCCAAAAGTGCCACCAGTAGAACAAACACTTGTCATACCGACTTGGCCGTTCGACATGTAGGGAGTCGACATCATTGGCCCTTTCCCTTTGTCCAAAGGAAGCAACAAGTTCGTAATAGTGGCACTAGATTACTTCACCAAGTGGGTCGAGGCCAGAGCATGGCAAAGATTATAGAGGAGAACGCCATCAACTTCATCCATGACTACATCTGGTGTCGATTTGGGGTACCTCATACTATTGTGACTGATAACGGGCTGCAGTTCTCGAATGCATTCACTGAGGAACTTAATCGGCTTAGAGTAAAGCATAGAAAGTCGTCGGTCAGTCATCCACAGGGTAATGGCCATGCAGAGGCAGCAAACAAACTCATCCTGAAAGCACTCACCAAAAGTCTAGAAGGAAGTGAAGGAAAGTGGCTGGACGACCTCCCCCTAGCTCTATGGGCAGTTCGTAGAACCGCTCGGGGGCCGACGGGGGAGACACCCTTTGCGCTAACTTATGGATCAGAAGCAATGGAACCGTCGAGATGGCACTACCTACATTCATAGTGACTAATTATGATGAAGTCCTCAATGAGTATAATAGACTTCTGGACCTAGACCTGGTTGATGAAAAAAGACTAGCTGCTCAGCACAGAATGATCAATTACAAACAGAAAACCAAGGCCTACCATGACAGTAAAGTAAAAAAGAGGGTTTTTGAGGTCAGTGACTGGGTGCTCAGAAAAATTGAGTCGACACACAGGAAAGCTCAGCAGAATAAGCTCTCTCCGAATTGGGAAGGCCCGTACATTGTTACCCATGTTATCCAGGAAGGGACCTACATGCTCGAAACTCCCGATGGAAAAGAGCTTAAGCACCCATGTTATTCAGAGCACCTGAGGAAATACTATCAGTAACATCTCGGCACCCTTACTATCTTTTAATGCTTTCTAGTTAGATTTTTTGATCTTTTTAGTTCATTCTAGTTATTTTTAGTTCAAATTTCTAGTTTCAATTCTAACAATAAAAGTTCTTTTCTTTCACATTGTTGAATTTATATTCCTAGTACATGACTCTAGATCCCGATTTATGCATTACTTGACAATGCCTAGATCGTTACTTAAAGTCTAGAGCACTTAACACCGGATTTCCCCCAAATTAAAGCCTAGTTCCCGTAACTAGCACGGCCACGGCATACTTGACATGCAAGGTCCACATTTGAGCTAAGATTATGATATCCAGCTCCCTTGACAATTTGAGCCTAGTTCTGACAACTAGTTTACTCAAATTTATCAAACCGAGCACTTGACGCTCGTCCTGGTTTCTAACGGGTACATCACCATCTAGCTATAACTAGCTATGAACAGCATACCCAACAGACCGAGGTATACATCTCCAAACCTCCAGACCAAGGTCAAGAAAACACTTAGCTACACGACAGTTTAAGTAAACGCAAAAGGATAAACACCTCAAACTGAGGTAATATTTACACAAAAACGGGAGTATTGAAAGTATTTACGCCCCTAGACAATGTTGGGCCGAGGCATGCAAGCATTTAATAGAAGAAAATAAATTGTATCCTACAGCCAAACCGGCTTTACAAAAAATTCACCCAGAAGACAAGTCTTGGTTCAGAAACACAACAATCCTACCCTAAGCCGGGGTCAGCCTCCTCCTCCGCCTTCTCTAGAATCTCCTCAAAGTTCCCCGGTTCCATGGCCGGAGGGTCCCAAATAGGTCTCTGAGCCCAGCGATCGCGAGCATGAATGGCTTTGAGGCTGCCTTCCTAGAACAGAACCACAGAATGGGCCGCCCTTGCTTCGATACTGTAGGGATCATGATGGAAGATCCGGGCACATTTTTCCTAGGGAAAGTTGACTTTAGGATCGATGTACAGAAGCTGAGTCAAGTTTGACCATGCATCATTATAAACAGTGCCCACTTCATCGCTCATGTCCTCCCTGAACCGAGGTCCTTTCTTGTATGCTTCAATAGCCGCATTTTCTCTAGACAACACGCTCTCCTCCAACCGAGTATATTTATCCTCCAGCAAAGCAAGTTTTTCCTCAGCAATGGTTTTCTCGGATACCATCATCTCAGCCCGTTTCCTCTCTTTCTCCACATCGGCTTCTGAGGCCAGCAAAGATTCCTTTGGCTTCATCACCTCGTCGTGCTGATTTCACCATCGAGTCGGCTTCCTTTATCTGTACCTCGGTCTGGTGGTGCAGAGTGTCCGCAGCAGCTTTCTCCTTTTCTATGTCCTACGTTCTCCTTGACAATTCATTGTTGGAAGCCTGGAGCTGCTCCACCTCGTGTAAGTACCCCAATCTGAAATTAAACCAACTTAGAGGAATTCTTAGCACCATTCAGGGATAAACTGATAGGTTAGGACCTCACTAGAATAAACCGAAACTCTAGGACTATCCTGGAATTAAAACTTGGAAAAATCCAGAAGCTCGCCAGGCTGAGCCGTACGGATGGTTTGGACGAGGGAAAGCCCCAGCCGTACGGCAACTATGGGTACCCTCAGTCCCTATAAATTCAGACCCTTGTTGATCATTTCAGGGGGAGAGAAATAGATTTGTGAGTAGAAACTATGCCGAGTTGAGAGCAGATTAGAGTCACAAACACATATTTGAGTGAAAAGAGAGAAAGAAGATAGGCTTAGAACCAAATATTGGTGAGGCCTCCTTCTCCCCATCTTCTCTTCATCTCCTACTCTATTTTACTTAGTTTTATTTACTTAATGTCTTTCATTTCTTGCAAATAATATGAATTGAAACCAAGCCTTGACTTTATTCATGGTGCTCTCATGTTTTATGCATGATCAAGGTTACAAACCAAGGATGATCAAGGCTTGTTATGATTTAATGCACATTTACTTTATGTCTTTACATTTATGCAATTTACTTTCATGTGTTTACATTTATGCAACTTACTTTAATGTCTTTACATTTATGTCTTGTATTTAAATATAGCTTGGTGATCCATTGCACATCTTGGAGAGAGCCCCTTTTATTTATGTCATTTATGTTAACTTGTGTTAAAATGATCAAGTTTGATGGTAAAGTTCCAATCTTTACCATTTAACTTTGATCCAAGCACAATGATGTCCCTTTTGATGGTAAAGATTAAATCTTTATCCATCCAAAGGTTGAATTTTGATATCCCAAGGAGAACTTCTTCCAGTTTTGCCCCTTTCTATTAAACTATTTTGTAAAATAACCCTTTTCTGTTAAGTTTCTAACTGGTTCTGTTGAAGGGTCAGCTTCTCCCAATTTTATAAAACACACACACACACACTTGCACATCTTTTGGTCAACAAACTTAGGGAGACTCGGTTTTCCGAGGCACTTTGGGTGAATCCCGATTAAGTTCTTCCCAAGGTGTAATGTGACCTCCGAATCCTTTTTCTCTAACCTTGTTTTCGTTAAGTTTGGGTTTAAAGTTAAACTAACGTGGCGACTCCGTTTTTGTTTGAACATAAAGTGCCGTGTTTGATTCTTGAGGGGACTTTTTCCGTTCTCCCGCGGGTATCTTACACCTCAGCCTCAGCTTTTCGAGCCGGCTCAAGAGCTTGTCGAAACATAACATAGTCATGTTGAGCAAGAGATGCAAGCTGTAAAGAAACATGAAATGGACGATCAAAACACGAAGAATAACAACAAGATGAAACCGAGACAGATCGGAACATTACCTCGCTCAGAATTATGCCTTTACAGTTTAAGAGCTGGAGAGAAGAAGGTCTGTCGGCCAACAACTTATCTATGGTATCAGAATTTTAGCGCGTTTTATCACAGGACCGCCCAATTTCAAAGTGCCAGAACGGACCGACACGTCCACACCCGACATGATGGGAATCCTGCTAAACTGTTCTACCAAACACTTAACCTCGTCATCAGGCAATAGGGAAACTGAATCTAAACCATGAACTGACATATTTGACCTTTTTGGTTGAGGCTAGCCTTGAACCTCCCCAGTCTCCCCACGGGACCTCTTTTGGCGACGACAGACATCACCCTGATCCACTTCGATCTCAACATCAGCATTTTGTCCTTGGTCCTGACTCTGAGTTCTGCTGTCTGAAGGGTGGGTGTTCTTAGTCTCTGGCACGACACCCTCATTATTTCCCCCGGTGGCTGCCTCTACAACCCGATCCGCCAGAGGAACCGCTGAGTCTTCTTTGTTCTGAAGCAAAGCTTTCCTAACTTCCATATCAGCATGACGTTTTTCTAGCGCCGACGACCTGGATTTCTGCTTCTTCATTCTGGCCGCCTTAATGGGGTCAACATAGTTCGTCTCAGTCTCATCAATCTCGGCCATAGTCAAGACTGCACGAGAAACAGGTATATTAAAACAAGATAAGTATAGCGATTAACATACAAAAATTTGAGAAATGGATAGTGAATTACAGCCTACGGTATCTGCGGTCTTAAGGCAAATGTAATTCTTCTCCTTGCATCTTATACACTCATGGTTAAACACGAAGTTGGGGTGGACGATCCAATCAGGAAATCTGTTTCCCCTCTCCACGTCTACCTTGAGGACAACGCCGTCAATAGGACTTGCCATCAGCCCAGCCTCTATATAATACTGAGGATCCCTCTCCAATTTGGCCCAGTCAAGGGTACCGAGAGAAGCAAACTCCTAGTTTGGCAATCAATCTATCGCTCCAGTCTGGTTTGTGAACCTCTTCGGGACGACTCGGTAAGAAAAACGGGATGACAAATTTCCAACCGAAGCGAGACTCAACCCTAATAATGTGATTATTCCAGCCAGACACCTTTCTAACTGTACCGGAGATAGGGGAATAATTTTGGGTTTGGACGGGTCCGACTTGATCGATGGTAATCGTTAGAGACTTGGAGTTATAGCCCACGTTAAAGAAATAATCAAAAGCTGACATACAAGGCTCAAAATTAAGGCAACCACATAGCACTATGAAGCTTGTTAGATACCTGACAGCATTTGCACCAATATACGCTGGAACTATTTCCCATGACTCCAGGAATTCATTGATAAACGGGTCAAGGGGGAGTCTCAGGCCTAACTGGAATTGTTTAAAGAAGAAGGGGCCAAAAGCTTGATCGTAGTAGAAGGTGTGGATCTTCTCCAGTATCAAGGGGGCTCAGCTTACTATAATGAAAATAGTACTCGTCCCGGTCTATGACTTATCGGGAGTAAAGAGCCTCAATCATCTCATCACCCGACTTGGGATGCTTGTCCATAATGGGACCTGACTTACCTTTGTTCTTGCCTATCCTATTGGGACCCACACCACGGTCACGTCTCGTCATGGTAACGTCTGTATCGAAGCGATCTACTATTATTTCAGAGGTGCTCTCCCCAGCCATACATATAGAAGAAACAGAGGGGTTAGACTCATCAGGTAGCCTGGACAAGGCGGTATTCCCCCCCCCCCCTGAATCGACTACGTAGACCGAGGAGATTTCTCCATCGTGATGAGATCAAAATAAGGACTTGTCTTTCACATAATGCACGAATATATGATCAAGAACCTCATTCAGGTTTCCCAATATTACTATATCAGCATCATCGCCATCTACAGTTCTAGGGGCAAACAAACCTGAAGGATACCTTACGTCCTCCCTGGGTTTTTTGTTAAGATGTAAAATGTCCCCAATAGCTAGTAAAGAAATCATTTTCCATACCCCCTCAGATTTTATGAAGACTCTACTATTCCTCTTATAAAAACCATACACAGGACCCTGGTGGGAGCTCGAAGAATCAGACATTAAAGGCAGTGGGAAAACAACAGATAATCTTAAACTATGCGAGACATTGCTAATTTAACAAGAGTAAGCAGAAAGACTGAAGCTTCAGAATTTTTGGGAAACCCTAGCTATGGCAAAGTGAGAAAAAGGATCAATGGGAGCGAAAAAATACCTTGGGTCAAGAAACAATCGGAGGAAATTGACTGGAAAGTTGCTCTGAACACGTCGGACGGAATAAATCGACAAGGAACCAGGTAGAAAACGGAGAAGTGCGCCGGTGACCGTTAAGCTCTCAAATTCTCTTTAAGGCTCGAAAAGGGTAAAATGAAGATGGGAATTTGAATTTATATTCCGGGTCATATGGGTAATATCCGAACTTAATCCGACCCCATCCAAATATCTGTGAGCGGGCACGATCCCCACTAAGACTCATCATTACCCCTAATCAATAGGGGAGTGGATTCAAGAAAGATGTCTTTTCAATTAATGTACTTTCGCCGTCTGACATGAATAGTGAAGATGATACGTTTGATGTGACTCAACCATCGAAATTAGGAAAAAGTTGTTAAATAAGGCTTAACGATACCGACCTATCAAAAATCACTGTGGTGAATTAAGAACTCGGCGCGTGTGGCCTCATACATACCTCTCATACCGACATGTCCAGCAAGTATAAAGGAGGAACGATTGGAGACAAGTTCTATATCCCAGTATAACGGCATACCGAGACAGTCTCTTTAAAGAAATTCTTTATAGTTCAGATCAAGATATGAAAACGGAGATACAAGAAGGAGCTTGCAGACAATGGCAATAGAAAAAGGATTCCATTATAATAAGTAAAAAGGCCACATTGTAAGGCCGGGTGACCTAACCTTTACAAAAAGAAAAGAAAATTACAAGAAAAACTTAGAAGGATCCTATTTATTGTCTACTGCCTCCCATTCAAAGTCTCCTTCATAAGCCTAGTCTGTGGCATCCATGGAAGTATCACCATCAACATCAACATCTTCATCATCTTCTCCATCATCACCATCATTGCTGTCGCTGCCATCACCATCGTCGCTGCCATCACCATCGTCGCTGCCATCACCATCGTCGCTGCTATCACCATCGTCGCTGCTGCTTGATGAATCCTCTTCCTCACTCTTAACGGGATCAGGGGATTCATACTCTCCGTTACTATCGGAGGGGGATTCATCCACCGAAAAAGAGGACTCTGGCAGAGCTGAGGAATCGCTATTAGCACCGTGATCATCGTGCAGATGGTGGTCTCCATCTTCATAATCAGAAGTATCAACCTCTTTGGGAAAAGCGTCAGAATAAGACCTTTTTGGCATCATCGTTGATTTCTGGAAGAGTTTTTTAGGACAAAGGAAAGGATTCTGGGTTGAACTGGTTTTCCTTTAATGATCAGCGGAATATAAAGGGGCGGAGTATTTATAGAAGCTCTGAGTGGGTTGTAATTAATGAAGGACTCCATCTTCCAAAAGGAGTAATGATTATTCAACTAATCAAATCCGAAAGTTGTCAGAAGAGCTAGAGATATGAAGATTTTGGCGGCTATCAATCAAATCAGTATAAATGATGTCATAATTACTGGAAGCAAAAGTATAAATTAGTTCCTACTCGTCATGCCGAGATACAAACTCGGGGGCCACTGAACGACATGAACCGATTTGGTCATAGGGTGCCATGGACATTGGGCCCATACACCGTAAAGCCCCTATACAAGACGCCTTGTCCTTATGGGCCGGCGTATCACGATATCTCATAGGCCGCGTGGACTGACCCCACCTGGGCCTAGATAAGAGGATTAACATGATCCCTAGCCTAGTTTCTATGACGAGACAGGTTGGGTGACTAGTCGACATACCTACAATAGCACTACTTTCCTGATACTAAGGGGAGTCCACAATTGGAGTTCAAATGATACACAAATACAGAGAATCCTTATCTAACTAAGGAGACCTCCTTTACAATACAATCGGAAGCTACATTCATCCTTATCAGGACTCTATCTCCCGGGATTACGAGTTATACCTCAATACAAACTCCTTGGCTTACTTGACAAGTCAGGACTCAATTCACCTACACTATATAAACAGGCCCTCAATATCATTTATGGCTAATGAAATTCATGACTTTACTCTAGTCAATTATTTTCTCTTTGTTTTACCACATACAAAATAGTTTCTTACTCTCACGCCGGAGGGCCTTCGCCGGTGAAGCCCTGGCTAGTTTACTGTTTATTGTTTCGTGTGTGTAGATCCGTTCGAGGAGTTCTCTTTGCTGGATTTATCGGAACCGTTAGACGAAAGACTGATCCGGTACGTTTTTGGCATCATCAATTTGCGTTCACAAATTTTACATATGTATTTGGTCAGTTTGTTCTAGTAGAATTCGCCTATGTTGGATACATGTGATAATTTAATAAACCACGTTCCAAAACATTTAATTACTATACTAAATGTCATAAGTAAATTTGTTATTTTTTTAGGAGACATAACCATGTGCTAGCTAACTATTTGAGTCCTTCAATGGATGGTGGACCACAGAGTGCTAAATCTCCACCACTTACCCTATATATTGATTGTGCTGACTATACAAGGATTTCCTCAGATTTAGGCGTTGGACTGTTACTTTTGGGGAAAAACAACATAAGAGTTGGATTATATTTTTTGTGATGAAATGGTCATTTCTTCACAAGAGTAGAACAACAATTATAGTTGTTGAAATTGTGGTTTGGACAATTAAAGTGTTTGTTTTTGTCACATCCATGTCCATTAAGAGGCCTAACAATGTTACATCGGGAAACCTACCCCTACTCCTCCCCCAAAACCAGGCCAAATGACTAAAATATGCAAGGTACTTTTATTAACCTAGGATACGGAAAGAGAGAAAGAATTGGAGAATGGTTTTCCTTTGATGAAAATATCGTGCAACCCACTTACAAGATATGAAAGTCCCTGTTTAGAGATTATGACACTAGATAGTTGAAAAGGAATGAGATAACAAGGTCGACTATCTTTGAGATTGGCCGACTATCCTTGAGATAGGTCTACTATCTTCGAGATGAAGGTCAACTATCTTGAAAGGTCATTATTCTCACTTTCATTCTAAAGGCCAAAAAGAATGCGCAGCGGAATAGATAATTTCTATGGCCTTAAAGATATTGTCTAACATATATATTCCTATTTACTATATCAATTTTATCTTGTCAAAATGATCAACCAAGTTTTGAATAAAGCAAGAAAGAATAGTTGATATGAAAAATGAAACTGCAAGACAAGAAGTAAAAGAGACAAGAGACAAGAGTTTTTAACGGGGTTCGGAGTATAACAACATCTCCTACATTCACACCCCATCATCATCAACAATGGGAAACAATCCACTATACTCCCTTCACTCGGACAATACATGAACTGTTTAGAAAATCCCCTCGGAATTTTCCAACTTAATTAGCCTCTCTAATTAAGCATGCAAGTTGCGTAGCATAAAAGAAAAAGAAAAATGTTCACAAATGTGATGTAGTTCTTCCTTTGCATGACACTTGAATTTGTCGATTGGAAGCTCTTCTTAGGTCTTTGGTTCCCCCTCAATGTTTGGAAGGTTTGATGTATATTTGGTGTGGTATATGAATATGTGTACATTTTGGTTACACACACCATGGATCTACTATCAAAGGTTTGGGTTGGGTTCATGGGTAAGAGTGTGCAATTGGTGTTTATTGCACACACTAATGCTTTGAAAGGAAGGGATAAATGGTGCTGAATGCACACATAGATGGGGAGGGAATTACTGGTGCAAGCACACTAAAAATGGGAGAGTTTCACTTCAATATATAGGGCAGAGTGAAGTAGCCGTTGGTTTGAATGGTCTACGGTCAATGGTCAAGAGTCAAGAGTCTTCAATGTTGGTTTCTTTTTCCCAAATTGTGAAAAGATAAGCATTTAAGTTTCAGCAAGGTTGGCCATCAATGTTGGTCTTCATCCGATTTTTATGCTGCATGTAGAAGACTTTTAGTGAAGAATTTATAAAGGTTACACTTTCAACCTTTGACTTTGAGAATCGTTGTTTCACCCTTTTGGTAATTTGCATACATCTTTCCACCACAAGATCCAATGCAAAATCCAATTGCATACTCTTGTTCATCATTAAATTAGCTTTCCACTGAGTCTAATATTGAATATTTTGCGGCTTCGATAGGTGGATAAAATCACTAGTGAAAAACATGAGAAACATGGAGGGGTCTTTGTGTAACGTTTGCATCTTTCACTCTTGACACTTTAGACAATTTAACTTTGTCCCGTTAAATGATCAATCTTCATCAAAACACTTTGTTGTGACCTAACAATTTCCTCCTTTTTGGTGAATGATTGGTCATTTTAAACTCTTAATAGCTTGCTTTATAGCTCTATAAGCAAAAAGAGATGATATTGAACATATTTGGTTCAAGAAATTTTGGCCAGATTTTTTGTCAACTTTGATGAATAAACTGTTAAAGATATACTCACCCACACACCATCGGCTTCAGTACACCCACCGGTGCACCCACCCGGTTCCAGTATAGCCGCCGCACCCTAGGGTTTCCTAGGGTTTCTTGGTTCACAAGTTTCCTACTTTATGTATCTATATCTTTTCCTTATTTTAGTGATTCTGTCCATACATAATTGTATAGAGTTTAGGAAACTAGATCGTAGCATATTATTGTGAATTTACTTTGTACTATAAATATTCATTCATTATGAATAAGAAAATACTTTTGCCTATTCTCATATGGTATAGAGCTAAAAAGATCCAACCCTACCCCTTCTTTATTTTTTTTCGGCCACCCACTTCAACACCCTCCATGGCCACCGCCACCTCCACTATTCCCAACTCCGCCCAACCGGAGCATCCTCTCATCCTTGTTAACCTTTCCATGTGCCGCATCCTCACACCACTAACCTACCTAACCTGGGCGTCTCAAATCACGTCCATCCTCTTTGGTCTTGACCTCCTAAAATATGTTGATGGTACTTACCCCAAACCCGATGACACCATCACCATCACCACTCCTGCCGTCGCCGCCTCCGGTGACGTGGCTGCCAAACCTGCCACAACCACCACTATTCAAAACCCGGCTGCCATCACATGGAGCCGCCAAGACAGCCTCATCCATGGAGCTCTCATTCGCACCTTAGACCCCACTGTTGCCCCTCTCATACATCAAGCTTCCACCTCTCACGAAGCTTGGACTACTCTAAAAACCACATATGCTAACCCCTCTCATGGCCACATCTTGCAACTTAAAGACAACCTTGCCAACCTCACCAAAAACACCCTATCCATCTCTGACTATATGAATGCTGTCAAATCCTACACTGACAAACTCGCCATTCTAGGAAAACCCATGGACCCCGAAGACATCATCTCCACAATTCTTAAAGGCTTGGACTACGACGCCTATAAACCCGTCATTGACTCCACCCGTGCCCGTGACAATCCCATATCCTTTGATGCTCTACATGAAAAACTCATCCAACATGAACTTACCCTCAAACAACACCCCTCTCCTACCCCTCTCCCCACCACCGCTTTTGCCGCTCAAACCCGCCCTGCCTCCAACCGCACCAACTTCCGCCCCACCACCCCTAATCTGCCACCCTCTCCCACCCCTCCCAATACTCCTCTCCCCTTCAAAGGTAAATGCCAATATTGTCGCAATGTTGGCCACGTCATCTCCCAAAGCCGCCAATTCAAAGCCGCCTACCCTGGTGTCACATTCCCCTCCCCCCCAATACCGCCCCAACCGTAACTCTAACCCCTCCCCTCAAGCCAACACAGCCACCATTCAAAACCCCCCAACCCCAAAACCATGGCTTATTGACAGTGGTGCAACAAACCACATCACCAACGACCTCTCCAACCTTGCCCTCCATTCACCCTACAATGGCAGTGATGAAGTTATCATCGAGGATGGCTCATCTCTTCCAATTTCTCACATAGGTTCTTTCTCTTCCTCTTCACTCATCTTTAATAATGTCTTGCACGTCCCTCTCATCTCTCGTAATATTCTCTCTGTCTCTCAGCTCTGTCTCGATAAAAATGCTACCATTGAGTTCTCACACTCTTCTTTTTTTCTTAAGGACAAAGCAACGAGTCAAACCCTTCCCCATGGACACCTTGAGGATGGCGTCTATCTCTGGCACCCTCCGCCCCATCAAGCTCACACCGGCATACTCTCCTCTCAATTGTGGCATCATCGATTAGGACATCCCTCCCCCTCTACCCTTAGTTTACTTCGTAGTCGTTTTAATTTATCTGTCTCTTCCAGTATTTCTCCGTGTAATTCATGTTATATTAATAAAAGCCACAAACTTCCTTTTGCTATTTCTTCTCTAATTTCTCATGCTCCTCTTGATCTTATTTTCTCTGATGTATGGACCTCTCCTATTCACTCTTTTGATCACTTCAAATACTATGTCATTTTTGTTGACCACTACACCAAATACATGTGGTTCTATCCTCTTAAACACAAATCCGACACCTTTACCACCTTTCTTCGCTTGAAAACCCTAGTCGAAAAGTACTTTCAACGCCCCATCAAACAAATCTACTCTGACAATGGTGGCAAATATATTAAACTCACAACCACCCTAGCCTCAAACGGCATCACCCATCTCACCACTCCGCCTCATACACCCGAACACAATGGGTATGCAGAGCGTCGTCATCGTCATATTGTTGAAACTGGCCTCACCCTCTTATCCCATGCCAAACTACCTCTCACTATGTGGCCACTTGCCTTCACCACTGCCACCTACCTCATCAACCGCATGCCAACACCTACTCTTCACAATGAGTCTCCCTACCTTCGCCTTTTTCAATCCCCTCCCAACTACACAAAACTGCGAAGCTTTGGATGTCTATGTTATCCCTGGCTTCGCCCATATGCTTCTCACAAACTGGCCCCCAAGTCCCTACCTTACATATTTGTTGGTTACTCCCCCACCCAAAGTGCCTACTATTGTCTCGACCCACTTTCTCATCGGGTCTATACATCTCGTCATGTTCGGTTCGTTGAAAACACCTTCCCTTATAACTCTCTCTTCTCCCCACCTTCTTCCACCCCCACCCCTCCCCTTCCGACTGGCACACTCTATTTCTCCCCATACCCTCTACTACCCCACCTCCTCAACCTCCATCCTCAACACCCTTCTACTCCGCCCAGACCCCCCTCCAACCCGCCCGGACCACCCTCTCCAGCCCCACCCGGACCCAACCCAAACCCGTCCGAACCAACCCTAAACCCACCTGGACCCTCCCCTCCACCCGACCGGACCCCTCACTCACCCTCCCCTAGCCCGATTGACCATCTACCCTCACCCGATCCCACTCCTACACCCCCTCCCCCACCAGCTCCTGCCCGAACCATTACCACCCGCTTATCCCATGGCATCACCAAACCCAACCCTAAATATGCTAACCTCTCCCTTCTTTCCTCCCCTACGAGCCTTCCCACCACCACAAAACAAGCTATCTCTATTCCCCACTGGCGTGATGCCATGATTGAAGAATACCAGGCCTTAACTCGCAATAACACTTGGTCTCTTGTCCCATCTACCACCGCCCATAATATTGTTGGATGCAAATGGGTTTTTCGCATCAAGTACAATCCTGACAACACCATTCAAAAGTACAAAGACCGCCTTGTCGCTAATGGCTTTCATCAACAATATGGCATTGACTACACTGAAACCTTTAGTCCCGTAGTTAAACCTGCTACTGTTCGCCTCCTTCTATCTCTTGCCACAACCAACCACTGGCCTCTTCGCCAACTTGAAGTTAACAATGCCTTTCTTCAAGGCTCTCTCTCTGAAACTGTGTTTATGAAACAACCTTCTGGCTTCGTTGACTCCAAAAACCCAACCTTTATCTGTCGCCTGTCTAAGGCTATCTATGGTCTCAAACAAGCCCCACGTGCCTGGTTCACTGAACTCAAAACCTTCCTTCTCTCCTATGGCTTTCATCCTTCCTTAGCTGACCCCTCTCTCTTTATTCTCAAAACCTCTCCCAATCCTCTTTATCTTCTTGTCTATGTCGATGACATTATCATTACTGGTCCGTCCACCTCTCTCCTTACTTCCTTCATCACCAGTCTTTCCACACGTTTCTCTATCAAAGACCTTGGTCCACTCTCCTATTTTCTTGGTGTTGAAGTCACTCCCAACAAAAATGGTCTGTTTCTCTCTCAAACAAAATATGTTCATGACCTCCTCACCCGTCATCACATGATTTATTCAAAACCCCTACCCACTCCCATGGTCACCTCTCCGGCCCTTACACACTCTTCGGCTGCCACCCCACCCACCGACCCCACCACTTATCGGGCTATCATTGGTAGTCTCTAATACCTCTCCTTTACTCGTCCTGATATCGCCTTTTCTATCAACAAATTAGCTCAGTTCATGAAAAACCCACACCACACTCATTGGACTGCTCTCAAACGTCTTCTTCGTTATCTTCATGGCACAATGCATCTCGGCCTTCAGCTATTTGCCACTAGTCCGCCTTCACTTCATGCTTTTTGTGACGCTGACTGGGCTGGTGACAAAGATGATTATGTCTCCACTACTGGGTACTTAGTCTATCTTGGTCGCAATCCCATTGCTTGGTATTCCCGAAAGCAACGCACCCTTGCCCGGTCTTCCACTGAGGCTGAATTTCGAGCCATTGCAGATACTGATGCGGTGGTAATCTGGGTTTGTAATCTTCTCCAAGAGCTCGGTATTTCCTCCTCTCCACCCATTGTCTACTGCGACAACCTCAGTGCTACCACTTACTCTGCCAACCCGGTGTTTCATTCTCGCATGAAGTATGTTACCTTATCCTTTCACTTTGTGCGCGAAACGGTACACTCCGGCAGCCTTCGTGTTCAACACATTTCTGGTGACGATCAACTTGCGGATGTGCTCACCAAACCACTTGCCCGCCTTCGGTTTTCTAAACTTATTTCCAAGATTGGTCTTCTCCAAAGTTCATCCATCTTGCGGGGGAATGTTAAAGATATACTCACCCACACACCATCGGCTTCAGTACACCCACCGGTGCACCCACCCGGTTCCAGTATAGCCGCCGCACCCTAGGGTTTCCTAGGGTTTCTTGGTTCACAAGTTTCCTACTTTATGTATCTATATCTTTTCCTTATTTTAGTGATTCTGTCCATACATAATTGTATAGAGTTTAGGAAACTAGATCGTAGCATATTATTGTGAATTTACTTTGTACTATAAATATTCATTCATTGTGAATAAGAAAATACTTTTGCCTATTCTCATATAAACTGTTTTGATTCACAAGGTTGTAGGATTTGTGGCTATATTTTCTGGATATGTCTATGAGTCTAGTTTACTCAGAAAAAATCGGTTTGAGATTTTGACATCGGGAGAGTGAGATATTGCGATTTTTGTGCAAGGTGTCAAATCAGATTTTAGGTCTACTATCATGGTTTCCGGGTAAGCTGTCCACTTCAAATAGATGCCATTTTCTTCTCATAAGGATTCAGCTTCTGGGGAAGGTCTTGATGGAAATCTATATGTGTGTAGATTACACAGTAACAAACGGTTTATAAATCGGAGCTTTGAAGAATTTGATATGAATTTTCTTGTGAAGGCACGCAGAGATGATTTTTTGCAAATTTTCAGCAACTCTTTTTTCTTCAAAAGTGACTCTTCTTGGTTTGTTTTGATAAGATTTCGGGCCTTAAAAGGTTGTTCCCCCTCAAAATTTGTCTTGATACCGTGTGTTCATCTTGCATCCAAGATTGCTTCGACTTTGATTAAGCTTTAAGATTCCACTAGTCCGTCGAGCATTCAATTTCATTCTCCTAAAATCACAAAGGAGAAGAAGAAGTAAATGATTATTTTTAATCAAATAAATAAATATAAGCACAAATATGATTCTAGATAATCAAATAGAATATGAAGTACAAGGTGAATTTCCAAAACTGTAGTCATTCAAAGCCCAACATAAGCAGTCGGTGGGCATGAGGGGCTGCACCAAAAAGGTGCCAACGAGTTTGCCGGTCAGTGCCATCGAGCCCAAGGAAGGTGATCAAGCTTCCCCCTAGCAACTACCCTAGGAGTCTCTAACTCGTGACCTCGCTTTGTCTTAACAAAAGAAGTTTGGGTCATGATCCAAGATGATCAAATAGGGTGTTCAAACACAAAAATATGTTAGACATATAAGCATGGATCTTCACGAGATGTTAAGCTCGGAGACACTAAAGTCTCGAAGAACCATGCTCTGATACCAATTGAAAGTCCCTGTTTAGAGATTATGACACTAGATAGTTGAAAAGGAATGAGATAACAAGGTCGACAATCTTTGAGATAGGCCGACTATCTTCGAAATGAAGGTCAACTATCTTCGAGATGAAGGTCAACTATCTTGAAAGATAATTATTTTCTCTTGCATTCTAAAGGCCAAAAAGAGTAGGAATTATGCGCAGCGGAATAGATAATTTCAATGGCCTTAAAGATGTTGTCTAACATATATATATTCCTATTTACTATATCAATTTTATCTTGTCTAAATGATCAACCAAGTTTTGAATAAAGCAAGAAATAATAGTTGATATGAAAAATGAATGTGCAAGACAAGAAGTAAAAGATACAAGAGACAAGAGTTTTTAACGTGGTTCAGAGTATAACAACATCTTCTACATCCACACCCCATCATCCTCAACAATGGGAAACAATCCACTATACTCCCTTCACTCTCGGACAATACATGAATTGTTTGAAAATCCCCTCGGAATTTTCCAACTTAATTAGCCTCTCTAATTAAGCATGCTAGTTGCGTAGCATAAAAGAAAAAGAAAAACGTTCACAAATGTGATGTAGTTCTTCCTTTGCATGATAGTTGAATTTCTCGAATGGAAGCTCTTCTTAGGTCTTCGGTTCCCCCTCAATGTTTGGAAGGTTTGAAATATATTTGGTGTGGTATATGAATAGGTGTACATTTTGGTTACACACACCATGGGTCTACTATCAAAGGTTTGGGTTGGGTTCATGGGTAAGAGTATTAGTGTGTGCAATTGGTGTTTATTGCACACACTAATGCTTTGAAAGGAAGGGATAAATGGTGTTGAATGCACATATAGATGGGGAGGGAATTACTGGTGCAAGCACACTAAAAATGGGAGAGTTTCACTTCAACATATAGGGCAGAGTGATATAGCCGTTGGTTTGAATGGTCTACGGTCAATGGTCAAGAGTCTTCAATGTTGGTTTCTTTTTCCCATATTGTGAAAAGATAAGCATTTAAGTTTCAGCAAGGTTGGCCAGCAATGTTGCACACTTGCATTATTTCATTGTGTTAATTGTCCTATCATTATTTCAAACCATATATATATATTCCGCTGCACAACTCTTCAAATATCTGACAGCTAAGCCAAACCATAGCTGTCTGATCATTTGCAATTCAAACAAGGGCCTTTCATGTATATTGCAACTTCTTCACACTAACTTCCATCTTCTGTCATTGCTATTCAAAATGATCCCCCCTTTCCTATGAACCACGTACATTTAAGCAGGCTTCAAAATTTCTTCATTGGCATGTGGCAATGCAAGAGGAGTTATACGCGTTAGATAAAAACTAGAATTGGTCTCTTGTTCCTTATTCACCTCAAATGAATGTAGTTGGATTTTTAAAGTCAAACGAAAAGCTGATGGTTCCATCGAGCGACATAAGGCACGGTTAGTGGCCCAGGGTTTACTCAACAGGCTGGCCTTGATTATGATGAGACGTTTAGTCTGGTTGTGAAGTCTTCTACCATTCGAATAGTACTATATGTTGCTCATTATCGATCGTGGGACATTAAGCAGTTAGATGTTTGAAATGCCTTCCTTAATGGATTTCTCAATGAAGAAGTGTACATGAAGCAACCTCCCAGTATTACTGATTCTTCTCATCCGGATGCGGCTTGCAAGCTTCATAAATCACTCTATGGTTTGAAACAATCCCCTAGAGCTTGGTTTCAACGACTTCATAAGTTTCTTCTCAGATACAACTTTTTCAACAGTAGCTCTAATTCATCTTTATTTATCAGACACTCTTCTAGCTCCACGACAATTATCCTAGTATATGTGGACGACATTATTGTCACGAGCTCTTATCCTGCTGTGGTCTCATATATTATTGATGATATATGTGGTACATTTGACAGTCGCCGACTGCGCAATCTTAGTTTCTTCTTGGGTCTTGTGGCTTCTCGCGGCACTTCTACTTTACAGTTATGTCACAAATGATATTCTCTCGATCTTCTGGATCGTTTCAACATGTCTGATTGTAAACCAACTTCTACCCCATACTCTCCACCTCTACCCCATCCGTTCCACTTAGTCGGCTCTCAGCGCAAGAAGATGAGCCAGTGTCTAACCCCACTACTTACACGAGTCTTGTTGGTGCATGGTTTACAATACCTTACTCTTACCCGTCCGGATATTGCCTTCTAAGTCAATCAAGTCTGTCAGTTTATGCATCAGCCTCGCTTTTTTTCAAGGGTACGCTTTCTCTTGGTCTCACCTTTCACCAATCTTCACACCTCTCTATTACCGCATACTCTGATAATGATTGGGTGGGTGATCCCGATGACAGATGCTCCACTACTGGTGCTTGTATATTTGTTGGTCCAAATCTAGTATCTTGGATAACAAAGAAACAATCAATAGTTTCCCGTTTTAGTAGCGAAGCTAAATATCGAGCTATTGCCACAACCACCGCTGAGCTCCAATGGTTTTCGTATCTATTTTGGGAACTTCATCTTCCATTCTCCTCACGGACCTTACTCTGTGATAATCTTTCCGCAAGCACAAGGCTTGGATTCCAGTATTTCATACCCGTACACGCCATATCGAGATTGATTATCATTTTGTTTGGGAGTTGGTCACCAAAGGGTTTCTAAAACTGTGCTATGTTTCTACCGATAACCAACTGGTTGACATCTGATGCAGGGAAAGAATTACGATAAGTTAGGATTTAATTTTAATTATTTTAATTTGTTATTTTATTATTATTTTTGAAATAAATTTTTATTAGGTAGTATTTATGCTATTAGAAGTAGATTAGGACATTATTTTGATATTTTAGGAGTCTAATAGGTTACCATATATATTAGGCCTATTTTTAGAATGTTTTGACTTGTTTTCCAAGTCCTAGGAACCCTATATAATTAGGGGTATGTTTAATTCTGAAAATTAGTTGATTTTTGATTAATAAAAAAATTGGGCGTTGCTCTTTTCTTAAATCCGAAAGTCTGAGTTTTCTCCTTTCGTCCAACTCTTCGTATTTGATTAAATTCTACGAGTGTTGAAGGTTGATTACTGGTTAACGTGCGTGTTACAACAGTAATTGATTTCTATCAAGTCTTCCGCTACGCTAGTTGGTATCAGACTCCGGTTCGTTCCAGGAAGAATGGCACGAGGAGGAAAGAAGGCCAATGTGGAAGAGATCTACGAACATGAGGAGGATGTGCTGGAGCAGCGTATCGCACGAGTCGTAGATCAACGTATAACTGATCTCGAAAAGCTTAGTTCGAGGATTGTTCTCTCCGAGCTTTTTGTCAAATCTTCAAGTCCAGAAGTTCTTGTCGATTGGTCAAAACCTCCTGTATTTGATGAGTGTCATTGTGAAATCTGTCTTGTAGTGACATCTCATTAAATGGGTGTAACTAAGGTTGGCGTCAAATCTTCACAAGATGAATTGATATGGAAGTTTGAGGTGATAAAAGGTAGTCATCCTTATGAAGATCCCTTTGAATTTTATTATTCTAATTGTTCATCAACTTGGTGCCTCAAAAAATTGATCATTGAAAATTTTATTCAATGTTACTGGACGGATTGGATGGATATTATGACGAGTGGTACCAAGTTCAAAGTTCGTAACCGGTATGAAGAAAAATTTCAAGATACGTTCCTTCAAACAAAACTCAAAATTCGAGGGTGAATTTTCTTCAAGAGGAGGAGAATGATGCAGGGAAAGAATTACGATAAGTTAGGATTTAATTTTAATTATTTTAATTTGTTATTTTATTATTATTTTCGAAATAAATATGTAGTAGGTAGTATTTATGCTATTAGAAGTAGATTAGGACATTATTTTGGTATTTTACGAGTCTAATAGGTTACCATATATATTAGGCCTATTTTTAGAATGTTTTGACTTTTTTTCCAAGTCCTAGGAACCCTATATAATTAGGGGTATGTTTAATTCCGAAAATTAGTTGATTTTTGATTAATAAAAAAATTGGGCGTTGCTCTTTTCTTAAATCCGAAAGTCTGAGTTTTCTCCTTTCATTCAACTCTTCGTATTTGATTAAATTCTACGAGTGTTGAAGGTCGATTACTGGTTAACGTGCGCGTTACAACAGTAATTGATTTTTATCAAGTCTTCCGCTACGTCAACATCTTAACTAAGGGCCTGTCCAAACCACGTTTTCAAGCTCTTTCGGTCAAGCTCTGTCTTCCCTTCGGCCGTCTCACTTGAGGGGCGTATTAGTCGTGATATTTAATCCCGTAATACATGGGATTGATATCTCTGTATATATGTGATAAGATTGTTTATATTTGAATTATATTCACTAGCCTAGGATAGATTAGGAAAGAGTTTTTACCTTCTAGGATGCTTCATTATATATCTTGTTAGGTCACAACAAAGTGTTTTGATTAAGATTGATCATTTAACGGGACAAAGTTAAATGGTCTAAAGTGTCAAGAGTGAAAGATGCAAACGTTACACAAAGACCCCTCCATGTTTCTCATATTTTTTAATAGTGATTTTCTCCACCGCAAAATAGTCAATATTAGACTCAGTGGAAAGCTAATTTAATGAGGAACAAGAGTATGCAATTGGATTTTGCATTGGAGCTTGTGGTGGAAAGATGTATGAAAATTACCAAAAGGGTGAAACAACGATTCTCAAAGTCAAAGGTTGAAAGTGTAACCTTTATAAATTCTTCACTAAAAGTCTTCTCACTACAACAAAAACAGTCATTTACAACGTTTTTTTTTAACAACATTTGCTAAAAAACGTTGTAATAAAGCTATAATACAACGTTTTTACAACAAACGTTGTAATATATCATAAATAACAACGTTGCACTTATTCAAACGTTGTAATATTGGTAAAAGACAACTTTTTCTGAGACAAACGTTGTAAACAGTACAACGTTTTGGACAGTAAACGTTGTAAAAAAAAATATTACAACGTTTATTTTAAAAGTTGTAAAGCACATTTAATACAATGTTTCTTAATTGGGTTAAAATAATAAGAGAAAAAAAACTGAAATTTTGAACGGGCGCTCAAATTTCACTCCACGCACTCACTCTTCCCCCCCCCCCCAAAAAAATAAATAAAATAACATTGAAACAAGGGGAAAGAAAAACCCCTAGACTGGCCTCTCTCTCCCTCTTCTCTCTTGTGCCCTAACCCCTCCACCAAATTGATTCTCCCAAATACTAAATGTAAGAATCGACGATTACTGAGTATCAAATCTGGCGTCGATTTAGTCGGAGGTGGGGAAATCAGTTCACCTCCGGCTCTGCACAACGACAAGGATCGTCGGAGCCTCTGGAGATGCCTCCTTGACAGTAGACCGGCCATTCTCCGCCTCCCCAATGAAATCTAGGGTTCTTGCCATTCCTATCTCAGATTCTCAGACTCAGTCACTCAGGTAAGAGAAATCAATCCTTCTCCTTCTAATTAATTACGAAAATTCATCAATTCCTTCTAGAGCCATCAATTCTCTTTCTTTATCGACTCTCCTCTCTCTCTATTCGACAGTCAAGTCACCGGACCACTAACACCCACTGTAACCAGTCGCAGCGCCACCATCGCCATCGCCGTCGCCGCCTTCTGGTAACTGGTGGTAAGTCCTCTTCTTCGAATTCAATCTTCAACTCGTATATTCTGATTTGTTGATCAGATTTTTCACATCGACCGTCATCAATTCGTATATTCTGATTTGGAAGTTCCTGAATCAGATTGTTTTTCTTTTTTTTTTTTTTTGTTTTTTTTTTTTAATTTTAAGCCTTGAGAACTGGAAATGATTGGGTTGCTTGACGTAACTAGAGAAATTTGACAATGCATGTGTTGATAAGTTGTCTTCGTTAATGGTTTCCCAATTCTTTGTGTTACTGTCAATCTTTCTCTTTGGCTCTCCAAAACCCAAACCCTTTTCGGTTCCTTCTCTCTGCTAAGGTTCTCTTACCCCCTTTCTCTTTAGCATTTTCTGCTAGTTGTTGTATTTTAAAGCATCATTTTATGTTGAGTATCATGTGTGCATTTTTACTGATATGCTGTTGAGCTACTTGTCTTAGTGTATACTTTTAGTTGCTTAACCATACGGTTCAGCCTACTACACTAATCTTATCAACTTTTGTAGTGCTCTTGATACTTTAGGTGAACTCGTAATTCTTATTCGATGGATAAAGCTTGGGTGAATATGCCAAGGTTTTATTCTAAGCTCAAAAGTGGTTTTAGTACTTAGATGTCTTCTTGTGCTAGCTATGTACATAATATATATACTTTTGTTTGTAGGCCAAGTCCGGCATACATGGAAGGGGTAATAAAATTTGTAGCAGTAAGTTTGGGAAAGCTAGGAAATCCTTCCAAAATTCGATGTCCTTGTACTCGATGCAGAAATATGGATTATCAAACTAGTGATGAAGTAGTTTCACACTTGGTGATGTATGGGATGGATAAGACATACGACGTATGGATTTTTAATGGGGAAGAACGTCCTAGCAATTCCTCCAAAATGACATGTGATCGCGATGAAATATCGGATACATACAGGATGTTCGTTGATGCACATGACGAGGAAGAGGTTCCAAATTATAATGGAGCAATGGGAGATGAGGAGTTTTCAAAATTATTAGAAGATGCAGAAACTCCCTTGTATACGGGTTGTAGTGACTATACAAAGTTGACAGCCACAGTTGTGCTTTTCAAACATAAAGCTATTAATGGTATTTCTGATAAAGCATTTACCGAGCTTCTCAAAATCTTAGGTGACATGCTTCCACAGAAGAATGAACTTCCTAATTCTACATATGCGGCTAAAAAGTTACTTAAGACTTTTGACTTGGGTTATGAAAAAATACATGCATGTCCTAACGATTGTTGTCTGTTTAGAAAAGAGTTGGCAGATCTAGACAACTGCCCGAGGTGTGGGAAATCCAGGTGGAAAGTTGTAGGAAAAGGAGATGAGCGTAAAATCAAGAAGGGGGTACCAGCCAAGCTCTTGAGATACTTCCCTATAATTCCCAGATTTAGAAGGATGTTCAGATCATCTGGGAATTCTGAACAAATTTTGTGGCATAATAGTCATCGTAGTAAGGATAACAAGATGCGACACCCGGTTGACTCGCCTCATTGGCAATTTATTGATAGTAAATGGCCTAGTTTTTCATCTGATCCTCGGAACCTTAGGCTTGGACTTTCTATGGATGGATTTAATCCTTACCATAATCTAAGTTCTACACATAGTTGCTGGCCTGTGATGCTTGTTAACTACAACCTCCTCCCTTGGTTATGCATGAAAAGGGAAAATTTGATGCTAACTTTGTTGATCCCTGGGCCAAAGCAACCCGGAAATGATATCGATGTATATTTGAGGCCATTTATTGAAGATTTAAAAGAGTTATGGATAAGTGGGGTTGAGGTGTACGATGCTTATACGAAAAGTATGCTTAATTTGAGGGCCATTCTCATGTGGACAATTAATGATTTTCCGGCTTATGGAAATCTAGCTGGGTGTACGACTAAAGGTAAGAAGGCATGTCCTATTTGTGGTGTTGACACTAGTTCAATATGGCTACGCCACAGCGGCAAATGTGCATATATGGGCCATCGGCGGTTCCTTGCACCCTACCATCCTTACCGAAAAAAGAAGAGTTGGTTTGATGGAACCCATGAGAAGAGAGAGAAACCTCCCTTATTGACTGGCTCGGAAGTTTTAGAAGTTGTTAATGGGATTGAAAATGATTTTGGAAAATGGGATGAAATGAGTAATGATGAAGAAACAAGACATAGACGGGGAAAGGGTAAGGGACGAAATAAAAGGAAGAAGGCAAATAAAAAGAAGAAAGTAAAGGTCATCATGTGGAAGAAAAAAACAATCTTTTTTGAGTTGCCTTATTACGAGGTATGATAAATTTTAAATTTCAATAATACGTTCAATATAATGATGTAGTTATTAGTTAATAATGCTATATAATCTTCTTCTTTTCAGCATCTGCCAGTTCGCCACTATTTAGATTTGATGCACGTTGAAAAGAATTGTGGTGAGAGTGTAGTTTGCACTTTGCTTGATATTAAAGGAAAATCAAAAGATGGTCCTAGTGCTCGTAAAGATTTGGAAGAAATGGGAATTCGACCTGAGTTGCACGCAAGGGTTGAAGGCAAAGGGAAAGTATTTCTTCCAGCAGCCCAACATACGCTAACAGATGCTGAGATTGAGACATTTTATTGGCGACTAAGAAATTTGAAGGTTCCGGACGGGTACAGTTCAAATATTGCCACTTGTTTTGCACAAGATGCAAAGATACTTGGACTCAAGTCCCATGATTACCATGTATTAATGCAACAATTATTGCCGGTCGCACTGAGAGGAATTTTACCGAAAGGGCCAAGAAATGCATTACTTCGTTTGTGTTCATTTTTCTATGATATAAGCCAAAGAGTGGTTGATGTCGAAAAAATTGAAGGCGCGGAAGAAGACATAGTTGAGACGTTGTGTATGCTTGAAAGATATTTTCCTCCTTCATTCTTCGATATTATGATTCACTTGACAATGCATTTAGGACGAGAAACACGTATTTGTGGACCAAATACATTTCATTGGATGTATCCGTTTGAAAGATATTTTAAACCTTTCTTTGAGATTATGTATCCTTAAAAAAATATTCGTCCTTTACATTTTGTATTCATTCTTTTTAGATTTATGAAGATATGCAAGGAATATGTTAGAAATCCTGCTCGTCCTGAAGGATGCATATGTGAAAACTATCTTGCGGAAGAGTCCATGAGATTTGTAGTGAGTACATTAAGAAAGCTTGTGCACTTGGTGAAACCCACGATCGTAATGAAGATTATGAAGATGAAAAAACATTTGAGGGGCGACCAATTTCTAAAGGAGAGCATACTATATTGTCTGAGGAAGACATGCTGAATGGTCATCGTTATGTGTTGTTTAATACGGCAAAAGTTGAACCATATGAAGAGTAAGTTTAAGTTCAATGAAATTTTGTCCACTTTATACCTTAAGAATGTTTTTAACTTGTTTTTTTTTACTAGGATTTGGTTTCAAAGGGGAATTCATCAAATACAATCATGTCCTATTCGCGGATGCCTAGTGTTGGTTCTAGGGATAATCTGAGTGGAAAGACACCCTCTCCCTCTTCACATAATGGTAGCTCTAATGTTCGTGATTGCCTCGTGCGAGCGGGAGTGGACAAAGCAAACTCAAAAGATACTCCTGTTAATGTCAATGTTGAGCGTAAATGCAAATTAATGATGTACATGAATTGGCAAAAGACGGTTGTTGCTGAGGGTAGAGTTGCTTCCATGGATCCGAATGCTTTAGTGCACCACGTTCGCCTCGGAAAGGATGTTTGGAAGGTTTGGGTTGATGTACCCATAGAACCTACTGCTCCATTGTGGAGGCCTAACTCAGACATGTCAATCATTAAAGACGCAGTTCAGAGTACGGTCGCATGGCATAAGGATTTCATATCTTTTGATTAAATCTGTCCTAACAATCTGATTTTGGACATCTATGTTTCCTGTTTTGGTTTATTTTGGACATCTATGTTTCTTGTTTTGGTTTATTTTGGATGTACCCTTTGATCCTACTGCTTTGGTGTACATTGGATCTTTTATTTTGGACATGTATGTTTCCTGTTTTGATTTATTTCTACTGTTTTGGGTTATTGCTACGATGATATGAGAACTTGATATTACTTGGTTATTATTATGTAATTGATTTTAGGAGATACAAACCCCTTTTTAACTCCGCCAATGCGATTGCTATATAGAATTGCATTGCCGGTCCCAAGCCCGGATAAAGGAGGAGGGGGAAGGGAAAAAAATACCACTCATGTATTCCCGTTAAAGGTAATGATCCACTCATGCATTCCTACTTTCTGCAAAGTACTCCTTTAAATATATCCAGCTTATCAAAGTTCTATACAGGTTGATGATAGTCGATTATGCTCTGCTGGAGAGGCATCTCAGCGAAGTACAAGAGAAGATTGGGTAGAATGGATGAGGCTTTTGCACAATTGCAGGTAAGGCTAACTTTATTTAATCTCAAATGCTTCTGGAATCTAGAATGTAACTCAAGTTTTTGCAGCCTTTTGTTGGGCGAGAGTTGTTTGCAGCTGGATTTGTTAGCTGTTGGGCAGAACTGAATGAGACTAGTCAAAAATCGCTTGTTCGCAGCTTAGATATGGCATTTTCTTCTCCAAATATCCCTCCTGAAACTCTCGCTACACTCCTCAATTTGGTATGCCTCTGCCAAAAATAATAATAAACTGATTCATCTACTCTGACCCCAAAGATGTTCCTCTTGAGGTAATTTGATCATGCCAAGTTCAAATCTTTTTCTCGTTTTTGATCATCATTTCTTGTTATAAGTAATCAATTCTTCAAAATAAAATTAAAAGTTTGATTCTTTAGCTTTTTCATTTTCTGGGGTTTTTCTACAATATTTTTTTTGCTCTTTTTTAATGTGTGCCTGGTATGAACTGAATTTCAGATGCATAGCATAGAAACCATTAATTTCAATTTTTCTTTTTGTAATCCATGCATGTTAATTTTTTTATTATTTTTTTTTTTTTGGATTTTCTAATTGGGTGAAATTTTGTGTTTTATGGGGGTGCATTTGTTTGTAATCTCTATTCTTCTTGCATATGGATTATTTTTTGATTTGTTCAGAATCAGATTCTGCAATTTGTTGCTTTCCAATTAACTTTATTTTTTGTTTCATATATGTTGATATTAATTGTACTGTGATGGGCTGGATTGTTAGTTGTGATGCTAAATGAGCTCAAATATTGTTCAAAAGTAAGAGAACATATTCTCAATGGATTTTGTTACATGTTTTCTAGCAAGACTATTTTCTTTTCCCTTCCCCCTTTTGAAATTTTCGCTTCTCCATTTCAGTATTTTAGCAATCCCACTAAGAAACATAATGAAATTCTAACTGTTCATTACTGTCTTAGAATTTGAACCTAGTTCGAGAACGCACTCGATTCCTGAGAATTTTCGTATGGGTCAGGATTCCCATTGCTCTTGTTCTGAGTTTCGCTGTGATCGTGTTTTTTATTGCTTAGTCCTCTGTAATTCTATTCGGTTATGTTGATCACTTTTTCTTTTAGTTCAAGATTACTCCCTCCGTCCCAAAATGATCTTCCCATTTGCCATTTCTCATTGTCCCAAAAAGTTATTCCCATTTATACAATTTGGGCTTAAAAGTGCATAAACAAAACATGGCTAGTGAAGCAAGTCTTTGGATCTTTAAAATGTTTGAATAGTCAAATGGGAAGATCATTTTGGGACGGAGGGAGTATTTATTTTTATTTTCAAATGATGTTTCACTGGATATTCTTTGTTTATATACTTACTTCCCAGCAAGAGCCCTTTTCAGATGGGAAGAAATAGTACCTGTTTATATACTTACTTCCCAGCAAGAGCCCTTTTCAATGTTTGATGTCATTTTCAATTTTCTGGTTGATTTACAAATGAACTAGCTGGAGAGTAGTCCAAATTAATGAATAATAGGCATTTCCGTTTGTTTACTCAGTTAAAGCTCTTTATTGTACCAATTAAGCGATTTGTTTAAAAGTTATTTATTTTTATTTTTGAAATATCTATCTTCTTTATTCGTGCTTTGCTTTTCATAACCTTGTTTGACTTATTACGAAGCTGTCTATCATGGATTTGTTTCTATGCAGCTCGGTCATTGGTTTGGTCTTAGAACGAAATAACTTTTTATATATTTGTATGATAATAACTTTTTATATATTTGTGAAATCTGGACATTTCTTGGTGATTATAGCACTGGTGGAGAGTATATTACTAGCAAAATTCTAGTCATCTTTATAATGATTCTTTTGGTGTTATTTTCTTTAATCAACCTAACCTTTCTCACTATGTCAATCATGTTTTGCATTCCAGTCGAAGAGAATCAGTTGTGACCTGTTTTCCGTAAAGCTTTGTTACAGATTCTAGTCATCTTTATACTGATTCTTTTGGTGTTGATTTTGTTTTTCTGGTGATAGTTATTGAATATTTGTTTTATACTAGTAAGGGCCTGAAATTTTGAGTCTGTTTAAGTTGTGATTCACCGTTGCTGTTTTAAATGTCTGAATGAATCAAGAGCCCCATTGAATAATAACTTTATGAATTACTCCCTCAGTCTTATAACAACTTGCACCAATATCTTTTTTGGTTATCCTGTTGCTACGTCCCACTTTCCTAAATGTTAAAATATTTCTCCCTCCCTCCCAAACTAATGGCTACTTATTTCCGTTTTGCAGTTAAATAACCTGGAATGGAACAAAACATAAGTGTAATTATAAGCAACAAATATATTTATTGCCTTTAGAATTGCAACCTAGAATTACTGAAGTGCCCTTTAGGATTGATTTTGGCAATTCTTCTTCTTCCTTATTGATTTTGGGGTAGAGCAGCATAGGCAAATTAATGGGATTGTCAGTTGTGTTTTCTTGAGAGAAAGAGAGGAAGAGGCTGTTTATTTGCTGAGTTTGTCAGCTTACTTAGTGGAAGTTTGTGTTATCGTTTTCTTGATTCACCAAAAGATCTTGTAGTTACACCTTTGCCTTTTCACTTGTTACATCTGCTGATTATCTGTACCCCTAACTTATTGTAGGAACTTGACATTCTTAAGAATATAGTTAAAATTCATAAAGTAATCACAAATTATTCAATTTGGATATGATATCAAATACGTAAAAGTTATGTAGTATCAATCCTATTGACTTTTGGCTTGTACGTCAGCCACATTATACCTACCCCCTCCACCCAAAAAGACAACTTTTTTATGAACCATACTTTTCTTGCTTCTGCCTTGCTAATATTAATTTACACTGTAATCATTGTGTGTGTGTGTGTGTGTTTGTGGTCAAAAGAAAGGGTTACTTTTTTGGGACAAACCAAAAAAGGGCAACTTTTTTGGGGTGGAGGGAGTATATGGGGGGGGGGAAGGGGATTTTATCAGTTGTTTGCCCTCATGAGTCATGTCACTATTCTATAGAAACTATAAAATATTGTTTTTTTCTGCAATGCTTTGCAGTTCTGCTGTTGTGTACGCTATGGATGTTCCAGGATTGACAAAAGAATATTTATCATTATCTGTTTATGTATTAATGCAGGGACTGCAGCGATTCTGTACAGAGCATAAGATTAAGTTATCAAAGGTATGAAGTGTTTTTTTGTTTTTCATGCATCCTTTTATTTATTAATGTATTACTGCCTAGGACAAATGATTGATGACTGAACTTTTAACAATAATAGACCGATCACATATTTCTTTCACGTGTCTGCTCAGAAACAGCGGTTGGACTTCCAGGTTTGTGCTTTGTAAATGATGATGAAGTTATGATCTAATTTATTCTTCTGAATGGATGACATTATTCTATAATATTGACTTGCAGGTCTTTTGTTGACATTGGCTAGCATGGGCGAAGAAGGAATGTCTGTGCGTATGGCTTGAGTTATCTCTGTTTTGCTTTTATTATGATCACATACGTTACTGCCAATGTTGCTGCATAAGTTAACATGATTTTCCTATTATCTGAAGGTAAATGCGTGGGGTCCATCAGATTTTTAATTATTTAGTTGATGCAATGAAATCATTCATCCCTAACGCGGCCATGGTTCACACACGTAGCTTCGGCCCCACTGTAACTGAACCAAAGAGGTTTGTAGACCCTCTTGTTCTTATAGATGATGAAGTTGTTAAAATATCAGCTATTTATTACAACCAATCTCCACGACAAATGGTTCAGTCCTTGAAACTCAGCTTGCATCAAGTCCTGGTGATATTTCTGTGATTTATGTTTGCGAGTTGCCAGAAATTAAAGGTAAACTGGTTAGTCATGGTTTTCTCTCTCTTACCACATTCTACATGTCCTGTTTCCTTGACACATCTTTTGGTGATTTAGGTCCTTTACTTGTACTGCATTGGTGATGCTAATGGGAAATTGATGCTTGCTCATGCAGCAAGTGCACAAGTAATCTCCGGTAAGCTTCACGCTTGTAATTTCTTAGACAAGCTGATAGAAATTGATGTGTTCCTTATATGACACTAAACATTGTTTTCTTAACATAGTTGTTGAGCAAGTCACTGGACATGACCATGTGCTAAATCATATGATAGAAATTGAAAGTTCAAACCATTGTTTTCTTAACATTGTTGTTCGTAGAGGTTCTGCATAAAAATGCATAATCTTATTGAAACTATACTTTCCTTCTTTTTTTTTTTTTTTGAAAATAGGATTTACTATTTATTTTAGGTCAGTGAGTGGGGGCAAGTACTTGTGGCAGCTAATGAAGATAGAAGCAAAGAAGATTTGGTCTGATGCATTATTTGTACAGGTTGTTGATAGTTTAAATCGATTTTAAATTATGTATCTTAGCGAAAGAGTAGTAGCACCTATTGTATAACTACTATTTTTAATTTATGTTATTTATGAAATTTCTCAAACTCCGGTCTTTCGCTATTTGTCAATTTGTTTTATGGTTTCAACTGAAATTAATGGTGGTGCTGGGTAGGGGGCAGGGGCGCGGGGGCGGGAGAGGTGGTGGGGAGGAAAATAAAATAATTTTTTTTATTATTTTCTTGACTGTTACAACGTTTCTAAAAAGTTGTAGAAATATATCTACAACGTTTAATTAAACGTTGTATAATGATATCTACAACGTTTAACTAAACGTTGTATAATGATATCTACAACGTTTAATATAAACGTTGTAGAAATAGATCTACAACGTTTAATATAAACGTTGTTGAAAATATTACCACGTTTAGGAAAACGTTGTTGCCAGTTTATCACAACGTTTATCTTAAGCTTGTAAAAAGTGATTTTACAACGTTTAAACGTTGTAGAAAAACATGTACTACAACGTTTATTTAAACGCTGTAAAGTGATGTTACAACGTTTCAAACGTTGTATAAAACGCGTAGTACAACGTTTATTAAACGTTGTAATAGTCTGGGACCTATTACAACGTCGGCTGTAACAACGTTTATCCAAACGTTGTAAAAAGTCTATTACAACGTTTTTCAAACGTTGTTAATGAGTGTTTTTGTTGTAGTGCACCCCCACTGTCAAACTTTGACAAGTGAGATCAATTTATTATAATCTTAATCAACAAGAATTACACAAATTGATAGGTAAGTTCCTTGAACTTCCTCTTCCTAATTAGTACAGTCAACTAGGGATACACTTAAAGTACAGTCTTAAGTGCTTTTACAACTTGAAGTACAGTCTCAAGATTTACAACATAAATACACTCAAAGTACAGTCTTGAGTGTTTACAAAATATTTATACACCTAAAGTACAGTCTTAGGTGTTTACAATCATACACTTAAATTACAGTCTTAAGTGCTTTTTCAACTTGAAGTACAGTACAAGATTTGCTAATTGTGAGTCATCACACTAAGGTTGTTGTAGTAGAAACAGGGGCTGAAGGTTTGGGTTTGGAATGGTGTTTGAAGGGTAGGGATTGATGTGTAAGGTTTGAATTCCAGGAGGAGTGTAAGGGGTAAGGGAAAGGGTGTTTTTGGATTATCAAAAAGGGTAGTTTGTGCAGAGGATGAAGTCTTCTATTTATACACATTAATGTAGCCGTTGGAATATGACTGTTGCAGCATCATTAATGTGTCTTTGACTGGTCTTTGCCCCATTTGTCCACTTGCAGGTCTTCATTAAGCTGGATTGAGGGAATGGCTTCCAGAAGGTCTTCAATGGTCTTCAATGGTGGTCTTGATAGCTGTGAAGATACAGGATCCATCTTGGTTGAGATTGTGATAGCAAAGGATGAGACAGAACAATGGCTGTCTGATGAAGAAGCCATAGCTGTCAGATCACAACAAGGCTTAGCTATCAGAGATGATCTTCAATATGGGTGGAGGAGCTGTTTAAATATCTTGATAGCTTAGAACAGATATATGATTCATGTTATTGAAGTAGTACAATCAATGTAAGAATGAGAATCATAGCTGTCAGACTCACAGTTGTCAGATAAACTGAAGCCTTAGTTGTCAGTTTATACTGTGGCTTAGATTATTAGTTAAGACATGTATTTGATTTATATAATGTAAACATGTAATTAACTTATTGTTCTCAGCCATTTTGAGTTAGATAACTGTTGAGTAACAAGATGAATATGAGTGTTGATTTGGTCAGTTATTATCTTAACTGTCACAGTTTTCATCTTTTGATATAAACCCTGTTCCTTATATATTCCTTTATCAAAACCATCTAACTATGACTTTGATCAAAGTTAGGTCCTAACAATTTCCCCCTTTTTGGTAAAGGAAGATATATTTAGAACTTGTCTTCACAGTTAATGATAAGAAAGATATGAAAGTAGATAATTCAGGGATTCTCAACATTCACAAGTACTTTTGAATGAAATTGAGATACTTGAATGCAACTCAAGGAAGAGATGTTTAGGGATTACATCCATCAATACCAAAAAAAATTGTTTTAAACACCAAAATGGAACAATCGTTTCAATACACCATAAAAAGTCATGCATCATGAAGTTGATCATAGAATTCTTCATGCTCTTGTCTTGCAGACAGAAGGTCATCTCTTTCTTCTTCCAGCATTCTTCTCATATCTGGTTCAACCCCTCTGTAATAGAATTCATTGTTCCATTCCCAAGTCATCCTATCATCATACTTGAAGAAGTCATCTTCCCTTGCTCTGAGCTGATCCTTCCTCAGTGGCATTTGGTCATTTCTGATTCTCATTGGACCCCACAAGTGCTTTTGCTTTCTTCTTGCTGTCTTCTCTTGCTTGGGCATAGAGGATAGGCCAGGTTGGTGTTGAGTTGGTGCTTGAGGTTCAGGGGAAGTATGAGAGGATTGCTGAGGAGGGCTTTTGGTGGTAGGAGATGGAATATTGATTGGTGAGTCTGCATTTGGGCTTGTAGCATTATCATCATCATTATTTCCAGAGCTGTCAGAGTCTGAAGAGACATCAATAATATCATTGACTCTGTTGTGGCTGACAGCTAAGGATTCCCTGAACTGTTTGATTTCTGGGATTGATTTCTTTCTCATGGAGCTGGAGTTGACATTGGGAGAGTTAAAAAGTAAGGGATCAACAGAGATTGGATTTGAAAGAAGTGGCTCAATTCCTGGGTGAAGGACTAGATGAAAGATATTGACTCCTCCTTTGCTTATGAAAAGCATAAGTGCAAGCTTTCTCTCAAACAGAGAATAATAGAATGTCTTGGCAAGATCAATGCACAAGGAGTAGACTAGTCCCAGAGGCATATAGAGGCAGGAATATAGTGATGGAGAGAGGAGTTGGCTAAAGAGTCTTTCCCAATCAACAATTGTATTGGGAGTGATGAATTTAGGGAGAGATGGGATTTGATGGACAAAATTGGAGTTGGAGGATGTTCTGGACTTTTTTCATTCTTCATAGGCAAAGAAAACCAGTCCTGCAAGGTTTCTTGCCACTAAAATCAGTCCATTTCTGCACAATTCCTAGAATTTAGGATAAGTGAAGGGATTAGCAATTTCTGGGATGTGAACAACATCTTTTAACTTATCATTTGCCTTTTTGATGGATGAGTAAGAAAAATCAATGCCACATTTTAGCATCCAGGGTTCTCTTTTGGGAAGAAAGAATTGATTGAGAATTGGAGGGCTTGAATGAGATGGAGGAATGTCATGACTGTCAGGACTAAGAGGACTGTCATGGATGGGTTCACTGTCAGAGATATCTTGGCTATGTCCAGCCAGGTTTGGGCTATGAGAGGGTTCTTGAAAGGATTCATTTCCAGGCATTGAAGGGATGGGCTTGGAAGGAGCAGAGAGATTGGTTGAAGGTTTGGGGAGAGAGTGAGGTGATAGATCAGGATAATTCATACGAAGTTCAGCTATGAAATGGGCTTTGAGGTAGTTCAAGGCTCCACTGACATAATCTTTGTCTATTCTCTTTTCAAGCTCAAGAATAAGAGCTTTTTCATTTTCTGGGGTTCCATCATAAGTAAGCCCTTTACATGCTTTCAAGAACAATTCTCCCCTTGAAACTCTTTTGGGATCAATCTCATGTCCTTCTTTGTTTAGTCTTTGAATCACTTCATGTATTTGACTAACATTCCCCCTATCACTTTGAACATTTGGAGCAGGCTCATTCACAGCCTCTTTATCAGGTATGGAAGGGATGGAATGAGTATCAGTTTCCATAGCTGTCTGACTGGGATAACTGGATGATTCTCCTGGACTACTTCTCTCTTTCATTAGCCTAATCCTGAGTTCTTCTATGGCTATCCTTATCTCACCCTCATTCAACACTTGATTAAGATGAATGAGAACAGCTTTTTCAGTATTAGGATGTCCATCCAATCTAATGGCTTCAATAGCACTTAGAATTTTGGCTGACAGCTGAGGTTGGGTAGATGGAACATTCTCATCACTATTCCCCCTTAAGGGTTGCTCTCCTAATGGTTCATTGAGATTTAGGATTGATTCTACAGCAGAATGATGGTCAGAGCTAGATTGGTCCTTGGTGGTTGATAATGATTTTTCAATAGAAGGACTGACAGTTGGTGATTTTGGAGTAAGGGGAGGGGTATTTTGTTTGGTTTTCTTGGGTTTTGGTTCTGTCTTTTTTGGTTTTCTTTTCTGAGGCAAGACAATAGAAGGAAGGGGAGAGGAAGATGTTACCTGTGATCTTGTGACAGCTTTCCTGGTGGGGATGGCTGTCAGTGGTTGCTTGCCTTTCTGCTTTATTTTGGACAAGTCAATAGCTGCCTGGATTTCTTGGGGATCTATATCAGCATCACCAACATCAGCTTGTCCTGTGGTGTCATCCTCATGACTGTCAGCAGCATCCATTTCTTCATCATCTTTTCCATGGCTGTCAGATACAGTCTTCTCACTGTCAGCTACATGATCAGCCTTTTCTTTTCCTTTCTCACCAGTTTTGGCAGGAGACACAACATTCTTCTTAAAAACTCCAGTTTTCTTGATTTGTGTTTTTGCAATCTTCTTTCTTCTCTAGTAAACTGCTTCTTTGCCACTTGTACACAATGCTACCAAGTCCTTCCAGTGTGCTATCTTCCTTTTGTATTCTTCTCTTTCCTTTTCTAAGGCATCATTGAAATCTCTAGTGCTTCCATCATTAGCACCTTTCACTACACCTCCTTTCTTTTGCTTCAAGACAACTGTTCTGTCATTGAAGCATCTTGTCTCAGACAGCTTCACTGTTTTCAGCCATTTCTTGTTAAGAGAAGGTTTAAGTCTTGGGATCAAAACCTCAAGGATTCCACTCATAAATCTGAAGTTGTTCATCTTTCCAGTTTGCTTTTTGAACTTGAGAGAGGATATTGAGGAGATAAGTTGGAAGTTGTGAAGGAGAACAGTGCACCAGTTTGTATCTGTTGTCATCAAGCTCAGCATCTGCTTCCATTCATTTACTCCCATTTGGTCAAATGAAGATTGCTTCCCATCAATGGCTTTGTTGACCACATCCATGAGGGTTGATTTGAAGATGTCAGACTTGTCTTTGGTAACAGCTTTGTCCTGTACATCTTTGAACTCATGGACTTCAACACCAAAGAACTTTTCATAAACTGTCTTCAATCTTTCTGAATTTCTATTCCAAATGTTCTTCTCTGCTTTTTGATTGTTGGGGATTCCATAGACTTTGTAAACCAAATCCTGAGTGATGGTTATCTCTGTGTTGTCAATGATGGCTGTGATTGAGTTGTCCTCCTTATTTCTTTTTCCCACAAGGTAAATCTCTCTGCATAGCTCTTTATAGATTGGGGGTCTTGCTCCCATGAAATCAAGCAGTTCATTCGCCTCAAGTAACTCTTTTATGAGGGCCCCAACATCAGAATCATAGAAATTAGGTTTTATAAAATAGCTGTGAGCATCTGGGTAGATAGCTTTTGATTCTGCCATTGATGATTGAAAGGATTAGGGTTTGAAGAAATTTGTTGGTTGAAAGGATGAAGAACAGAAATGGATTGTGAATAGAGAGGTAATACAACAGGGATTTTGAATTTGAAAAAAGAGAGTGGGAGTGAATGAAGGGAGAGTGGGTTTAAATGAAATTAATGCGCATTGGGGGTTTAAAAGTTTAGTAACTGTTCATTGAACAGTTACTTTTGCCTTCCCCACGTTACAACCATTAACTTCCACAAAACATGGGAAAAACATTCTCTTTTTCAAGGCTTTTGCAGGGGAATAGACAGCTGAGTTAATGAACTTTGTGAGCTATTAACAAAAATTCTTATCCACAAGTTAGAAATCCATCAGATCACCATAGCTGTCAGATATAATTTAAGAGATTTTGACAACTTAGACTACAAATAGCTATGATGGCTGTTATGAATAATTTTGCCTATAAAACAATGAAAAACTTTGACGAAATTCATTCAGTTCAAATCACAAACATACATGGGTAGATTTGCATCAAAGTTTAATCCCATAAAAATGGCTCAGACAGCTAAACAACTGGTTTTTGAGAAATCTCATGGTGATAACAAGGGTAAGAACAAAAGAGTGAGAGTAGATCAGGATGATGGTTCAAGAGGGATAGCTGTCAGAGAGGAGATTGTTAGTGGAGATGGAGAGGGGATAAGGCTTTTTGGAAAAAACAGTAGGGTTGAACAGGGTGAGTCTAGCAAGACAAAAGATAAGGTAGAGAGGGTTTATACACTGGGAGAATTAAATAGGCAGGACAGGGTTCAGACAGCTATTGACAGGGGCTTAGCTGTCAAGCAAAAGGTTGAGTCTGAGAAGAAGTACACAGCAGTGACCAGGGATTCACTTTCTCCTGGAGTTGGTTTGTTGGAGGGTAGAGGTGATAACTTTGCTGGGATGCATGTATCTCCTTCTTCAACCATATCTCATCTTTTCAACCAGTTCATATGTTGCTTTAGCCCTGTCAGAGTTCCAGCTGAGGAAAGAGATGAGTCTAGACCTAGCCAACCATTTGCTATTGGTGGAAATGGTTCTTCTGGAGATTTCAGCTTTGTGACACCACTGGAAGGTTTGCTTCAGCCTTATGATGCAGTAGAAGAGTGGTGGCCAAGAAGAGCTAGTCCTTCTCTTCAGTACTCTGTCACATCAATTGATCCCTTTCTTGAGAGGCATCCAGTGTGGTTGCAAAGGTATCATCAGACCTTGCAATCAACTCAGGAGGCAAGATGTGGTGGAATGAGTGCAGGTGGAGAATCTGGAGAGACAGTGACATTTCCAGGAGATGTCTGACAGCTGAGGAGTGAAGATTTGGGAGAGGGCTGGATTTGAAGGTTTGTGTGAGTTTTGGTTAGTTCTTGGTATGGAGAGAAGGCTTGTGTGGTATTTTTAAGGTTGTTTTATGTATGTTTTTGGTTTTTTTGGTGTTTGGAATAGATAGCTGTCAGTAGTCAGCCATTAGGTTTATTTTAGGAGAATAGCTGTCAGGCTTTACTGGGACAGCATTGCTCTCTTTTGTATGCTCTTTTATCAATTAATGAAAAACCTTTTATTTTGGCAAGTTTATCATTCCAAGCATAGCTCTTAAAAGCTCAAATCTTTTCTCATCCATGGCTTTGGTGAGAATATCAGCAACATTATCTTCAGTGTAGACTTTTGAAAGATTAATGTTTCCCTTTTCAACATGGTCTCTAATGAAGTGATGTCTTACTTCAATATGTTTGGTTTTGGAGTGCTGAACAGGATTTTCTGTCATGGCAATTGTGCTAGAATTGTCGCAGAAAATTGGTACATTTGTCAAATTTATCCCAAAGTCTTGTAATTGACTTTTGAGATATAGTATTTGAGAACAGCAAAGCCCTGCTGCAATGTATTCAGCCTCAGCTGTTGAAGTAGCAACTGAAGTTTGCTTTTTACTTGACCATGAAATAATTCTTGACCCAATGAATTGACATCCCCCACTAGTTGACTTTTTGTCAAGATTGCAACCAGCATAATCAGAATCAGTGAATCCTATAAGAGAGAGAGGTGAGCTTGAGGGATACCATAGACCATAGTCAGGGGTTCCTTTGAGATACCTCAGGACCCTTTTGACAGCTGAGAGATGGGATTCTTTTGGATCAACCTGAAATCTTGCACAGAGGCATACACTAAACATAATGCCTGGTCTGGATGTAGTGACATATAGAAGAGATCCAATGTAGCTCCTATAGAGTGTTTGGTTTACACTTTTTCCATCAGGATCAGCATGGAGCTTTGTTGTTGTTGATAGAGGAGATCTTGCAGGAGATGCAGATTGCATATCAAATTTTTTGATCATATCTCTAGTGTATTTGGCTTGGTTGATAAAAACTCCTTCCTCCATTTTCTTAACTTGAAGACCTAGGAAGAAAGTTAATTCACCAATCATACTCATTTCAAATTTGTTCTTCATGATCTCTCCAAATTCAGAACAGAGAGATTCATTGGATGATCCAAAGATGATATCATCTACATAAACTTGAATAAGTAGAAGATCTTCTCCATATTTCTTGATGAACAAAGTATTGTCAATATGGCCTTTTGTGAATCCTTTACCAAGTAGGTATTTTGACAGTGTGTCATACCAAGCTCTAGGGGCTTGTTTAAGTCCATACAAGGCTTTGTCAAGTTTATAAACATGATCTGGAAACTTTGGATGTTCAAAGCCAGGGGGTTGAGACATAAATACTTTTTCATTTAGAACTCCATTGAGGAAGGCACTTTTGACATCCATTTGAAACACCTTCATCTTTTTGTATGAAGCAAATGCAAGAAACAGCCTTATTGCTTCCAATCTTGCAACAGGTGCAAATGTTTCATCATAGTCGATTCCTTCCTCTTGCCTGTATCCTTGAGCAACAAGTCTTGCTTTGTTTCTCACAACAGTGCCATCTTCATTCATTTTGTTCCTGAAAACCCATCTTGTTCCAATGACAGTTTGATTCTTGGGTTTAGGAACTAGTTGCCATACTTTATTTCTCTCAAATTGCTCCAGTTCTTCTTCCATAGCTTCAATCCAATCAGCATCTTGTAAAGCTTCATTTATCTTTTTGGGCCCCAGTTGAGAGATGAAGGCACTCATTAGGACATCATAGAAAGGTATGTCAGAGGGGATAGGAGATCTGTTGATAGGAAAGTTAATGAAGATATCATTGTTTGGAGCTATTTTATGGGTGATAACACTTGAGGAAGAGGGTTTCTCATTGATATTTGTGAAGGTTCTGTGGTCAGATGGATGATGACTGTCAGGTATAGGATGGCTGTTAGTCTCAGGATGACTGTCTGTCAAGGGTTGGCTTTGCAGTTGGGTATTTTCTTCTTCATCATCTTGATTGGTTAGGGATAAGATGGACAAAGGCTTGGTTGAGAGGGCTAGTTGATGATGTGAGTGATGGCTGTCAGACACAGGATGACTGTCTGGCACAGGGTAGCTGTCAGATGAATCTCTTGGTACCATGTAAGGAAGGTTTGATGAATCTAATTCATGATGAAGTACAGTTGAGTCAGTGATAGGAGAAACTTCAGGAAGATTGTCTGAGTTTCCTAATCCTTCATCAAAATCACACAATTCAGTCCCACTTTGATCATTGTTTTCATTAAAGTCAACATGAATTGATTCTTCCACTACAACTCTTCTTTTGTTGTATACTCTATAG